>CM042256.1:12531049-12933549 GCA_023566225.1 Romanogobio albipinnatus
AGTTCGTCTCTGACCTGTGCCGGTTCGAGGACTATATCAGCGCTGACTTCACCGTCCGGAGCGCCACAGAAGGATGCGCTGCCTCTCTGGCGTCACCGTCACCCCACAACTCCATGGCTACCTTATTAGGGGTACTCTGGAGAAACAGGTGTCGGGGAAGTGACGTCACGAGCCTCGGAAACCGGAGGTGTGCGATTTGGAGAGCAAGATGGCAGCGAAATCCGACGGTCGGGGGGTCGTCACCGGTTTCGCCCAGCTGCACAACCTGGACGAGACGGTGGGGAGCTGCGAGGACGACCCGCGGCAGAACAGCTCCTTCCACATCTGCCACTGCTGCAACACCTCGTCGTGCTACTGGGGCTGCCGGAGCGCCTGTCTGCATTACCTCCTGGGCAAGGGGAGAGACGTCAGGCGGCCACCTCGCGAGGAGCGCCTGTGGTTGGACTGCCTGTGGATCGTCCTCGCGCTGCTCGTCTTCTTCTGGGACGTGGGCACCGACTTATGGCTCGCCCTCGACTACTACGCCAAGCAGGACTACCTCTGGTTCGGACTCACACTGTTCTTCGTGCTGGTGCCGTCGGTGCTGGTCCAGATCCTGAGCTTCAGGTGGTTCGTGCAGGATTACACGGGGGGCGGCTTGGGCTCCGTGGAGGGTCTCAGCAGTGGCCGGAGAGCCACGGCGGGCACGAGCGCAGGGGTGTATGGCAGGGCCAGATGCTGTCGCGTCTCGGTGTGGGTCTGGCAGACGCTCATACACATCCTTCAGCTGGGACAAGTGTGGAGGTAAGCGTGGCACTTTCACCTGGTATAACCCGTGCAGAGTGGATCACTCAAAGCATGTGCTTTGCTGTGAATTGGCATATGTGCGAAAGTGCATATTGCGTTACTGAGGTGAGTCTCACGGTGCATCTGAGGATTCATTCACCCTCCCTGGCTGCTCAACTCTCTGAGACCACTTGGCGAGACGGCCATCGGGTTTTTCCAGGCTCCCTCAGGAACGACATCCCTCCTTCCTACGCTCGATATCATCGACACAAGTTGCGTTCCTTGATCCTTAATAGTGCATCGCACTGAATCATCATCATCATCATCATCATCATCATCATAGGTGCAGTGCGTTATAACGCCAGACAGTACAGTGTGTGCTCTCGAGTGAGGAATAGTTCTGGCGCGTGCGGGGAATATCGTCCGTGACATATTGTAGGCTACTAAATGTCTGATCCACTAGAAATGATGCGACAGTTTTCCTGCAGCAGACAGACGCAGTGGCCGCATTCGCGCTCATGTGGAGGCGTTCAGTTTAGCCAGGCGATTAAGCTTGATTTCGAAGCCATTCATTATTCATGATTGCTTGTGCTCGTGCTTTCTGCTCTTTACGACGTGATTATTGCTTAAAGATGAAGTCCTCTGTGATCAGTGTCTGACAATTGTCATGATGTCATCGCTTTAAGGTGCTACAGCATCTCACGCGCGCTCTCTCCCTCTTTCTGTGTGTGTGTGTGTGTGTGTTTGTGTGCAAAATAAATTCCTTCTCATCTTTCATATAGTCACGAAACGGCCCCTTTGATGTATTTTCTCAGAAAAATAGGTAAATCTTGCTTAAAAGCCTTGTGAAAAGCTCATTTTGGACTCTGCAAAAATACTCTGCACCCAATGTAAGATTTTATGTGGATATATATATATATATATATATATATATATATATATATATATATATATATATATATAAAAAAAAAAAAAATATATATATATATATATATATATATATATATATATATATATATATATATATATATATATATATATATATATAAAAGCGTTACACTGGGATCTAGAACTGACCCCGTAGAATTCCGCCTGGTCACTGATTTTCTGAGGTTGCTATGCAACCAGTTGTACATATTAGTTAAAAGCGTGCTCGCGCGTCCGTTTATGCGTTCTTCTACACTCTAAAAAAAAAAAGGTTCTATATGGCACCAAAAATGGTTCTTGGCTCGTAATCATAGGGGATCCTTTTTTTGGTGCTTCAGTGGTTCTTCAGCGGTTCTTCAGAGGTTCTTCACCGGTTCTTTGACTAAGGTGCTATATAGCACCTCTGAAGAACCACTGAAGCACCAAAATTGGTGCTATATAGCACTAAAAAAGGTTCCCCTATGATTACGATCCAAGAACCTTTTTTGGTGCCATATAGAACCTTTTTTTTTAGGGTGTATAGTAGGCTAAATGCAAAACGCAGTATTTTAATAGTGTCAGATATTTGAATAGTACTTGGTGTCGAACAACACCGGAGTGACTGACTTCATCTGCTGAGATTTGTACAAATATATGAACCCATAATGCTACAGGTGCAAGTGTCATTTTCATAAAGTTAAAATAAAACAAATAGAATCAATTAAAATCAAAAGTCAGAGGACTGTGAGCTGTGTAGCTCTTTTTTTGATGGGTGCGAATGCAGTTGTCCCCCAGATAGTAAGAACTTTTGGGTCAAATGTGGAAGATCTAGTCACATCTGGCCTAGATATGGCATTGGCTAAGCACACGTGGGCCAACTTTTCACCATTTATGTTTTGCCATGGCGTAAGAATTGGGAGTTTTCTATCGGATCACCATTTGTATTGAGGTATATGGCCCAAATGACAGTACGCAACTGAGGTTCATAAGTGGCTTGGTTATGGCACACCAGGGAATATGTTGTGGTTAACATTTGGTTTATACTTGAAAAAACACATGTAACCTGCTTAAGTCATGTGTGGCAGGTTTATGGCAGTCCACACCTCAGCCTATTCAACAACGCTATTGGTTGCTTTGCATTTTACATTGAAGTCCTATTGGTGAATTACAAATGTGACTGGCAGCTACACTGTAAAAAACAAAAACGGAAAATGAACTGCAATGTGTAGTTCAAAATACAGGTAAAACACGTGTAAAACCTTCATATTTATACAGTGCATTGTGCCCTATTTTTACGGACTTTTTTTTTAACAGTGCATTTAAATAAAGTTATTTCCATTATTTCCTTTTCTGCTCTCTCTTCACATCAACAGCCTTTGCCCAAAACAAACTCTAATTAGCTTCAGGTAAGTGCTGTTTTTGGTGTTTTAAAAAGTTTTTTTTTATTAATTAAGTAGATTATTAAGTATTATATGTCTAAAAATAGCAAAATTACTAGAGTAAATTACTGTTGATAGTTTTGAATCATAAGGAAAGCAATTTATGTAATGTTTCCTTTATTAAAAATGGCTGCACAGCAGCAGTCATGCTACTATGCGTCCCAATTCGTGTACTTATTCTATGACGTTTTTAGCATAAATAGTGCGAATAGTGTGTTCACACTGGAAATTCCACAGAGAAAAAGTACACTTTAAATACACGGATGATGCACTTAATTAACGGAAAAAAGAAGTGTGGAATTTTGGACACTTCATGCACTCAACTGTCGCAGATTTAGTTACTTAGCGGAGGGGCTATCAGACTCCGCTGTTGAATGACAAAATAACCTTATAAAGTTCATACACTACACGGTTGAGTACATACTGCATAAGTACATAGTGTATAAGTGCATAGTGCGTCATCTGGGACGCAATTTATGTTTTGGGTGATAGAAACACAATGTGTGTAGTGTTGATTTACAATAATTAGTAATAGGCCTATGCTATGTGCTTGTTTTAAAATCTAAATAATATCTGATGTATGATACAAATGATGTTATACTAATGTAATTATTTTTTGTCTTCCTTTTCCTGACAGATGGTGAGTGAGAAAGATGAGAGATACGAAAAATAGCAATTATTGTGAATTTATTCACACATTTGACACTTCCAACATTACTACCAACATCAGCACACTTCTGCTATGTTTAGGATGCCATATTTAATAAAAAAAAATGTTTGTAAATAATTTTGTGTTTAAAAATTTGTTTGATTTACTGAGTGGTCAATATGATTAAATAATGGCTTTTTGGTCTGTCAGCCACATGTGGGTCACTATGGGTGGAGTTTTGGCACTGGTTTGGTTCTGCTTTGGCTAAAAAGTGGACCGGATTTGGGCCGGCAAACACAATCTAATCTGGGCCAAACTTTATCTGGGCCAAATCTATGTCAAAGTGAATTTGCTGATGATTAAAGTGGTTCATCATAGGTCAGCTAACAGCTAGAGTAAGGACATGTTTAGATATTTGTCTTGCTAGCTACCTCGATGAAAGACTTTTGCTGTGCACAAAGCTGTATCTTTTGCCTTTTCTAAAGATGTGACCCAAGGACTCATGGTAATACAAAACTACTGCTTCATTGTGCAATAAATGCAAACCCAATTACAGTGAACGGCAGTCTGAGGTAGAATGCTCAGCAGTGTCAACATCTTAGAAGTGTCTTTTTATTATTAAGATTAGGTGTTCATATCGAGACATCTTAACCAAATAAGTAAGAAGATACTGCTTCACTGTTCTTAACTGTGTTTTTTATGTGGAATTGCATTGCATCTGTGTGCGTTTTCATATTTTAATGCTCATATTATTGCTTTCAAATTATTACTTTCTACCAATAAACTTCTGAGGCCACGCTGCCATCACCAACTGATAATGTTCTCAGGTCACAGCAAACATTAGCAAGCAAAAAACAAAAATCTATAAAGGGGAATTACACAAATCTGTCTTTGCAACAGCCCCTGACTACTAGACAGATCCTTCTGCCAGAGTCTTTCGAAAATGTGCATTTTAAGAAAGTGCATGAGAAAAATTTCAATTGGATATTTGTTTATTCATGTTTGGCATGAGAGCCCGACAATGTCTGTGTTGGCTTCGGTAACTAGTTTGATGCAGCAGCTCTGCTGCCAAGACCTCGAGCCTTTCCAAATCGTCTTGACTTGAGAGTCAGTCAGCGCAAGCGTCTTGAGAGATAAATGGGGAATAATGCTCGATTAAGCAGCCTGGGCCACTGGCATAAAAATGGCTGTATATCCAGTTAGCAACTTTTTGAAAACAACTACAGCTCAGGATTCTCATACCCAGCATGTCTGATATGCCCTGTCTATCACAAATATATACACTACTGTTCAAAAGATTTAGTTTTTGAAAGAATTAATACTTTTATTTGTTATGGACATATTAACGGGATAGTTCACCCAAAAATGAAAATTAGCCCAAAATTTACTCACCCTCAAATCATCCTAGGTGTATATGACATTCTTCTTTCAGACGGATAAAATCAGAGTTATATTACAAAAGTCCAGGCTAATTCAAGCATTAGAATTGGATTTATAGTTGCTCTGTTTTTGAAGTCCATAAAAACTGCATCTGTCCGTCAAATAATATGTCCTCCACGCGGCTCCGGGGTGTTAATAAAGGCCTTCTGAAGTGAATCGACGCGTTTGTGTAAGAAAAATATCTAATGTGTGTGTGTGTGTGTGTGTGTGTGTGTGTGTATATATATATATATATATATTAGTGGTGGGCCGTTATCAGCGTTAACGTGCTGCGTTAACGCGAGACTCTTATCGGGCGATAAAAAGAATATCGCCGTTAATCTATTCTCAAAGTTGGGTTGGGAGCTGGGTCTATATTACGCAAGCTATGATGATTTTCACCTTGATATTTTAGCGCGGATGTACACCTAGCCGAATTGCACTGTAGGGGGCGAGAGAACGAGTCTTCGAACCTGTGTGTATGCCTACTAGTGTTGTCAAAAATATCCATATTTCGCTATGTATCGATACTGAAATATCTGAAACGATACAATACTCATTTTCTACAGTATCGATATCAGCTGCGCTCTCCTCTCCTCTCCGACCGACAGCGAGTGACACGCACCGCCTCCTCTCATTCAGTCCGTTTAATCCTCTGAACATTGCGAACGGGTGTTCTGCTGGACTTTTGTTAGTGTTGGTGTGACCAGTCTGAATTTCACGCTGGGTTGCTCATAACGTTAATTCTACTAATTCCCGCAGATTTCGCGCTCGCATCTGACGCGCACACACACATACCGTAATAAAGCCGCCTCTGACATACAAGTGCAAAACTGAGCTCCTTTTTCCATCTTATTAATGGTCAAATACACTCAAAAATGTCTCAATGCCCATCTTGGTGAGTTTTAACGTAAACACAGTCGTAACCAGCTCACAGGAACAGTGTTTGGATATGCGTGCGTCAGGTCTTAAAGGGACAGAAGTTATTTATTATTCAAACTACAAAAAGACAAACGATCACTTACAAGCACACATATTCTGAATGTCTTCTGCAGAATTCAAATGAGCCATTTTAATCTAGATTAATCTAGATAAAAAAAATTAAACTATGCCCACCACTAATATATATATATATATATATATATATATATATATATATATATATATATATATATATATATATATATATATATATATATATCATATTAATATTATATATATTATCTAAAATACTTAACTTTATCAAGTAAACTTTCGGCCGACCGCCTTCCGTGGAAAAGTGTTGAATGTTGAAAGTGAAACTCAAGATGCGTACATGACGTCATGACGAGCGTACCTGGTCGCGTTAGTCTTTCGATCGGCAGAGGACCTTTCAACAATTTTTTCCATATATTGAACAGGGAAGGCGGTCGGCTGAAAGTTTACTTAATAAAGTTTTAAATATGGATATTTTTCTTACACAAACACATCGATTCGCTTCAGAAGGCCTTTATTAACACCCCGGAGCCGCGTGGAGTACATTATTTGATGGGCAGATACACTTTTTATGGACTTCAAAAACAGAGCAACTACTGTATAAATCCAATTTTAATGCTTGGATTAGCCTGGACTTTTGTAATGTAACTCCGATTTTATTCGTCTGAAAGAAGAATGTCATATACACATAGGATGACTTGAGGGTGAGTAAATTATGGGCTAATTTTCATTTGAGTGAACTATCCCTTGAATTGATCACAAGTGACAGTGAAGACATGTATAATGCTACAAAAGATTACTATTTCTTTAATCAGGGAATCTTGGAATAAACTTATCACACTTTCTTTCCCCAAAACATTAAACTGTTTTCAACATTGATATTAATAAGAAATGTTTCTTGAACATCAAATCAGCACATTAGAATTGATTCTGAAGAATCATGTGACACTGAATACTGGAGTAATAATACTGAAAATAGCAAAAAGGTACGAGAAGCTGTCGTTAGTAAGTCATGGCTGAAGGGCGTTGTTAGTCATGACACAAAGCGTGCCTGCTACCTAGCCATGACGTATTCATGATACAGCACTAGCTTTGAGTACCTTATTGCTTTTATAAAGCGGTTACCGCACAATACAAATATTAAAGCCCAAAAAATATGTATCAGTGCAACTTTTATGAAGTAAAAAATAGTCCCTCACCGTGAACAGCAACAGAAGTTACATTACGCCTTTAGATGGTGGTAAAAACTGTATTTATGAGTGAGTCACTCAGAGGCAAAGACTTTTATATTGAAAGGACTGAAACTTGCTGTGAACACGGAGCAAGACAAAAGTGATGCTTTGACTAGCACTGTTGACAAGCCTTAACTGTTAAAAAGACAAGATATCGCAGCAGACATTCAAACTGATTTTTTATTATGAACATGTCTCAAAATACTAAATCTGAATTCAGGTAATTCTCTCTCTCTCTTTCTCTCTCTCACACACACACACACACACAATACTCTTCTACATAATACAGTAGCTTGAATGAACAATATCAATTGAGAACCAACACATGTTTACGTTGCTAAGAGTGGTTGCTAATGGTGTTGTGCAGTGATACCAAGCCTGTAGCACTCCTGTCAGAAACTGAAGCCTCCGCACCTCGATCGCCCCCCAGTGACCGGTCCCAGTATAGCTCCTAAACCCCACCTCTCCATGTATTAGAATGGTCATGAGACACACTAAACAATTCAATTACACTTCAAATAATTGTTTCCTAAAGATGGTTTCTGTCATTTTAGGCAGTTTTTATTACGATGATTTCAAGTGTTCGTTTTTTAAATAAGCTTAGTTTTAGTTAGTTATTTGATGCTATAAAAATGGGGGGTGTGACGTCATGATTGACAGCTGAGATTGACGGCTTCTCTGAGTGAAGTTGTCACTGAGGCACTAACTGACTTTTTTCGGGATTTTGGGGAGGAGATTGGAACTTTAGCTTTAATTTCTACATTTCTATAACTGTTTATTTCACACCAACATAATGAATTATTCTGCATCTGTGAGAGTGTGGGCGGGCTTTTGATAAACTTCCTGCTCTCTACCGCGCAACTCCGGTCCCGAGATCGCTACTGCGCAGACTCGGTCCCAAGACGTCAGCGCCGTGTGCGGCCTACGAAAGCTTCAACTCTGGTCAGCGGAAGTCAATGAAGTTGCGTCGTCCATATTGTTTTACGGTCTATGAGTGATACACAGAACCGTTGGGTGATGCAGTCACATGCTGCATCCCAATTCGCTTACTATCCGTCCTAAATAGTATTCGAAAATAGAATTATAGTATGTCCCAAATCGTAGTATGTTGTAGTATAGTAGTATGTCTACTATTTCCGATCAGATTTCGAAGTGCAGATCGACACACACTCTGGCCTTGTCCCAAATGGCACACTTCATATGCACTTTCGGTCTTGTGGACTTACAATGGTTAAGTCCACGAGAGCATAGGGTGTCCCATTTGTCATTTTAGGTCTCAGAAGGGTGCTCACGAGCGCCTCCTTTGTGGTCGATATGCGCCCTCGATGCGCACTTCTGCCGAGCCCGTACTGGACTTCCGCAGCAGACTTCTTCCCGACAGTCAAAGTGGCATTACGTCATGAAAGTGCGGACTTGTAGGAAGACCGCGAGGGTTTAGGGTGCCATTTTGGACAGGACCTCTAACGGCTGATATTGCCCACAACCCATTGCGAGTTGGACGAGGATTCTATTAGAACTACAAACGCAGATAAAAAGTGTTAAAAAACTACAAACATGATGGATGTGCGAGTCCGACGTTAAGTAGAGAGGTTTAGATTAAAAGGTTAGAAGGTTATAAGCAGGTTATAAGGGGCTTGAGTGATCAATTATCAGTATTTAACCTGACGAAAAGATATTTATGCAATGTTATCCACATTATGTTTCACCTGCAGCAGCATTGTGAACTTTTGTAATGATACGTTTGGCCATTAACTTTTAAATGTATCATTAGCCTATATTTAAATTGCAAACACATGAGGGGAGTCTCTGCATGAAAGACCCACGAATGGCAGATCAACGTGCTACTGCATTTCTCTCCGAAACGGTAGGAAATTAAATTGAATGTGGAGGATTTATTCCGTCAAAGATGGCGAAGTAGTATGTCCCAAAGCTTGCATACTCTTTTGCTACACACTCAAAAGTATGTACTTTTTCTTCACAAAAAGAGTACATGCTATTAGGTCGTAGTATAAGCAGGCAAATTGGGATGCAGCAACAGTGTTTTATTGTGAATAAAACCCAGCTATTGACCAATCAGAATCAAGGACTGGAACTAGCCGTTTTATAATTGGTAATAATATTTAATATCATATTACTGTTTTACTGTATTATTGATCAAATAAATGCAGTCTTGGTGAGCATTTCAAAAAACATTTTTAAAATCTTACCGACCCAAAATGTTTGAGCGGTATGGGGCATTCCATTATATAAATAATAGTACTGTCAAAAGATTTAGATAATGCAATCCTTGTTATCGGCTCTTTAGTATAATGAATGCAGAATGATTTTGAGCATAATTCTGTGAGTTAAGAAGAACATATTGCTGGTTTGGTGTTGATGAAGGGGTAGTTGAGCCTTACTGATGGTGCTGTAGGACTATCTAAGACAAAAAATGGTTGGGAAGCACTGCTGTAATCTACTCCTTCCCTACTGTTTTAAGCCACTTTCTCTGCCTCATTCCTTTTCAGTGCTGTCTGGGTAAAATCATTGCTTTGCTGCTCTGTCCTCCCCATCCACTAGTTAAAGTCATAATATGCACTTTCCTCTTCTTTCCCCCGCTGCCTGTTTTCCCTTTTACATAAATCTCCACTTGACCTCCATTCCTGTCGAGGAAACTGGAGCATCTGTCAGCCTTCCCATTATTGGAGACTTTTCCCCCATATGCGTGACGTTTAGAGCACACTCCAGCCCCCCCTCCACACTCCATCACCTCTAGGAAACTCACTGTCCCCGTTCTCTTCTGTTTGCCCTCTCAGGGTTACACCTCTCACAGGGGCTCAGGTAGGATATACAGTCCGCTACTATATATAGTGGCTGTTTGAGAGTGTTACATAGTGTTTGTTTGAGAGCGAGTGCTTGGAATGGCAGTTTGTATTGGGTAAAGTGCACTGACAATTTGTGTATGTACTTATGCAATTTGTGTATGTCATAAACTCAAACATTTCAGGGTGGTACAGCTGATATCATAATAATGAATAAAAAGGCTCATTAAAAGAATGAAAAGTCATATACCGGTAGTCCCTTGTGAAATAGACATATCCTTTAGTTAGTCTCACGCCCACGGACAGTTGGCTGAACGTCTGATGCATATGGCACACTTATCTGGAAACACTTCAGGAGTTTCAAAATTGTTATCTGATTGAATTCTACAGGATGTCCATGAGACGTGTGTGTTGCATTCTTTAACGGTCCGCCTTGAAACAAATGCCATGACGCCAAACTCCCTCGTGGAAGAAGAACGCCGTAGAGCGCTTGCCATGATCAACTAAATGCTGGATTTTCAAAAGTATGTGAAGTTCCCGGCTCCATTGTTCTCCATTCATTATAAACGAATAATTTATAGATGCACACCGGTCTGTTATAGAGTGGTGCAGGTATGACGTCACGTTGTAGTCCCACTTTATCGTAATCTAATCATCTTCATCATCAAGCTTCCGACAACTCTTCCAGTTTTTATCTCAAAACATTTCCCCAGAACTTTTGAGTTAAACTAGTGCCCAATTATGAGCATAATACGGCTGTAAAAGCGGACTAAGGTTACCTTTTTGGCGTGATGACATTTAATGTCCCTGACCGCCTCTGTAGTCCCATTTAGCCACTTGTTAGCAACTGTATTTTATGTCGTAGAATAAAACGTGAAAATGTCTTGAGCTTGTGTTCACCGCAAACCTTATTTCAGCCATTTAAACAAAATCCTATTAAAAAAATCATTGACTTAAGGAGGATGGAACCAGTCGCTTCCGCATTTTGGCCTACAAAGTGACGCCATATCTGCACCACTCTATTGCAGGGACATCAACTTTACATTTTCACGCCCCTAAACATGACACGGAACAAGACGAACTGTGATTGGTTGCTTAACATGTCAGTCAAATGTCCTCTTGGGTGGTCTGAAGTTCTGGCTAGGCAAAATTACACTTTAGTATACTTAATTATTACGGAAATAATATACTTAAAAGAATATATTTAATAATATACTTTTTGTCACCCGAACACAAAAGATGATGTTTTGAAGAATGTTTTAGTTCCCATTGACTTCCATTGTATTTTTGTCCATATAATAGAAGTTAATGGAAACTGATATTGTTTGTTTAGCAACATTTTTTTAAATATGTTATTTTATGTTTCACAGAAGAAAGTCAGGTTTACAATGGTTTAGAATGACTTCTGATCTCTGATTAAACCACACAACAAGTAATTCAATTGTAACTACTTTTAAAAATGGCCTAAACGTTTTTCGAAACCATATGAACCCAACACAAATACAAAGAGTATATTTCGAAAAGCTTGGCTTGTGTTAAACTAGATTGTAATCCAGAAAGGTCGTAGTCACGCAATGCTGATTTTGTTAACGTTAAAAATCTGAGAACAAAAGCCCTCTTCAGACGGAATTTTTTTCTCACGTGGAAGTCCGTAAAAATAAATTTACATGCCACCTCAGTGATAAAACTTGTGTATTCGGATGGCGATTTATTCACGGTGGAGCAGCTAGTTTTGTGATCCTGCGCACCTGGGAACGCTCTGCTCACGTGGTCAATAACATGATTGTATGCTGTAAATAAAATGTCATATGCTTGGTATAATAAGAATAAATGCATATTTAACTTAATAATAGGAAAATAATATTCTAATCATTGTTTAATTATTTAAATCTGTTTAAAAATAGGAAGATAAATAGACGCACATTATAGTTAAAATAGTTTTCTGTCTAGTATTTTATTTCAAAATAAGGGATGTAATTTTATTCCACATGGAAATAAGCGGAAATAAGTTAAAGGTGACCTATGTAACATTTTTTCAATAAAATATCCAAAAACCACTAGGCCAGTGTTATATATTTTGTTTAGTTAAGTACTTACAATATCCCAAATGTTTCCAACTATTTGTAAATCGTGAGGCAATTGCTATTTTAACCAAGAAACCGGGATCAATTGCGTCATATCTGCGTTACCCTAAGTTTCCGGTTTTATTTTGCTTTACTCTCACTGCAGTGTGCAACAAGTGTCATCGCAGCCACCGAGCGAACACACAGAGTAACATAACATAATTTTCAACACACTCAGATGTATCTAATATGATAAACAGAGCTGCGTTACCTCACACTCATGACCGGAAAAGCGGAAGTGGCGCCGGCGACTGTGGCATAATAAAAGTCCCGCTGCTCACGAGGCGTGTGTTCTGCTCTTCTTATTAACAATCGCTCCAGCGGCCTTGCTCAGCTCCAAAACACTCCTGCTCTGCTTCATACTACAGTAACGTTAATAATCATATCCATGAACATGATTACTGCCCGAGTCCTATCCCGATTCTTTTCCACCGGCTGTGAGGTGAAGACCACATGTCCCAAGATTCTGCACTCAAAGGTGGCGTCATCAAACTATGCCTTTGTTTTGAATAGGCGACCTGTAGTGGACGGAAAAGTTACATAGGGCAGCTTTAATACAGCGGCAGCCTCTTATTTATATGAGGTAAACATAATGCTGCTTGTTTATTTTAACATATATAATTGCTGCTGTAATAACGGCCCATTTCAAATGTTTACGTGCTTTTCTTCGTTTTATTTTTTGGAGCGGTGATGAAATATATTAGCCTGACGTCGTCAAACTCAATTCTAGTCAGAATTTGAGTCTGATACTGCTCCGTTGGGCTGTGATTATGGGGCGTGTTTCAACCGAACCAGGAAAGACCTCAATTGGATAGACCTACAACCAATCAGAGCAACGGAGCGAGGCATAATGTTATTTGTCAACAGAACTCAACTGCACTGTGTTGCCAAGTCCGCGGGTTGAAGCGACCCCAATTATGTGATATACAGACCCAGAAATGCAAATTTTAGCTGGCAGCCCTGCCAAAATAACAAATTTTTACCCCCCAAATGCCTTTTTTTTTCCGGAGAACCCCCTCGGAAAGCTATTGGGCTTGTTTTTGGCTAGTTTTGAGTAGCAATTGGGCGGGTTTTGTTGTAAAAACTAAAGAAAAACATCGTCTAAAGCCCGCCCTAACATTTTCATTGGTCCGAACAGTTTCTGTTCGGGCACAATTACTTCTCTACGGATCAATTCCAGACCATACTGCCAGAGTTAAAATGTTGTGGGTGGGGCTAAGTTCGGCTGGCATCCAGGCTAGAAATATATTGCTCTTGTAAATACTTGCCATCATTTCAGTAATAAAAGTCTAGATCTTTAAAATGCATCCAAATTACAGCGAAGCGCAACCGTACGTTGCTCTGCAGTGGTCAAAAAGGATATAAACAGTGATTTTTAGATTCAAACATTATATTCACCTGCACTGAGGAGCCGTACCGATACACAACCCACGTAAAGATGACAATTGCAGGTTTCAAACAGAGATGGCGACAAAGAGGCAAAACTTACGGACTGCAGCTTTAACATTAAAAAATAATGTCAGAAAGATGTCAGTTCTGCTGTTGTTCATAAATACCAGTTGTGATGATGAGGGCCATAAATCAATAAAATTGACACGTAGTGCCCTTTACATCTCTCTCATGTCACCAGAAATATAGTCAGCAGTGTCCCTATGTGAAGTGAGCCAGGGTCCTTACTGTCTTTATTAGTGCCCTAATTTGTGTACTTGATATACTGATTCACGACTTAGGGAGCTGATTGAGCTGCACCCTTGACAAATGGTCACAATGAAAAATATGACTAGAAACTAAACACGACAGAGAAACTAAAAAGACTATGGCAAAAACGTTTTTCTCTCTCTTTTTTTTTTTTTTTTACCGTGGGCACTCGTTGACCCACAAATGCTCAAACAGATACAAATAACTTGGTCTCTAGTGCTGGGTAGTAAAAAGAGCTGCCTAGTCTTTTTTTAAGCACCCCTTAAAGTGCCACTTTATTGTTCAACTGCCTCCTCAAGAGCTTTATATGAGTAAACAGCCTTTCAGTTTAGCGAGTACTGAAGATCCAGCAGTTAGTGCTGGGCTAATCAATGCGTTACACTGCTGACATGCCCTCAGATGTGCTTACAGTAAACACTACTCGCCTGTTATTCACAGCGACCTTGCAAGCATTGTAGAACGGTCTCAGTGAGAGTCTGGGCCTCCTCAAAGACCAGCCACACTTCATGAATTCATTTACACACATACAGGGTTTCAGCACAGGCTTGCCAGAATATACGATTATATCATAGAGATCTGCTGTGGAGTATGCATACATATGTGTGTAATATATGTCGTATAAGCCACAGCTTGTGAGGACATGGGGGATAGAGAGATTGACATGATGCAGTCATGCTGATATCAGTCCAGCTGACAAAAGCCAAATGCACAATGTAATGTTATGACTAATTGGTGAGTGTTTTCACTTGTTAGCGTGTTGGTGTGAAGACAATACTGGGTAATTCATGTGTGCTTCTATCATCTTGGCAGTAAACTGTAATGACTAATTTGTGAGTGTGTTTACAGATTGGACCACAGAGCGCTATGAATAATGTTTGATCAAACCAGCTGGGTTTACGAATACGATTATGACCTTAGTAGAATGGAGTAGCCTATTTATTTCTGTGTTTTTTAAAATGTACATCACTGTCCCTCATGTTTATTAACCAGTGCTTTGTCTTGTTGTGTTTAGCTCATTTACTACAGTTACATTTTACATTTCTCCTAGGACCCCTCAAAGTGCATATACCGGTAAGCTAAGTTTCTGTGTCTCAGACTTCAGAATTAGAAGCATCATTCCCATTCAAACTGAAGGACATTCGAATGTTGTTTATATTACTTGATAATTAAGTTGTATCATTCATGTAAAAAAAAATAAAACAGAATTCAAGTCAGTCCTTAAAAAATTCGGTCATCTTGCCACTCATGTCGCATGACTTTTTAAAGTTTTTAAAGTCTGCAAAATTTAGCAATTTAGCTGGAATTATTACTACAATCGAACAAAGACACAAATGAAAGTGTCAATATTGAATTGACATTCAAGTTTTCAATATTGAAAACTTCAAGTTCTAGAAATACTACATAAAATGTATAAAGTAATCAAATGTATAAAAACCAATGCATAGTCTTTACTGTGTAAATTAAATATACATGTATTTTTATTCAAGTTACAAGCGTGATTAAGTCAAGAGCAGTGAGAGATTTTCTTTTTTGTTGTTGTTTTGATTAGCATTAATAATGACAGCAGGTACATTTAGATGCTGTCACTTTAAGGCTGCGTGTCCACCAAAGTGTTTTTTCATGCGGCTGGCTGGCGTCTTCAATTGTTTTCAATAGCGTAATGAGGCGCTGAGCGAATATTTCATGCTTCACGTTCAGCTTTGAGCAAAACGCAGAGCTCATCACTGTCACTTTTCACCCAGCTGTCCAATCACAGTGGAGGAGGGGCGGGACAAATACAACACCAACCAACCACAACACATTCTGTGTGTACAACGTCAACAGATGAAAACAAGCCGTATAATAACGGAACAAAATCATTTAAAACAAGAGCCAGAGCAAATACTTTACATTGTATCAGCATTTTTTATATAGAATCAATACAGAAGCAAACTATCTGTGAAATGAAATTGACTTCCGCAGATATTCTGCATCATAACAAGCAGAGTCTCAACTAAAAAAAACACTGCGCTGCCAAAACGCTCTCAAGCGCTCACAGCGAGGCGTTTTCAGCAAGAGCGCCTAGCGTTTTCAGCCGGGTAAAAACGCTTTGGTGGACACACGGCCGAAGACCAGCTGCACGGATCCAATATACTCATGCGTTTTCTCTCTCAACTGCTAATGTTAAGACATAAGTGACTCTATTTTTTTACAAATACATGGTCACTTTGACACATGGGTATAAGCAAGGCTGTAACCATGTCTTGAACATTGGGGGGACCAATATTTTATTTTATTTTTATGAAGCATAAAGAAACAGAACAGTGAACGAAATTCTAGGTCTAATTCTAGTTAGGAAATAATCATATTGGGACTTTTTGCAAATAATATTTGCATTAATTTGTGTCAAATATATCGTTAGTCTCGAGATTGTTCCCGTTAGTGAATAAATACATAGATCCGCTGTTAACATTTGATTTCCTTAGTGGTCTCGTGGTAGAATTCTTGTAAAACCGTGTCAAAGGTTACAGGTTCTAATCTGCCCTCATATCGTTTTTTTCCTTCATTAAAATCAAAGATGTTCAATGATTGTATATTAAGAGCACACGTTTGTGTGCATTTTGTTTTGTGATTTCACCGGAAAGAATAGAGTCCCCGGAACGGCATTAAGGCCATGTGTCCACCAAAGCGTTTTTTCACGCGGCTGGCTGGCGTATTCAACTGTTTTCAATGGGAGCGCCGCGTTTTTAGAACGCCATGAGCGAAACGAGGTGCTAAGCGAGTATTTCACGCTCAAGCGCTGAGCGTTCAGCGTTTTTTACTGGTCGCCTAGGGTTGAAGAATGTTCAACTTTGAGTAAAACGCAGCGCTCATCACTGTCACTTTTCACCCAGTCGTCCAATCAGAGTGGAGGAGGGGCGGGACAAATAGAACACCAACCAACCGCCACATTCTGCTTGTACTGTACAACGTCAACAGATGACAACAAAATAATTAAAAACAAGCGCGAGAGCAAATACTTTACATTGTTTCAGCATTTTATATAGAATCAATACAGAAAAAAACTATCTGTGAAATGAGATACTAGTAACACTTCCGCGGATATTCCGTACCATAACAAGCAAAGAGTCTCAACTGAAAAAAAACGCTACGCTGCCAAAATGCTCTCAAGCTCCCACAGCGAGATGTTTTCAGCAGAGCGCCTAGCACTTTCAGCCGGCTAAAAATGCTTTGGTGGACACACGGCCTATGCGATAGATTGACACGTTTGTTTGTGTGAAGACTGTGAAAGAGAACGTAAACCCCGCCTACTTTGATTTGATTGGCCATCTCAATTATCATTTTGACATTGACGAGCGCCGTTAGACCTGAGGCCGACCAGACTAAAAATGTAACTTTTAAACCTTTTTGTCATTCTAACATCCTATATAATGGAGTGCAGGAGAGCAGTGCAAGAATTTGTAATATTGGGGGGACAATTTGGCCATTTCTAGTTATTGGGGGGGGGACTTGTCTCCCTCAGTGTCTATGGTGGTTACGGCCCTGGGTATATGTATTTAACCGCTCAAGCCCATTTAAGTGGCAAAAAGCACTGTTCAGTTCTCACACGCTCTATGAGCAGTGGCTTCATGTCGCGCGTCTCTCAGACAGTGCTGAGAAACAGTCTCTCAGACAGCGCGCGCATATACTGAAATTAGTTGTCTTTCGCTGCTAATTGCGCTTCAACGGTTTAAAATCACCTGTTTTTAAACCGCAGTACTTAAAACGCATGCAAACAATAAGCTTTAGTGACCGCGCAGCACAGCAACGTAAACATAAGAGTAACCACGATAGAGACAATAGTCCAAAATCTCCACCGGTTGACAAATTTCTACCGGTTAATCGCCCTCCCCTATACACAATAACAGCATTGTATCAAATTATTCATTTAAATGTATATAAAGACCCCTAATATAAAGCAGCACAGCTATTTTCGACAATGCTAATAATATGAAATGTTTCTTGAGCACCAAATTAATTTATTAGAATGATTTCTGAAGGATCATGTGACACTGAAGACTGGAGTAATGATGCTGAAAATTTATGACATAACTCCCTTTCAAAATACAAGAGTAGCCTACTGAACGTCGCAAAGGTTTTTTTCTCTTTTTAACTGTCAGTCATTGGTAGCATGTCTCTCTTATCTTATCACTCAGTGTGTGTGATGACAGACGGATGAGTCCCCTGAGGCCTGAGAGAGAGACAACCATCAGCTTGTGCACCCACTAGTCAGCCATTAACCATTAGACATCACACCATGACCCACAGCTGCCCCTCCTCACACACACACACAGACGCTCATGCACACTCACACAGGCGTACAGGTATGTAGACACAGATTTGTTCACTGTTTTCAGGAATCCATAATCCAAGAATAAAACCTTGAGGTTACAACAGCAGAAATTCTGTTTCTTCAACACAGCCTTCATTCACTTACATAATTATTTGCATGTTTGTAAGAGTCAGTGGGACAGATGACGTCTTTGTGGAGCTAAAAGAGACTCCCTCCATCTCTATCCTCAGATTATAATCATAAATTGCTTGTTTGCTATGAGACTGTTAAAATTAGAACAAGCAAAGCAAGATTTGAACTGTGAGAGGCTTACAGAATATTACATTTTATATTGGTGGCTGAGAGTGAGCAGTTTTACTTGTTTTATGTTTCTAATATGAGCATCTGGCGATGAATCATAAAGGAAAAATATTGAATATTTATAGCAATCCTGTTATTCAGCGAATCATATCAATGACTGCTGGTATTTCTTCATTATGCAAGGAACAAAGAAAAGACCTCACTCTCTTTGTGACTGAGACGAGTGTCTGTTTGTAAAATGCACTTGATGAAGTGTGTTAAAATGCTGATTTATTTAGCCATGATGAAAGTGTGCTATTTATACAATCACGAAGAAAGAATCTCTGATTATAATTCAGAGGATGAGAAGTAGGCTGCAGGCTGTCAGTATAAAGCAAGCATCTCTATTGCTGTTGTGTTAATGCAGGTTTTGTAAAAGGTTTTCTGTTTAGGTCTGAGTTGATGATGAAGATGTCTTGATTCACATTATTCACCTTTGACCTCAGGGCAGTGCTGATATGGATTGGGTTAGGTTGCATGTATCATTCAAAATCTCATTCAGAAATCTCCATGCTGGAAAAACTGTGCCAACAAATAGCCAGAACGTTATTGTTTTTCAAATCATTGTAGAATTAGTGTACATTACAGTAGTTTGACCACTTAAAATTAATTTGTATGTCATGTGCTTAAACCTAATTTTATATACTCTATATTGCCAACATTTTTGGGACTTCTGCCTTTACACGTACATTTTAATGACATCCCATTCTTAGTCTGTAGGGTTTAATATGGAGTTGGCCCACCCTTCGCAGCTATAACAGCTTCAACTCTTCTGGAAAGTCTTTCCACAGAAATTTCCACAGGTTTAGTGTGTTTATGGGATTTTTTGACCATATTCTTCTAGAAGCGCATTTGTGAGGTCAGGCACTGATGTTGGACAAGAAGGCCTGACTCGTAGTCTCCGCTCTAATTCATCCCAAAGGTGTTCTATCGGGTTGAGGTCAGGACTCTGTGCAGGCCAGTCAAGTTCCTCCACACCAAACTCGCTCATCTATGTCTTTATGGACCTTGCTTTGTGCACTGGTGAGCAGTCATGGGCCATCCCCAAACTGTTCCCATAAAGTTGGGTGCATGGAATTGTCCAAAATGTCTTGGTATGCTGAAGCATTAAGAGTTCCTTTCACTGGAACTAAGGGGCAAAGCCCAACCCCTGAAAAACCACCCCACACCATAATCCCCCCTCCACCAATCTTTACACTTGGCACAATGCAGTCAGGCAAGTACCGTTCTCCTGGCAACCGCCAAACCCAGACTTATCCATCGGATTGCCAGACAGAGAAGGGTGATTCGTCACTCCAGAGAACACGTCTCCACTGCGGCGTGCTTTACACACTGGACTTGCACAGGTGGCAACCTATCATGATACCATGCTTGAATTCACTGAGAGCGACCAATTCTTTCACACTATATGATGTTTTTGCAATGTATTAGATTATAGTCACAGACAGTATTGAGCTACAATCTATTACAGCTAAAAAATAGAGAGAAATTGCTATAATATATATAGGTGGTCTAGGGTGGTTAATGTAGCTTGTGCAATTATAGTAAGACACAGACAAATTATATTTATTCATCAGTTGTTAATCATAGGTATCCATATGGCATGAGTCACTGAGTAGGCATGATTGTAAAAGTGATATTTCTTCTATGCAACAATTCAATAAATATGAAGCTAATATTGAGCAACTTACATTTTAGTCTCAATATTTTCAGTTGTTTTGTTTTTCGCTCCATCAACGCAAATAGAGAGAGCCACTGGCACTAACCATGCCAGGTAGTGGTGTTTCATTCCTAATCTGAATCTGCGTTTTGAAATAATTTGAGTAAGCGATTCAGTGACTCAGTGACTCGCCACCACCTACATATCCATAGAAACGCACAAAACAAAAGGCTGCGAATGCACAAGCAAACTTATAGTCATGAAGATGCTGTGTGGTTTCATCTGTGTTCGAAACACTTTCAAACCCTTTTTCGATTGCGCATTAAATCTGGACGGATCCCCTCAGAAGCAATGCCCCAATGCTAAAACTGACCTAGTTTTAATGGAGAGCATTACGGTGACCATTCAAGCTGATAGAGCTTAAATGTAATGCCCTACAACCATACTCACTGCTCTCCACTCATGTGTGTTAACTCATGCCAGGGGCATCCACTTCCTCTCTTTCTTTTCTTGCCCAGATCTCACTGGATCACACTTTCTTTTTCGATGCATCTCTTTTGCGGTCTCTCTCTTCCACTTTGTGGATGTGTTGACTCTGTTGAGGGATTCAAGGCTTTCCCACTTTTTTTTTTGGTATGTAATCCCATGCATCCCCAGATGTTGACACAATGCTGGCTCTAGCAGCCAAGGCTTTTGGAGGAAGTCCTCGCATACCAATGTGTCAAGGTTTAGTTCCATGCTAAATCCTTATATGCATTATAATACTTTAAAGAGACAGTTCACCCAAAATAATGACAGTTTTGTTATCATTTACTTCCTTTCATTTATCTTCTGGGGAACAAAAAAGTAGATGTTTAGCAGAATGTCTGAGTTTCTTATTCCTTAAAGGGTACATAACACACACAGTTTCTGTCAGTCTCGTGTTAATCTTAAGTACCTATAGAGTAGTACTGCATCCTTCATATTTCTGAAGAGTTTTATCATATTTAAAACACAAAATGCCAGCACTGCCGACAGCTTCCCTTACCCGAACGAAGCTCGTTGATGGGCTTTTGCTCTGGTTGTTGTGCGCACACACTCATTCGGGAGAAGTGCCCATGCAAGCAAGTCTGCCCTTTATGACGTCATACAGGGCCATACTCTAAAAAAACGTTCCAAAACTTCTTGGAGGAGTGTTTTTGGCACAGAAATACTCCGTCATATGTAGGGTTGGGTACCGCACTCTGTACTTTTAAGGTCACCGACCGTATTACGTCGGTACTACCGAGTACCGATTCACATTAAATTAATCGATACCAAATTTTGGTACGAATCTGGTGACATAGACTAGTGTCTGTGAATATTAAACTGCAAAAAGACTATTTAAAAATGATTCCGGCATGTCCTGCGTGTCTCTGTGCACCATTAATGTCTTATTCTTCATTAATGTCTTATGTCTTCATTAGATTACCAGAAAATACACAACACATAATTTGTGGCAAATTAAAAAAAATTAAAATAATATGGTCATTTTTATTAATTAAATGAAGTACCTAGTAGCCTACTATTTACTGGTAAATATTACAGTATACAAACATCACAGACAATGGCAGACAGTGACCAGGGAAGCTCTGGCATAATGTCAATAACACTTCTATAAATTACTTACAGTTTCTTTACAGTTATTGATTTAAACATCCCTAAAGTACCGAAAAAAGGTTCTGTTTGGTACCAGTACCGAATTTCAGGTACTGGTACTGGTTAAAATGTGAATGGTACCCAAACCTAGTCATACGTCTAACTCGTTTTTTGAAATGTTGGCCAATTTTTAGCATGAGAATCAAACTCTTTAACCGTATAAATAAGTCAGAATGCATGGCATTTTCTTTATAAAAGAATCAGTTAACAGTACAACTATTAAAATGATGTCCATTCATTTAAATAAAGCTGAGATAAAATAAATAAATAAATATTAGATACAAAAAAACTTTAAAATAAAATAGGTTTAAGTTGATGTAACATAGTTTCTAAAATTGTAATAAAAATAAATGAAAGCTAAAGAGATAATTAAAAACAAAAGCTAATAAAAATTGCAAAACTTAAACAAAAATGAAAATATAAAAATAAAAGCTAATTCAAAATATGAATAAATAATTGAATAGTATCTATAATACAAAAAAATAACACTGCACAGGTTTCAAAAGACAATGACAGAATTTTTTTGGCCAAACTGTACCGTTAAGTAATTATTTTCATAAAATCTCATTTACATCCCTTCTCACAAAGTACGGATTGAAAATCACCCATGGATTCCAAGATTAGACTATATAATTAATCTTAATGCTTGCTCCTATGACATCTCCTCCACTTGTCTCTCTTTCTAGCTCCCTTTTTTCCCTTTCCTGTCAAAGGAACATGCAGACACTTACACAGTCTCCCATTGCGTTCTTTATTCCTCACTGCCTTCACTCTCTCTCTCGCTCTCTCTCTCTCTCTCTCTCTCTCTCTCTCTCGCTCTCTCTCTCTCCCCCTCCCTGTGCTTGTTTCTAGTGGGTGCTGTGAGGCGATGACAGTTGTATTAGCAGTCGATTGCGAGGTCACTCTCGCTCAGCTCCTCTGAGACACAGCAGTACAGCAGAGGAGCAAAGCAGAAACAAGAGCAACAAATAGAAAGAATGAGATATCCACAGACAGCTGAATGTTCTCATTGCTAACATTCCTTTGCACAGAGGGAACGTTACATCTTGTTGACCAATTCAAGTGCCCAGATTTAGTTAGATAACAGTTTTAGTCTTAGTGATTAATTAAAGGGGGCTGTTCTGATATGATAATGAGGGTGTCATATAGGGGACCCCTGACCACTGTGTGTGAATGTCAGTTAGTCTCTTAAAATATCAGGGAAATTTGACCTCTTTATGACAAATCAAGGTTAGGGGAGCGCGGGGCACAAGCTAACGCGGGGTTAGTTGTAACACACATGGTTTAACACTTTCCACACATACCAGGATGACAAAACTTAGTGTATTTACTAGTTGTCATATCAACATTATTTAGAGAAAGAATAGAGCCAAAATTAAAAAATCTTTGGAAGATATTACTGAACATTTATTTAACCATAGCAAAAGTACATTAATTACCTAAGTTTATTTTTCATCTCTGTTTTTTGTGTTTATTTAAAACAAGACAAATCTGATATTATTTTAATCTTATATCTGTTATTTAACAGTTGAGATCTTTAAAGGGCTTCTTTAAAGGAGTTCTGTAATGCAGATCTAACCAGCAGAAAATCACTAAACACTTGTAATCCTGTTTACCACAACTATCTATTTGAGGTAATACAGCTTAAAAACAAAAACAAGCTTGAAACGACTCAACTTTAACACCACATCCTCACTTGCATGTAAATCTACCGGCGGCGCCATTTTTTTAAGTAATATTTAAAAAACATGACGGTTGTTAATGGCGACGCAAAGAATTGTGGGTTATCTGCAGCAGCGAAGGATACACCTCATGCACACTCTGTATTCCTGAAAAGAAGGGCGCATTTGAAGGTCGCATTCAGAGTGTCCTACTTACTTTTCTGAAATGAGACAGCCTTGATGACATCCTCTGGAGGACGCAGCCTTTCGAAATGAGGCACAGCTTATGTCAACAGCGTAGAAGAATGACATTTAAGAGAAGAGATTGTTGAATAAAGTCGTTTTTTTGTTGTTTTTTTGTGCAAAAAAAGTATTCTTGTCGCTTCATAACATCAAGGTTGAATCACTGGAGTCATATGGACTATTTTACAGATGTCTTTACTACCTTTCTGGGCCTTTAAAGTTGCAAAGTTGGCTGGTTCATCAAAAATATCTTAATTTATGTTCCGAAGGTCTTACGGGTTTGGAAAGACATGAGGGTGACGCTGCATTCATACAGGGCGTTGGCGTTAACGCTTGGCTGAAGCTTCATGCTGATGCGACCGTCATAGTGACAACAGCCAATCACATGTCTGCTCTGGGGTTGCATGAACGCAGTTGGCTAGCGTCTGCACTAGGGTATTTGCATAGGGCGATCTGATTGGATGACGCCTGCGTTGGTGCTTGAAAAAAGTAAATGAGAAGCGTTAACGCTGACGCCCCATGTGAATGCAGTGTATTTTATGTAGTTAATGAGTAATTAATGACAGAATTTTAATTTTTGGGTGAACTAACCTTTTAACATTCATGAATTAATAATTAATAATATTTGTAAATAAAAATGTAATGATATTGAAATTTATTAATTTTTACTTTATGGTTACGCCACATGACATTTTTCATTAAGTTGAAACTTTTCTTTAAAACGTTTTTAAAACCATATGAAACCAAACTTGCCATGTTTTAAACTACATTTTCCTTACTTTTAAGGGATTTTCCTTAGAGACTCTTATTTGCGTACGTCATTGACCCAACTTTATTATCACATCTGCTGTTCTGACCAGGGTTTTTGTAGGTCAGGATAAATGCACGGATCAGGAATACTGAATATTAGTTATTGTCTAGTGGAGAGATATTTTGGGATCCGGCTTCTACCTGTAATACAACATTTATATTAATAAATGAAAATTTCAGATGGAAATGCACAGTATTGGATAATTCACTTGCAAGCTATTTCATAAAATGATGGGGACAAAATCATCTGTGACGAAGTCCCCACTATAAACGACAGTTATGGCAGTTGAACATCTGGGAGGTCTCTCCTGCCATATCTTTTCTGTAATTGCACACATATACAAAATCTTTGGCTGAAGAAATGACATGAGCAGTAAGTTAAAGTGATATGCCAATCCAAGAAGACTGACCTATCGTGACGCGCCATATAAGGAAAACCATGTTAGGGATTCCCCTCATCACTAGCCCAGGTCTCTGGCACATCGAGGTGCCAATCAGAGACAGCGAGACACCCAGATCTGTCTGTGTGTCTTCCAACAGAGGAGGACACAGTCTGTTACTCCTACACTGTGAATAGACTGATGAGAAGCCTCCGTTGGGAACGCTGGATTCTTTTGGGGAAAAATGTGAGCCTGAGTTTATGGGCTGTTGAATGTTTGCAATACAGATTCGACAGATGGTGCAGTTGGGTTGACAGTGGGGCATCTCGTCCTAGTTGAGAATTTCAAATCCCTCAAGAACGGTAAAAACTGCTGTTCTAATTCACAATGCCTTTTTTACCGGTGTTTTCACATCCTTATAACCTAGCAAATGGGATGTTTTCCTCCTTAACAGGACATTATTTGTGCACACGTGTTTTATACCAGAGGCAGGGCGTCATGCAGCAGTTTTACTGAGGCAAATCTGGATTAATTGTTGCTCCAGTTTAAATAAGATAAGACCTAAGGGGGGGGAATATTTTATGTGTTTTTTTATGTATAAGATTAGTTGGTTAGTCTAGCTGTAAAGTTTTGTTTATATGCAAAGCAATCCTGACAATAATTTAATTCAAATATAATTTTAATGAAATGTAATTAAAATATAGACCCACTGCGAACACTGTGGTGTAATGAATACAATTGTGCTTGGTTCATTAAAAAAATGATGTGCTGTAACGTATGTGTGTGTATAATATACACTATATACTGTATATATAGTTTTATTTTTATTTATTTTATACTTTATAACTTTCAATTCAAACACATTTAACACAATTATTTGTCCTTCTACTTTCTTTTCCTTTTCCTTTTTTGTGATAATTCCGACCACCAACACATTAAAAAACCCACATAAATAGAACAATAACCAATGAGTACATATAAAAAAAAGTAGAAAAATATATAAATAAATATTAATAAAAATTTAACATTCACATATTTACATCAAACTCTTATAATGGCCCATTAATAAGTAATTCAAATAATACTAATAATATTAGCCTGACGTCGTCATACCCAATTCTAGTCAGAATTTGAGTCTGATACTACTCCGTTGGGCTGTGATTATGGGGCGTGTTTCAACCGAACCAGGAAAGACCTCAATTGGATAGACCTACAACCAATCAGAGCAACTGAGCTGACGCATAACGTTAGTTGTCAAATGTCAACAGAACTCAACTGCACTGTTGCCAAGTCCGTGGGTTGAAGCGACCCCAATTATGTGATATACAGACCCAGGAATGCGAATTTTAGCAGGCAGCCCTGCCAAAATAACACATATTTTACCCCCCAAATGCCTTTTTTTTCCGGAAAAGCTATTGGGCTTGTTTTTGGCTAGTTTTGAGTAGCAATCGGGATTGGGCGGGTTTTGTTATAAAAACTTGGCAACCCTGTCTGCACGCATGCTGGAATAAGTAACGTTAGAAGAAGAAGATGAGTGTAAACGATCTTTGCCGGTGTTGTAAAAAAAGAATTTAAGGATACACAGAGTACTTACCAACACGATCATCATTTCTGAGAGAAATAGTAAAGGTGAATGCATATACGAACAAGTTCTCCGTTTAGGATTAGAACAAATTCAACCCTAGCGCCTTTGATGACGTGGATGATTACGTTACTGTTTATCATCTGTCCATCATCGTCTAAAGTCCGCCCTGACAATTTCATTGGTCCGAACAGTTTCTGTTCGGGCATAATTACTTCTCTACTGATCAAGTCCAGACTGAACTGCCCGAGTTAAAATGTTGTGGGTGGGGCTAAGTTCGGCTGGCATCCAGGCTATAATAATATTAAATCAGTAAATCAATAAAATAATAAATAAGTAAATTAAAGTTAAATTATTATTACTTACAATGTAAGTGCTTTCTACTAACCGATGTTGATTTCAATCACCAAAACAAACACGCCCCTATTTTGATAGCTCCGCCCCACACATACGTAACCCAGGCAACGACTATGACGGAATCTGCTGTGCCAGCTGTCCAAGGGTATGATGTCATCAATAAGTGAAAACAATGTGTGTTACTATGGTAATCCAGGTCGAATATTCAGTGAAAAAGTCACCCCTTACACCCCAAAAACACAATTATCATGAACAACTCGATAGCACGACTAACGAACATATTACAATTATGGCAAGATTAGAGGGTTATATCGATCACTAAATGAGGAACCAAAGGAAACAAACATATATTAGGAGTATATTATCTTACTTTTCAGGCACACTGCGAGTGTAACCAGCTAGTAGTTGCTGTGCGAGTAAACCTCACTCCTCTAATCTCAAGAGATGCTCTAGCGACTGATGCTAGAAGTTGCAGCCTTTAGCTTCCTTGTTAGAGCGTCCGACTCTCCCGGCGGACCCGGGTTCGAGTCCCGCTTGGAGCGGGCGGTGTGAACAGGAGGGGTCACATTGGTGCTGTGACACGGATGAGAGTGAGGTTTAGGGGGGTGAGTGTAACGGAGGCCAGCTAGTAGTTGCTGTGCGAGTAAACCTCACTCCTCTGATCTCAAGATACGCTCTTGCGACTGACGCTAGAGGTTGCAGCCTTTAGCCTCTTTATTAGAGTGTCTGACTCTCATGCCGGTGGACCGAGGTTAGGGTTAGAGAATCCGGCTTGGAGCGAGGCGGTTCGAACAGGAGGGGTTACACGAGCTGACGCTTGAAACAGATAGTGGAGGAGGTTTAGACGCTCCAAGCTTATACGGTGTGGAAATTAATGGGTCTTTATCATCGCTGAAGTGAACGACAATACGATGGCAAATAGACAAGCAAGCAAACATGACACATGAGCATATTCAAGCAAAATTCAGCATATATTAGTTCTGTGAAACAAAACAAAATCAATGTTACTCGCCTGTCGAGAAGAAATAAAGCAACCTCGGCCCTCGCTCCTTGAGTTCTCTCCAGCGCTAGAAAGCTGATACGATATTTACACGGATCCCACTTCTTGCCTGATCATAAGCCTTTGTTTGTTCCACAGACATCTTCCACATTTGTTTATTATCTGCCATTATCTCTTTCTGTGTCGTGTCTTTTGAATAATGACGTGCACTGGGCGCTCTCTTCTCCATGTCATTAGTAGACACGCCCCTTACTGCTGATTGGCTATAAGTTTGTTTTGGTACTCAGCCCGAGACACTTTACTAAACAGTTTTGAAATACCACTTACCCCACCTTTAAAAGGAGGGGACGGTTATATAAAAAGAGTAATTAATGTAATATGTGTTCCTTTATATTATATTATTTGATTTGAGAGGTGCCCATATCTTTACAAAACATATACTTTTGCTCTTAATTTCATGTTATCCTCTCCATAGAGTGTACAATACTTTAGAAACTATATATTGTTGTTTATGTAGCCTTTAGTTTTAATTTCAGTTAAAAAAATATCAGACACGTAAACAGTACAAATTACTGCTTTGTATCTCTCAATAGTATTACAAATATATATTATAAACAAAATCTAAAGATTTTACTTGACATGTGAACGGATGACTTCTATTGTAGAAAAACGTTTTAATAATAACTGCAATATGTAATTTTCTTAAACTCCCAGGAGACACTTGCGTTGTACATGCTCCACCTCTGCACTAAGAGAGAGAAAAAGGCATGAAATCAGCATCTCCCATTGGGAATACTCTGGAACTGTGCTCATCATGGTTACTATACTTTGACACCAGGCCCCTGTGAGGCTGTCGCAGACTGTTTGTTTGGCCCCAGGCTGTGCAGGGAGCTGCTATAGCTCTGAAAATATCACACTCTGCACTCTGATGGAGACGTACAGGGAGATTGAGAGGGCGAGGGAGGGAAAAAGGTGGGGAGAGGAGAAAAACGGGGAGTCAACTCTAATGGAATTGAATTAAATTGAGGGCAATACAAAATTAAATTGAGTTACATTAAACTGAAGCAGGGTGTAAGCATGCACAAGCATCAAAGAAAAACTGCTTGTTTTCCTCTCTGATTCATGTTTTGTTGAATGCTCTTTCCACTGTTCCTCTGTCGTTCAAAAGGTGGTAGTAACTTTGTTTATTTACTTATCATATCGGTTAATATTGTAAATTTAAGTGAGCATGCTCATTTCCTCGTTTACGCTTAGATTATACTTTTTCTAATATCCATTTTTCATACTGTACATTAGAATGTTGTGTTGAATTGTAGCTTTAAAAGGGGTCATGAACTGCATTGTTTTATAATGTTTTCTCGGGTGCACTTATAATGTTAGTATGATTTTTACATCAAAAATTGTCATAATTTAGAAATCAAAGGCATTTTTCCTACCCTGATTTAAGCCCTCTGATTTGAACGCTCTGTTTGAAGGGGCGTGTCTGTGAGACTTGAGTGTAAACGCCCACTGCTGTGATTGGCTGACTTTACAGCTCTCAAGGTTAACTAATTGTGAAAAGTGTTGATTATTAGCCTGGTCCTAGGCTAATAATCAACATTCTCGTACATTGCATTTGTACAGAGAGTCTGGCCACTCTCCATTGACAAGCGTTTACTTCCTTGAGGGTGGAAGTAACTCTGTTGAAGTTTAAAACTATTGGATCTGCCCAGAGCCACTCTGGATCTGCCATAACCAATCACTAACATTTGGTCGTGACGTATGTCATCTCAAACTAGCGCACGACATCAACATCTACGTCATCCTTCTCAGCCACTCCCTCTGTTTGCTGATTAGACCAGAGAAAACCAGAGAATATACCGCAATCCCAGATGGAGTACTGAAGGGAAATGAAAATTGAGCGTAAGTAGGAGGGCGGAGCCAGGCTAGTTGATTATAGCATTATATTTAGATCGTGGCATGAAAGGAGGGCGGAGCCAGGCCCCACCTTGAGCAAGGCACTTTACTCCACATTGCTCCAGGGGGATTGTCCCTGTAATAAGTAAGTCGCTTTGGATAAAAGCGTCTGCCAAATGCATAAATGTAAATGATCTTGTAATTGCAACTCAATGCACACTAAGGGATGCTTTCATCATATTAACAGTACAAACACAATGTAAATAAGGATTTATTGATTATAAACTCGTGCTTTTTGGTTGACAGCTCCAGTGAATGTAAAGGGAGCTTTCTTTGATCGCTTTTTTTATATATACGATTATTTTCATCCTACTAAGGGTGCGTTCACACTTATAGTTTGGTTAGTTTGGTTAGTTTGATCCGGACCAAAAAACGAAAACAAAACATATAGTCCTGGTCCGCTTAGCGTTCACACTGGCATTTTTAACAGCGAACCTAAAGTTACCGAACCAAAGGCATAGAGATATGGTCACAACCTGATTGGTCGGGTTTTATGACGTATATTTCGCAACGGAGCTTGCTTACCAAACATTCAAAACAATACTGAGTGCTGGATTAAACACGATCATTTTATACGTGTACATATGGTTTTATTTTTAGCAGCTGAGAACTCACGAAGAGCTCATAAAATGTTCAAAACAGCACCAGGATTTCCTCCGTTGTATGCAGAAACGAAGATCTGCATTGATGAGGCACTTTACCTCCTCGTTGCTCCACGTTTGCCCTCTACTCATTTTGGATACACCGATCTTTCCGCGTTGTCAAATCAGCTGACTTGTAGCGGCATCTTGTGACAGCACGTCCTGTTTTCGGTTCGTTTACATGTCTTTGGTCCATGTTGCATTCAAATATATCAATCGAACCGCACCAAAGTTTGTTTGGAAGCGGACCGAGACCCATCTTTTTAGTGGTCTCGGTCCACTTGTTTGGTGCGCACCAGGGTTCTTGGGGCAGCGTTCACGTATGTTCAAATGAACCGCACTAACCGAGCAATCGCACCAGGGTTCGTTTTAATCGAACCAAACATGACAAGTATGAACGCACCCTAAGAGAAACAATGTGAAGTTGACCGTTTAGTCACTGGTTTGATCTGACTGTACATGAACCATTACATATCAGAAATCACTGGTCACAGATCAGGCATTAGAATGAACACATGGCACATTGCTGTTGAGTCCAAATCGTAAAAGTCTTTTTGCAAAGCCTGAGCTGAAATTGCGGCTGATTTACCAAAGAATCCACAGTGAAATAATGCTCAACTGAAACATTCACATTGTTAAAAATATAAATAACCACATTCCTAGCATTAGGATCCTTTGGATGGTAATGTTATTTGTAGTTCATCCTGTATTACCCATCTCTCCTCGTCATCTCACTAACACGCCAGTGGGCGGGGCCAAAGTTGCAATGATGGTGTTGGTGTTCTTCTGCAGAGGCGTCTTTCATCTATGAAATTATGACCCCTTTAATTCATGACCCCTTTTGATATTGACCATTTGTCAGTTATCAGCCATAATGTGAAAATTATTTTTGGCTTATGGTATCGGCCATAATTTTTTAATCAGTGCATCACTTATCTTGTTCCATGAGTGTTGCATTTTCAAAAGCTTGTTGCTTTACAAATAGTCCTTTCTGTTTTGCCATTTTCTAGCCATACTTCCGTACTTACTACTTGAGCAAGCATACTTGTGTCCATCTGTTTCACAGCTAACAATGTATCACTGAGCATTGTCAGTTTCTGCAAGCATCTGTGAAGATCTCTCTCGTTCTCGCCCATTGTTTTTCCTCTCTCTCCTCATTTTGAATGGTTTGTGAATCTTATACTGATGGAGATGAAGGGCTTCAGTTCACAGGGGTCACTGCACAACATCTCAAGCCTTCTGCTTGTGACTTATTGGCTGTGCATACTTCATGGATGTGTTGTGGTGAAGGGAAAGCTGGCAATGGGTGCTTTTAAACCCTCACACACATGCACATAATTTGGGAGCAGGTGCCCACATGTGCATGGAAATTCATTGACATACACACCATATACAAAATGGGGACAGAAAAAGTAGTGAGTCTGATACTAGTGGAAAATAACACTTTTACTATAGTATTTTTTTTCCAGTTTGAGGATTTCATGGTTTGTGATCAAACCATGAAAATCCTTCTACAATTAAAATGGTAAAATAAAAGCAGCATTGATGTGTTTACAAATAGTGTTTTTGATAATTACAGTAAGCAGACTTATTAAAGCAGTTGTTTTCTGTAGCTTACAGCATTCAAACATCGGTTTCCATTCGCATTCTGTGTTCTGTGCATTTAATTCACCCACCCACCCAGCCACTACATCCATCAACCCGCCAGCTGCCTCCTGTGGAGGTGACACTAAAACTTTGATCAGGGAGAAAAATAAATCTTCTGTTTCTGGCATGCACATGCACTCTGGAGCTTCGAGTTCTTTCCCCCTGTCTCCTGCCCCAGAAAGGTCTCAATCCAGGTGTCCAGCAGAGATACCCCTCAGAAAGTGTTTGAGGGTGATTGTCAGGGATGAGTGCTTAAGCCTGTGTGGAGGAGTGGAAGAGGAGAGTGTGGACTGTATTTTCTGCCCGCTGTTGGCGTCAGCGACTTTGTCCCGCTCAAAGCTGAGGCGCTGATTTTCCAGGACTTGTCTTCTCCAATTTGTTCTCAATGTGTCACTCTGACATGTTTTTTTCTCTTTTCTTTTTTCTAAAGTAGAATGCTTCAGGGGCTCGCCTGTTTGCCGGAATGTGGAGTGCTTGAAGCATGTTAAAAACGATATCAGTTTAACGCGTCCATCGAGGATATCTTTATTTGAGGAAAGGCAGGAAAACCTCCCAGTGAAAACGGTGACTCACTCAGTGTCTCTGGAGTGATAACACATCCATATTTAATTAAAAAACACATTGTATTTTCTGATCAGTCTTTCCGAAAGAGGATCTGTGTGTGAGAGGCAGTTTGCCTGATTTGATTGACATTTGAGGTTTTAGTATTGAGTGAATGTTCTTTTCCACTGTCCTAGTCTCCCTCTTTGTTCATCTCTTCCTCCATTCTCTTCTCCACTCCACTGTCGTCTCTATAAAAATTAGGGCTGTCAATCGATTGAAGATTGTAATTAAATGAATTATTTGATATGCCAATTAAATAGTCAAATTAATCACACATAGGAATATTTGCAGAGAAAAGCTCCCAAATGAAGATATTTCATTATTGTATATCTAATTTGTTTTGTTTCCATATCATTGAACATAAGTTTATCACTGGCATACAGCATACATCAGTCTAATCAATGTATCTGATGTTGACTTGATGCATGTGTTGACTTCACATGCATTCTTGGATATGTTTTTTTTAGTGATGCACCGATATGACAATTTTGGACGATACCGATAACCGATAATTTTTTATATTTAAAAGACGATATTAGGACGATAAATCTAAATCCAAATTTTTATATCATTTTTGAGAGCCTAATTACAAAAACAAAAGTCTCACCATTAAAAGTCATGTCACAAGCACACAATTATATAGCCTGGTCCTACCAGATTCTCGTACGTTTCATTTGTACAGAGAGTCTGGCCACTCTCCATTGACAGCCGTTAACTTCCTTGAAGGCGGGTAACTCTGTTGAAGTTTAAAACTATTGGTTCCGCCCAGAGCCACTCTGGATCTGCCATAACCAATCGCTAACGTTTGGTTGCGACGTATGTCATCTCAAACTAGCGCACGACATCAACATCATCGTTCTCAGCCACTCCCTCTGTTCGCTGATTGGAACTAGTGATGGGAAGTTCGGTTCTTTTCCGCGAACCGGTTCTTTCGGACAGTTCGTTTTAATGATCCTGTTCAAAAAAACGATTCACCGGTTCTTTTACGTCATCACGGAATGACGTCATTTCTATCAATCCGGCCGGATGAAAATACATTAAAACACATTCATATAAAGTAATTTGTAATCATAACTTAGTATAATAATATTAATAATGTGTCGTCATCATCATCTTGGATAAGTTCTTACATTTATGTTTTGCAAAAGCACTCAATACAGCCACTGTGGTGCAAACGTGGATGTTTACAGGGATTAACTAAATTTACATTGAAATAACATAAACTTGTGAAAAACACAAAGTCCTCGGTTCACCCGTGCTCATATTATCAGCATAGCATCAGTTGTCCGAGAGAAACAGTTCGGTTGCTATCACGCATGCTCACTTTGCTCAGTCTCTCAGCTCATCGGTTCTCAGTACCGAACATGTCCGAAAGACCGACTGGGATTGTCAGAAAGAAACGGCTGTCCGAACATGTCAGAAAGAAACAGTTGGCGATATTGTACTGATGATCCAAGAACCGCTGAAACCCGTTCTTGACTCGAGAACCGCTGTATCAGCGTATAGTGTGCTGAGCTGAGAACTGCTGCAGCTGAATAGTCTAAATCAAAACTACTGTTTTGATTAATACATAATAAGATTTATATAAACTTATTTAGAAATGAAATAAGTTGTTCCTGAAAATATAATTATTGATAAAACAAATACATGTTTAGTTTGACCATTTTACAATGCATTGTGTTTCCAAACTTTAAAATAATGATAAGACAGTAGGGGTGTAACGGTACACAAAACTGACGGTTCGGTACGTACCTCGGTTTTGAAGTCCCGGTTCGGTATGGATTCGGTACAGCAGTTTTACAAAATTGCTTTTTATTAATTTTTATTCAACAGTGGTTTAATGAAAAAAATAATTGTGTCTGTCCTCAAATTAATTAAATTATAACTAAAAGTTTCTTAAAGATAATGCTGTAAACTATATAGGGAGCCCTTGCTTACTATTATTACTTACTATGTGCCCAAACTATTAGCCTAAATTCAGTTGCTATTTATTTTTAGATATAATAATCAACACTCATAAGCTTCACATAAGGCAGTTTTTGCATTAACTTCTAATTATTTTTATTCGTTGTTGAAATATAATAATTTAGTGGCTGTAATTTTCATGACAGGTTTATTTAAACATACATTAAATAAACAAGACATCACTAACAGGCTTAGTAGTATATAATGAATATATATAGGCTAATATAATGAATATAACGGCTAATATAGTGCACGTATTCAGTGAAAGAGTTGATTTCTCTAGTGAGCTAACAGCTGTGGACACTGAATGACTTCTGAGTAAACGTGATTCTGCATGACATTGTTTACAAGCTGTTTTATTGTCATTTCGCGGTTGAAACGCAGATGGAGCGATTACACGACATATGATATATTTCAGTAAGTTGTAATGTATCCTCAACATACCTTAAGATATATTAATTTATGTTTATTCTTTAGGAAGAGATGATCGCATTGACTCGCGCGCCGCCGCTTTAAGTTGAACTGATACGCGTCTATCAGTCACGTCACATTAAAGAGCGTTAAAACGGCATTTATCGTTTGAATTTCGTGATAAAATGGACTGAATACTTAATATGTTCGTGTGGGAACTCGGATTGAAGTGTGTTCCGCGCTTACAACAAGCCGACTGTTAACTGTTAAAGATTACATTCATAACCGTTCGGTACACGTGTGCACCGTACCGAAAGCCCTGTACCGAAACAGTTCAATATGAATACGTGTACCGTTACACCCCTATAAGACAGCAATTATGTGATGAACATGTTTCAAACATTATTAATTTTATACACATGAAACCTGCATTTCGTTCCTCTGAACAAATGACACGCATTATCAGCTCATCAGTTCTCAGTATCGAATGTGTCCGACAGAAACGGTTCTCGATTCTGTACTGGTGATCCGGTTGTACACGCATGCTCAGCTCATCGGTTCTCAGTAACGAACGTGTCCGACAGAAACGGTTCTCGATTCTGTACTGGTGATCCGGTTGTACACGCATGCTCAGCTCATCGGTTCTCAGTAACGAACGTGTCCGACAGAAACGGTTCTCGATTCTGTACTGGTGATCCGGTTGTACACGCATGCTCAGCTCATCGGTTCTCAGTAACGAACGTGTCCGACAGAAACGGTTCTCGATTCTGTACTGGTGATCCGGTTGTACACGCATGCTCAGCTCATCGGTTCTCAGTAACGAACGTGTCCGACAGAAAAGGTTCTCGATTCTGTACTGGTGATCCGGTTGTACACGCATTATCAACTCATCGGTTCTCAGTAACGAACGTGTCCGACAGAAACGGTTCTCGATTCTGTACTGGTGATCCGGTTGTACATGCATGCTCAGCTCATCGGTTCTCAGTAACGAACGTGTCCGACAGAAACGGTTCTCGATTCTGTACTGGTGATCCGGTTGTACACGCATGCTCAGCTCATTGGTTCTCAGTAACGAACGTGTCCGACAGAAACCGTTCTCGATTCTGTACTGGTGATCCGGTTGTACACGCATGCTCAGCTCATCGGTTCTCAGTAACGAACGTGTCCGACAGAAACGGTTCTCGAATCTGTACTGGTGATCTGGTTGTACACGCATGCTCAGCTCATCAGTTCTCAGTAACGAACGTGTCCGACAGAAACGGTTCTCGATTCTGTACTGGTGATCCGGTTGTACACGCATGCTCAGCTCATTGGTTCTCAGTAACGAGCGTGTCCGACAGAAACGGTTCTCGATTCTGTACTGGTGATCCGGTTGTACACGCATTATCAACTCATCGGTTCTCAGTAACGAACGTGTCCGACAGAAACGGTTCTTGATTCTGTACTGTAATCTGGTTGTACACGCATGCTCAGCTCATCGGTTCTCAGTAACGAACGTGTCCGACAGAAACGGTTCTCGATTCTGTACTGTAATCTGGTTGTACACGCATGCTCAGCTCATCGGTTCTCAGTAACGAACGTGTCCGACAGAAACGGTTCTCGATTCTGTACTGGTGATCCGGTTGTACACGCATGCTCAGCTCATTGGTTCTCAGTAACGAGCGTGTCCGACAGAAACGGTTCTCGATTCTGTACTGGTGATCCGGTTGTACACGCATTATCAACTCATCGGTTCTCAGTAACGAACGTGTCCGACAGAAACGGTTCTCGATTCTGTACTGGTGATCCGGTTGTACATGCATGCTCAGCTCATCGGTTCTCAGTAACGAACGTGTCCGAAAGAAACAGAATCATGTTCAGATTCGAGAACTGTAAACTCGAGAACCACTGTACGTTCGGTAGTGCACGCGCATGCTCAGTATCAGCTGCTTGTGAGTTCTCATCAGTTCTCTCAGAACAACATGTCTCAGTTCAGTGAACTGTTGTAGTTACTAGTAACATACTTCAGGTTATTAGTTTATTTCTAGTTGGAGGGACTGTCACTCATGTCAGAAAGTTAGTAACTTTTGTAACTTATGGATCAGCTCTGACTCGAGACGCGAACCGTTTAGAACGATTCAGTCCGATTTGGTGAACTGGTTCAACTGGTTCACTAAAAATAACATCACTAATTGGAACGGTTAAAATTTGACTGGAGGGAACCAGAGAATATAGAGCAATCCCAAATGGAGTACTGAAGGAAAATTAAAATTGAGCGGAAGTATGTAGGAGGGCGGAGCCAGGCTAACAATTATAATGATGTTCTCATTTTAATTTTATGCAGTCTATATGACAGACTTGCATTGCACATGTTGCACTTAACTGTATTTTCCTTTATCCATTATTTATCGGCTTTAATATATCAGGAAAATGTTCTTATTGGACCGATAACATTAAAAATTAACATATATCAGCCGATACTGATATGGTGGCAGATATATCAGCCGATATATCATGCGTCCCTAGTTTTTTCAGTGTCTTACACCATGAGCGAATTGTTTTTATTAAGACTACGGGCCCTATCATACACCCGGCGCAATGTGACACAAGTATTTTTTGCTAGTTTCGGCCTGACGCAGTTATCATTTTCATGTCCAGCGCCACTTTGTTTAAATAGCATATGCACTCGCGCCCATCTATTTGTCCATGGGCGTGCTGGTCTGAAGACGAGGTGTGTTCAGGTGCATTGTTGGTGCATTGCTATTTTAAGGCAACTGAAAACAACAATGCCATTGACCAACAAAACCTGGTCTAAAGTCAATAGCGCAGTATTGTGTTATTTAAAGGGCGGGCTAGTAATATGCGCCTTTAGGCGGTTGCACAACGCGCGTACACACTGCTTATTACACACACAGGGCAGCAATTAATAGAGAAGCTCTCATGAGAAGTGTTCAGTCTTTCCATTCGCAAATTCCGGCTTGTAAATAGCGAATACGCCATGGTGCAAGCGCAACTGGTTTTTAAAGGGAATGGGAGATGAGACTCTGATTGGTTTATTGCACGTTACGCACAAAACACACCCATGACTCATTGTGATACTAGGTATACTACCATGCGTCTGGCGCACCGACCGGTTTTTCCGTCGTTAAACTAGCAAAAGTGGATTCTAAGTGCACCTGCGCCATGTGCTTCAGACCATGCGCTCAGATAATTAAAATAGGGCCCTATGGGTCAAGTTTAATGCTGGTTAAACTTTTACAAATGTTTTGTGAGACCAAATCTTCATTTGCACTCTGTGAACCTTACAGCTACTCTGTTGCTTCTCCTCCATGCTGCTTATGTGTGCAGTGTGAAACAGGGCTTATTGTGCATTTAGTGCCTCGCTGTAACAGAAGGAAAGAAAATAATAATGTGTTTTTAGCATGGAACATGTGCCAACATTAATATATTAGTCACCCACTTGAGTCAGTCTGACCCCAGCATGGCCCAACTTATTTCCAAACCAGACACACAATGGTGTAAACACCAGGCTGGTAAACAGACAAACTGTGTTAAACGTGAGTTAACAGACTCAGACAGATATGTATTTGTTTGTGTGGTGAGCTGAAATTGGCTGTCAGTGCACGTTCAGATAGGCACACGCACAAACCGACGCAAAGCTGCTGATGTGACTCACTGTGAATCATTGGCCACCATGTAGGTGGACGAGCCAGCAGGAAATTATAATGTAATCCACCTCACAATAGTGGGAGACAGACCACTACCTGCAGTATATACGATGTGATGACCTGTTATAGACCTCTTCCTGCTGCCGTTGCAATCCTTTCTCTAGGGAACACCTAAAAATCCTCTGCGTATGTTCATATGAACACCTGACCCGCATGTCTGTGTTCCAGTATTAGTAAGTGTAGCTGATATAATACATGTGTCTGCGTGACTCACAGTGAAGATGGCAAGCCTGTGTAAGAGGCATCATAATGTTTTGACATCAAGAGTGTTTGGCGCACGCTTGCTCCTTTTATGTGGGAACAGAACGCGGTTGACTAACGCAATTGGACGTGGGTGATTGATGTTGCAGATGGCTTTGTCACCGCTATTTACTTGACCTTTTCCTCCTTCTCTCTTTACTACTTTACTTTATTTTCTTTTTCTCCTCTTCCTATCTGTATTGATGTTCATTAAACTGTGTTTTCTAGTCACTATAGCCCTTCAGCCTATAACCTTTTTTTTATTTTATTTTTTTTTTATGTCCTCTTTCTTCCTCTCATTATTTATTGCTTTCTGCCTGTCTCACTTGCTTTGTCTTTGTAGTGACTCCAGATCCTGTTTACGGCTGTATTAAAGGCTTCATGAAATCAAAACTAGGAGTTTTTGTGGCTTTCAGTTGCATTCGTGTTAGCTTTAAGCTTAATGCCAATGAACCAACACGTTCTCACGCCCAACTCGTCACATATTGGAGCTTGGTCAGGACCCATCTGCGTTACTTTTTAACGCACAGAGTACCCCTTTAGCGTAATTTTCGTTGCTCATGGTACTCTATTAATTTCAGTTGATTGCCCTATGCGTCAGATCAAGACGCATTTAATTCTTTGCATTTGTAAAAGTAAACAGGATTTTATAAATACTTATAGGCTACTTTTATATTTTGGAGCAACTAACCCCACTCCTACCCAAAACCTACCCACTTCTCAACAATATAAAACACAAAACAGGCAAATAAAAGTACAGTCGCTGGTATTTATTGCAAAAACTGACCAAAAACAGTATAAAAGTATTAACTCATGGTGTATTCCAAGTCTTCTGGAGCCATACAATATCTTTATGTGAATAACAGGGTGGATCTTCATGTTTTATTTGCTGAATTGATCCCGCCACTTCCTGAATGCACACAGCAGAGTCCTGCACGGGTCCGATTTTGTAAATCCGCACCCGCCCGTACCCGCAGTGCTTAAAACCGCATCCGACCCGTTTTCTGACAACAGCACTATTTAAAATCCGCACCCGACCCGACCCACACCCAAAATAAAATCAGTTTAGCATATCACATTATAGACACACTTACAAAAATGTTTATTGCCAGCATAAAGAAGATATTACACGACCATTAACACAAGGACAACTTCAGCCGAAGCTGTCAAACATGGTTATGTGTCCTTATCATCTCTATGAGGCACATTCAGTTCTGTCCCCTTTTGAAAACTACTGTTCGATAGAGCTGCTTGTGCTTGGTTTGTTACCACAGTTATCTGTGTGCTTCCTCAGCGATGAAGTTCCACATTTGCGGCTCTCTTTTCTTCAACTCCTCAGGATCCATCACGACGACTGCAGTGCAGGCAGATTGCGCACGGCCACAAATAAGCCAATATGGATTTAAATTTATTTTATCAACTTTAAATACAGGCAAGGCATATTTTTGTAGATGTGTTCCTAAAAATATGTACATATTTTTTAGGAACACATCTACAATATACATGCATATATACATGCCCGTGCAGGACTCTGGCACGCAGTCATATTTCATTCAAAAGATACACCCATCTCTTTAGCATGATGCAATCCGTCACGAGACACACGAGAGCCAATGACGTTTTACAATCAAAGCTGACGTAAGGAAGCAATTGGTCACAAGACATACGAGAGCAAATGCAATTTCACTATAGGCTTGTTCGACTTCACCCAGCGATACGCAGACCGATCGCCGGCTGACTTGAAGCAGTGCATGGCGGTTAGAAATTTAGTCCAACTTGAGGCAGCGGCGACGCTACGTGACAGTGACATATGTCAACAAAGTGTCGAAAACACTCGATTCGAGAGCAGCCGGCTAATACAGCCAGTGCAGTTTCTCGAGGTCGGATGCACAAGGCTGCACGGACTGTTCCACGTGTTTCGTGTTTATTCTAAAACCTTCAGTTCCATTAATGCTCACAAATCTGTATTTATAACAGTAAAACCTCCTTTCATGTAGTCGCGATGTTATATTGTCATGTTTATCAAAATAAAACTGATAAAAAACGTCTTTGAAAGCGACCCCGCTTCATTGATAGTGTAGGCTTATATGATAAACTTTATTCTACAAACACACGCTGTATTAAGCAGTGCATAAAGTATTACATGACAATAATGTCTCTGAAACATCTGTGTATTGCCAAATATTGCATTTATTTCACTTCAGCTGTGATAAAGTATGCAAACACAGCGCAAGCGTCACTACGGGACGCAGAAAGTGTCCGACTTCACGTCTCCGTTTGCAGCTCCTCCCCGAATGCACGCGGCTACTCTTGCTGATCGGTTGCATCCAGCCGCAGACGATGTCGAACACACCTGTTAATAGCTGATGTAACGTTTTTTTGGGCGGCGATTTTTGAACATTTGCCTTATATAGCTACGGCAGATGGAGACAGGCTTTTAGGGATTTTCTTCACACAAACCAATACTTTGGCCTCGGAACACTTGGAATATTTGTTCCTTTTGAATAAATTGTGCCTGTAGTCATATCTGCCTGTTATATCCTGTGTTTTATATCATATAATAGACCAAATGGGTAGGTTTAGGGGTGGGGTGGGGTTGGGCTATGTGTTCAAACGTGTCTAAATAGCGTAAATAAATAAAACAAATTATGTAAATGTAATTATGTTGGCTGATTATATTGAGAATCACTATAGCAAAAGCAAAATCATAACCAAATATATAATTTTATCATGACGATAACATTCCTATGCCCAACGCGGCTGTGTATGACACCAAAGGTTTCTCATTGAAATCAATGGAGCACCCTGTGCAACGAAAAATGCCTTAAAAAGTGACGTTTAGGGGTCCTGACCAAGTACAATATGTGACGAATTGGGAGTGAGAACGTGTTGAATGAACTCTTAAAAATGGATGAAATTATCCAATATACCAAATGTTACTGACCAAAATTATTGATAGCTCATCCACAGACAAGGGTTTTAAACAACCCAGGCCCATTGGAAAAACATGCTTATGGTGACTTTCCACAAAATTATATTACAGTACATTGATTCTCGCACGTTTTGTGATGCTTTCAAAAGTAAATGTCCAGTCAGTGGCGCTAAAAGCATGTTCAGTTTTATCGAAACAGATGAACGTGAATCTGGCAATGTTTCATTACATTGCTTGCTTTACGATGGCAGTTTGGAAATGAAACATCCAATGAGTGGTGCTAAAAAAAAAAAATTGCATTTGAAAATAATGTATCACCTACACTCAACCCTACCCTAAACCTATAATAGATAGTGTCAATAAAACAAAAACATGAGGTAAAACGAATTTGCTGAAGCAACCATGCCATTTTAGCCAGTCTTTGAGCTCTTTTATTATGACTCACGTTTCACAGGACTTGCACCTATGTGCTGTAAATCGCAAGTGCAATGCTATATCATGTTAGCCTGGTCCTACCAGACTCTTGTACATTTCATTTGTACAGAGAGTCTGGCCACTCTCCATTGACAAGCGTTAACTTCCTTGAAGGCGGGTGCTCTGTTGAACTATTGGATCTGCCCAGAGCCACTCTTGATCTGCCATAATCAATCTCTAACGTTTGGTTGTGACGTATGTCATCCCAAACTAGCGCACAACATCAACGTCATCCTTCTCCGCCATTCCCTGTTTGCTGATTGGACCGGTTAAAATTTGACCGGAGAAAACCAGAGAACATACCGCAATCCCAGACGGACTAATCTTCCCTTGTAATCATAGATTGTTGGTGTTTTACTGGCACTTGTGCTAATTTCAGCTGGAAAGTACTGTGAATTGTATGTATAAATACGTTTTTGCAAAATGAAGGTAAAGGTACTTTTCATTTTAATGAGGCTGGGTTGGTTTTAAAATGAAATTACCATCTGATCGAAAATATTGAAAAAGTACTGGCACATCGTACAGTACATTCACTTCATGTAAATATTTGAATTTGACAAACATAACACTTATTGTGCTTTTCCTACTCTTTATACATCTTAAGTAAATCAGTTAGACAGTGAGGGAAATGCTTCACCCAAATCTGACTTTAATACCAGGTGTAAACAGGACCTAAAAGAACCACAAAGGATCAGATTAATGCTTGTAGAAGTAGAGTAAAAGGGAATCCAGTTAATTCATGTCTATTTCTATAAGTATCCATTTCTGTCTGTCTCTGTAAGTATTTATAAATATCTATTATAAGTATTGCTGTCTGTATGTGTGTTGAACACTGAAGGATCTTTTTTGTGAATGAAATGAAAACTCTGAGGCACATTCATTCTACAGTCCTTGAATCTCAGTCATTCAGATGTGTGTGTGAGAGAGAGAGAGAGCTTGCATGTGTGAATGTGTCACATTAACAGTGAGATATTGTCAGATTATTTGTGATTCTCGAGATGCAACACGGCAGGGGGTTTGTTATACTTTCCAAAATGGCTCAAAACACTAGGTAGCTCCATCCCCTGTGAATCCACTTTTCATTTGGCAAGAAATGTGTAGTTTAGATGGATAATGAATTTAGCTAGATGCTAACTCTTACATGTAAACACAAACAATATATCCATCTGGTGGGTGTATTTTAGGCTACAACATGTTATCTGGTTTATAACTGGTCTAAAACACGGCTACCAGCTAAGGTGTATTGTTTGTGTATGCTTGAGCACATCTATCTAAATTCTTAAAACTCATTATTACCTCACATTTAGGTCCATATACTAAACTAAACTGCTGTGTAGCTCCATATGTCATTTCATACACACTTTTATACAATTTAGAGTGCAGTGATGATGTACTTTTGTAGGCCAATCCGGAAGTTAGCATCACACTGGTTCTCTCTACAAAAAGCCAATAGGATTTTCCCACTGATTTTTGGATAATTGTTTAAACACTAAAACGCTTACGTTTAAAATATATAAACTATACACCACAACTTTTCCAACTTAAAATAGTCTGAAAGAGTGTGACTACGAGTTTTCTGTTTTCGACAAACTCTATATTCCCATTTAACCACTTGTTAGCAATAGCCTTTTTCAAAATTCATGAGTGGGCCTTGTGATGTATTTTATATTATAGAACACAACGTGAAAATATATTGAGCTTGTGTTACAGACCTTATTTCAGGCATTTAAAGGTGCAGTAAGCCATTTTTAAAAAACGCTGAGAAAAAGTTGGTCGTACTGATCACCACAACAAACGTGTAGCCAATCAGCATTAGGGGGCGTATGATGGTGGAGGAGAGAGAGTGAGCAAGAGGGAGATTTGAAGAAAGACCGTTGAAAGAGAAATGAGAGACAATACAAAAGAGAAAATATCCGAGGAATATCACTGGACCCACGTTAGTATTAGAAAAGGTTTCCAGCACTGAAGAGACCCCAAACGGGAAGGCCTGAAAACAGACGACCGAGGTTGTGTTGTTTCTGCTCCATACCAGTAACATTGGTTTTGCGGTTTCACAGAGCCAATAAATGCTGTTATTGTAATGTTAGCCATATTTACAGGACAGTGTTGAGTGTTATTGTTTGTCTGGAGCTGCTGGCAACTTGCTTGTATTTACTCTCGTGTACTGTATGTTCATTTTTTTATGCGGCCTTGTCGTTCGTTCATCATCTTCGCTTTATTTTTCGTGAAGCATTGTTTTGCTTCACTTCTGCTATGATAAATAGACATCCACTCTTGCATTGCATGTGTAAGAAAGGCCAGCTAGTGACGCTAGTATATAGAATGCGCCATTTAGCATCCTTGTTAGCGTGCCGGCCTCGCATGCCGGCAGTCAGGGTTCGAGACTAGCTTGGAGCGAGGTGGTTATAGGTGCAGTCTGTAAAGTGTCCATGAATTTTGGAGACGGAGCAATGAATGGGGGTGGGTTTGTTTGGGTTGATTTCAAATATCAACAGTGTTCAACAACAATTCTGGGAGATTGCATACTGCACCTTTAACCAAAAACCTATTCAAAAAACCCATTGACTTCAGGACAATGAAAGTACAAAACTCGTTTCTATGTTTATTATGCAGCACTATATTATTTTAACATACTAATTTCAACAAACTACATGATTTGGGATCCTAAGCTTTGATACGTGAATAATATGGTTTTATTAACAAAGTTCGGGAGGAGCACATTCAGTTAATCAACTCAATTAACGTGTTAAGGTGTGTATATATACACAGCAGTTTACCAGCATCCCTCCACCACCCCATCTCCTCACTATTCCTATCCCAATCTGGGATGGGGGAGTACTCTGGGTTCACCAAATTCCAAGCTCGGAGCCCTCCCCTCAGACAGCACACCAAATAAGTGTGAACTCGTGAAATGCAAATTATGAAGCAAGCTTTTTCTTCTTAGTACAGCTCTGAAAATTGCGTGACACAAGGTCCTGGTATCCAGCAGCCCTGCAAGCTGATGACTTGTCTGTCGTCATGGTCAGACTGACTCATAGGACATACGCTCAGTGTCAGGAGACACCTTGCGGTCGGTCAGCCACCTCTGAGCTCGCAGTGTGAATGTACTAACCCAACCAAGTTAAAGCATCTAACCTGGGCCCAACAACAGGGCCAGGAAAGTGTGTATTTCGATAGATGATTTGAGACACGGTGATGGCGGGGAAATCCCTCTCAAAGGTTCAGGAAATCAAACATTTACATGAACAACTGCAGCTTCTTTATTTGCAAGCAGTATTTTGGTGAGGCGTAACTGATTCATGCTTCCCCGGGCGTCCTCCCCATGGGAAGCAATTCAAAACTGCACATTTGTTCCCCTTATTATCTCGCAGCTAAGCATGTCGAAAATGGGACACGAGGAATTTCTTGACAGAATAAACCTTTGAACGTTTGCATGAAAGCACTGTGTAGATGTTCTTGACGCAAACATCTATCATCATCATAAAGGCAGCGCTAAGCTGCAAGGTGTCGGGGGAGAGAGGAACATGATCAACGCGCTCTCAAACGTTACAGATGCACTATCAAACACTCTTTACGCACTCCCTCCTGAGAGACCTGCGCAGAGCAAAGCAGCTGCCGTTGTTTTGCGCAATGCCCTTTTTTTGCTGCCTAAATAAAGTCTACAATTATCCCAAGAGCTCACAAATCTTCTTGTGTTCCTCCCAGCATCCTGTTCCCCTTCTGATTTACCTCTCCCATTTCTCCACTCCCAAACTCCCCTATGCGGGAAGGCGGAGTGGATGTGTCCAGTAGGGTTTGTCAGCGGGAGGGGGTGGTTGTGAAATGGTATAGTCTGATAGATGGAGTGGGCATGAGACTGTGTGTGTGAGCAGAATAGTAAAGGAGCCCTGGAGACGGGGAGGATGGAGGCACAGAGCCAGAAAATTGCATTGCATTTTTGGTGATTAGTTTACCTCATGGGTTTCTTTCTTTAGTCTTCCTCTTCTTCTTTTTCCTCATCTTCATCCTGGTCATTAGTCTATTGCGCATATCATCCGTGTTGCTCACATTGCCTGTATTGCAAGCAATTTCTGTATTGCCCATATATCACTTTTTTCCATATGTTTTGACAAGACCTGTTTGTGATGAACTGGCTAAGGATTAAAAATCATCCACATTCAAAAGTTAAAATCATCGGAATTCAGGCTGATTTGATAATTATTCATTTGGATACATTTGTGAACTGGTTAATTAAAACTGACTGATCGTTTGCTCTCCAATCCGACATCACTAGAGAGTTTGCTGAGAGTTTGACTCAAGATCAATATTTAGCAGAGTAAATATTTTCTAAAAATTACAAAAAAATTTATGTAATTTTATTTATAATAAGTAATTATATATATATATATATATATACACTCACCTAAAGGATTATTAGGAACACCATACTAATACTGTGTTTGACCCCCTTTCGCCTTCAGAACTGCCTTAATTCTACATGGCATTGATTCAACAAGGGGCTGAAAGCATTCTTTAGAAATGTTGGCCCATATTGATAGGATAGCATCTTGCAGTTGATGGAGATTTGTGGGATGCACATCCAGGGCACGAAGCTCCCGTTCCACCACATCCCAAAGATGTTCTATTGGGTTGAGATCTGGTGACTGTGGGGGCCATTTTAGTACAGTGAACTCATTGTCATGTTCAAGAAACCAATTCGAAATGATTCAAGCTTTGTGACATGGTGCATTATTCTGCTGGAAGTAGCCATCAGAGGATGGGTACATGGTGGTCATAAAGGGATGGACATGGTCAGAAACAATGCTCAGGTAGGCCGTGGCATTTAAACGATGCCCAATTGGCACTAAGGGGCCTAAAGTGTGCCAAGAAAACATCCCCCACACCATTACACCACCACCACCAGCCTGCACAGTGGTAACAAGGCATGATGGATCCATGTTCTCATTCTGTTTACGCCAAATTCTGACTCTACCATCTGAATGTCTCACAGAAATCGAGCCCACCGCGGCACCGCCCCCACCCCACTGGCGTTTTGATATTCATAGTAATAAAATTATTTTGTTCAGTTAGAGAACAGACACTACAATTAAAAACTGAACATGTCTTTTCAATAAAGTGTGAGTGAGCCGAACAAAGGCACGGCACAAACAAGTCCGATTTCATTCATCACGAGAGCGAAGAGCTGAGCAGAGCTGAGGTAAGCACAAGTCGCGGCAATCATTCACGACGCATGTCCAGTCTGGCGCGTTATCAGATTGCATATGGAAGCTTAACTTTCATAGAAATTAATTGAAAAGTTGAAACACTCACTTTGCTCCGTACCGCTCCGTTATTAAAGGGTTAGTTCACCCAAAATTGAAAATAAAGTCAGTAATTACTCACCCTCATGTTGTTCCAACCATGTAAGACCTTCGTTCATCTTCGGAACATAATTTAGTATATTTTTGATGAAATCTGAGAGCTGTCTCACTCCTCCATAGGCTTTCAGAGGTAGTAGTAGATAGTAGAATCTACTACTACTAATTTCAGTTCTCGCGCATGCGTCGTGGCACTCCCGCGAACTCTCGTCAGAGGCTCAAATTGAACAACAATAATAGTGGGATAAAGTCGTTATTTTTGTTGTTTTTCCGCTCAAAAAGTATTTTCGTCGCATGATAGACTTAATACAGAGCCACTGTAGTCATTTGGACTCCTTAAATGACGTTTTTACTTACTATTCTGGGCCATCAAGTTTCATTCCCTCTGAAAGCCTATGGAGGAGTGAGACAGCTCTCAGATTTCATCAAAAATATACTAAATTATGTTCCGAAGATGAACGAAGGTCTTACATGGTTGGAACAACATGAGGGTGAGTAATTACTGACTTTATTTTCAATTTTGGGTGAACTAACCCTTTAATGCCCGAGCCGAGCGGCAGCGGCCGTTCGCATTTACATTCTGAGAGTGAGATCCCACCCCTATGGGCGGGTTGATAACATGCGGAACTAGCTCCTACTACTGGCTGTAGCCTCTAGCCTCTGGCCAAAATATCCTCAGATGACGCAAAATGACGATATTTGCATAATCGTTTTTCCAGAAATAAAATGCATCATTCTCTCGTCTCAGGGGTATATGAGGGGGGGAAAGTACGATCATTCGAATATACTACCGGGTTTCTACTGATACAAAGCTTAATGCTAAATCACTGAAGTAAGGTACCTACTGGCTGGAACAGATAATGATGAGTGAGGTACAATCTTTTGCTTGTAAGAATGCAAACTAGGGCTGTAATCAACCAAAGAAAATCTTGGTCGACTGAAGTCCTGAAATTTTAGACTAAAAATCGACTAAAAATGCTAACGTTAAATGAATTCGCTGCACACTGTGCGCAGTACTTGGTAGCCTTGTTGTCTGCCTAAATGAATTATTAATAAACATAAAAAAATAGTAGGCTATTTGCAGTATATTAAATCTTTTCTGACCTGATTATTTTGCACTGAAATGAGTCTGACACACGAGTCTGTCGGCTCTGACAGGGTTGCATCACGTGCACCTGCGCAATATCATAGCCTATGATTGTACTATGTTTTCAACTAGTGCTATCATCACAAGAACTTTTGAGGAATATGCAACATAATTTAGACAATTGTTTTCGTCATATGTATTATAATAACTGACAGACACTATCATTTCAGCCGCTCTGTGCAGCTCGAACAGGATCAGCTCAGCTTCGCGGCTGAGACACGAATAGACTATTAACTTAAACCTTTTACTCTTAAACACAAAAGGCACATCCACTTTAATAAAAAAGGAATATTTATTAAACAAGCCAGATTAAGAGCAGAAACGAAATAGTGCATAACTGAAAAATAAAGCATAGGCTCAAAACGAATACAAACAGTGGGCACAGCGCATCGCGCAATAGGCTCCAAATAAAAAATAAAATAATAAAGTGCCCAAATCCAATAAATAATACTAGAAATAAATGTGCAGTTTGCACAATAATAAAAGGGACAGGGCAACTCAAAACAGACGGGGCAACCTAACGCAGACAAGTTAGCTTACCGTTTTTAGGTTATATGACATGTTTGTCGTTGAGCTGTGATATGCAAACTGTTGCTTGCAAAATTTGCATTCAACTTTTTTCCCATTTTCTATTTCTAAAAAATGCTGCCACACTGCCAATGTCTTTGTTGACATGGTAGAAGAGGACTGACTAGGAAAACGCTCTCACAATTAAATAAATAATATACAGCAAAGTAGCGTACTTCAATCTGTCTCTCTTCTCCAGTGGGTTGGGCTAATCCAAAAGAAGTGAAAACAAGGGGGGTGTTCTGAAGACAGACTGTTACCTGTGAAACAGGGGTGCTCTGAAAACACCCCCATTAGCAATTAGTGCTTTCCACCTGATGAAATGAACATGGCAAAAAATCGACCAATTAGAATTTTGGTCGAGCCAGAACGTATCGACTAATAATCGACTAATCGACTGGGAGATTACAGCCCTAATGCAAACAAAATGGAAAAGAGCTCCGGGTGTCCAGAAGTTGAACTTTTAACATGACACGCCACAAGAAACCGAAAAGCAGATGAGTCACAACAGTCAGTGTGCTGGTGCTAAGCACATTTCTGGTAAGGCTATACCAGTCAGCGATTCTTTGAGGGAAAATGTCCTTTTTGGGATTTTTTATTTTTTTTTGCTCATCCTTTGTGCAAAACAACACACTGAGACCATGCTACTTAGAATGACAAATTGCCTGCTTATAAAGGCAGACACAAGCAAATGTGTGTAAGTTAGTGTGCTCAGCTAGTGTGCTTCCACAGACTGCAAACTAGTAGAAATCTAAGACCTCCAGGAAATAGTATTGATAATTGATTTCAATTGCTCTGCTGTCACAAGGGTTCTCCGAAACGTTAAGCCACTTGCTGTAATTACAGTCTCAAACAGGATAAACCTACACGACGTGCTTTTGAATGACTGAAAAGGAAAGACAGGCAGCCGCAGCGTTCTCATAAAAAGCAAGTAGGTCAAGCGCTTTCTTTTAATCCTGGCTTAGTCTGTGCCCATGTCTGGTTGATGGGAGCTCTCAAAGCTCCAAAGGAGGCAGAGAAAATCCCACTTTCTTCTATACTGCCAAAATTGTCCATATTCCCTATGTTTAGAATCAAAGTATGCTCCGCTGTCAGTGCATCACTCAACTCCTGCATTCTCTTTGGACTCGGATCTCTTTGAAAGACATTGTTTTTGTTGTATTTGCACACGCCTGATGTTTGTTTAGTTATGAAACTCCACAGGAAAGCATCAAAGATGAAATCGATGGAAGTCTCAGCGTGAAATCATTTACAGCTTACATAAAGCCTAATAATCATCCAATAAGCCAGCCAACAAAAATTAACTAAAAACTGCCCTGATTAGCTCACTGTTATTGCTTATCCGTAGTGATGGAGATGCATTGCCGTGGGCACGAAAATACATTTATATCCGAGTGAAGAATCAGAACATCCCTGGCAAAGTCACGGCGGCCTCTGATTGGCTGGTGAGCCGACTCAAAAGGCCACACTTTCTACACAATTAGCTGCTCTCTGGGTCCCCAGAGCAGAAACAAGCAATGCGTGTACTCTCTGACCGACATGACGGAATAGTATGTAAGGCACTTTGGTAACTGAGGATTTCTGCTGTGAAAGTGGGACACAGTGGCACAGTGTACAAGGACAACAGGTATGAGATGTGTCAAACAGCTGTAAACACTGCTAAATGCAGTGTACGTTAACTTGCACATGCACTTTCTGGAATATAATCAATCATCATCGGAAATACTGTATACGTGTTATTCTTAATTCTGCTTGTTTTTTACACTGCCATCATTTTCGCGTTCGTCTTGTTTTCCAGTGAAAATATCTAAACAAATACATTTACTTGAGAAGCTAAATTGTGTTCTTGTACTAAGCTTTAGTTTAAGAGATAAGATGTAGATTTACAATATATACACACAATTTGGGGTCAGTTACTGCATTATAGCGTTACTCCATAAAAAAAGTAACTAATTATTACATTACTTACTTTTTACGGAAAGTATTGTCATATTACTTTTGGGTTTGTTTCTCACCTGAGCTGTGCTTGCTTGTTTGTTTTTCAATAGCAGAAAGTTCTATTTTTGGCAAATGTAAAGTTGCTTTCACACCAAAAGTGAAATGAGTAAGCCTCAGGCTGAAGGAAATGTAGATTCACACCTGTACAAACAAACCTTTCAGCTGTGCTGCCATTCTGGATTGCAGAAGAATAGGATAAAAGAAAAATCAACACTATAAAATCAAATAATGAAACACTAATGTGATGTTTATCTAAATTCAAAGGTAAGCCGTAAAGACATTGGTTAAAGGTGCACTATGTAAAAAAATGTTCAGTAAAATATCCAAAAACCACTAGGCCAGTGTTATATATTTTGTTCAGTTGAGTACTTACAATATCCCAAATGTTTCCAACTATTTGTAAATCGTGAGAAAATTGCTATTTTAACCAAGGAACCGGGACGTATGAGGGAGTCGCCTGTCAATTGCGTCATATCTGCATTACCCTCGGTTTCGCTTTACTCTTACAGGTGCTGGTCATATAATTAGAATATCATAAAAAAGTTGATTTATTTCACAAATTCCATTCAAAAAGTTAAACTTGTATATTATATTCATTCATTACACACAGACTGATACATTTCAAACGTTTATTTCTTTAAATTTTGATGATTATAACAGAAAACTAAGGAAAATCCCAAATTCAGTATCTCAGAAAATTGGAATATTGTGAAAAGGTTGAATATTGAAGACACCTGCCACACTCTAATCAGCTAATGAACTCAAAACACCTGCAAAGGCCTTAAATGGTCTCTCAGTCTAGTTCTGTAGGCTACACAATCATGAGGAAGACTGCTGACTTGACAGTTGTTCAAAAGACGACAATTGACACCAGGAGGGCAAGACACAAAAGGTCATTGCAAAAAAAGGCTGGCTGTTCACAGAGCTCTGTGTCCAAGCACATTAATAGAGAGGCGAAAGGAAAGGAAAAGATGTTGTAGAAAAAAATGTACAAGCAATAGGGGTAACCGCACCCTGGAGAAGATTGTGAAACAAAACCCATTCAAAAATGTGGGGTAGATTCACAAAGAGTGGACTGCAGCTGGAGTTAGTGCTTCAAGAACTATGCACAGACGTATGCAAGACATGGGTTTCAGCTGTCGCATTCCTTGTGTCAAGCCACTCTTGAACAACAGACAGCGTCTCGCTTGTGCTAAAGACAAAAAGGAAAAAAAGTGGTCCAAAGTTATGTTCTCTGATGAAAGTAAATTTTGCATTTCCTTTGGAAAAAGTTTATACGGAATCGGTTTTTGTGCAAGTGAGATGAGTAAATGCATACTCACTTTTAGTGTAGAACTACAATAACCATCATGTTCACACACAGCGCACACAATGCCTCTGCACTTTACTCATGATTTCTCTCAACATGGGGACAAGAGAGATGTCAGTCAATAAATACAAAAATATAACGTGTGTTACTTATTTGACAAAGTAACTAAAAGCATATTTTGTCAATTTAAAAATGTTACTTACAAAAGAAATTTGATTACGTAACTTGTGTTATGCGCTGCCCCAACACTGATCAAAGTGATTGTAAAAGTGGTTCTTTCAAACTTTCTACTCAAAGAATACATGGTTTCCAGAAGAATATGAAGCAGCACAAATGTTTACAACACCGACAATAAGAAGTTTGAGCATCAAATCAGCATATTAAAATGATTTCTGAAGGATCATGTGACACTGAAGACTGGAGTAATGATGCTGAAAATTCAGCTTTACCATCACAGGAATTAACTACATTTAAAACCTTTGTTTTAACTTATTATAATGTTTCACAATATTAGTATTTTTAATTAAATAAATGCTTTGAGAGCATATTAGACACTTCCGTCACAAACATTAAAAAAAGTACCAACCCCAAACCTTGGAATGGTATAAATTGAACTGTGTAAATAAATAAATAATTGATTGGATAATTGAATAGTTGATTTTAATAGATATCAACATTTTGCTGCACATGTAAGCACACTCATTGATTTCTGTCCGCTTCCGATTTCATCATGATCCCCAGACACTAAGTAGCTAAATATGACAAATTGACTATTTACCACAGACAGAAGATGATGATTTCATCCGCCCCTCGTTTTGACATACTGAGGTATGAAGCTCTTTTTGCTCTTTTTGCAGTGACCACATCCTCTCCCTCCTCCCTCTCTTCATGTGAACTCATGTGATCCAGACTCTAGCTGTGATATGAGCGGGCGGTTGCTAATAGTGACAAAAGACCGTGAAGAGAATCAGAGCGTGAGGGACTCACAGCTCCATTGACTATGAGCTGTGAGGCAGTGAGAGACAAACACACATATAGCCTACACACGAAAACAAATAACAAATGTTCTTTTTTGCTCTCTTTAAAGGTAGTATCTATTCATGATTGCTATAGTTGTAAGTTAGTGCCAAATGATTAGCATTGACAGCCAAATCAGCATATTAAAATTATTTTCGTTGTGACACTGAAGATTGTAATGACTGCAGAAAATTCAGCTTTGCCATCAAAGGAATAAAATATATTAAAACAAAAGGCAGTTATTTTCAATTGTAATATTTCACAATATTACTGTTTTTTAATCCAATAACTGCAGATAAATCAGATATATTTTAATTATATAATACAGTATAGTATGTAGCCTAAATAATTAGGTCTATAATATGTGTTATTTACAAAACCATTTTGTGCCCAAATAATGGTGTAGCTTCCACCAGCAGGGGCCAATGGGCTGTGTTAAACATAGATCAGTACATAGATGCCACATTAGCAGCTGTTTCCATGGGCCACTATACATAAGCCATCCGCCATATTGAACCAGTCAAAGCCAGTCCGTGAACATTTGAGAGCAAATTAACTGAGCATCTGCCACCGTAGTTACACGCATATCAATATCTATATCTGATTATCTGCAATAGACTTCAGCAGATGATTTTGCTAAACTATTCAATTCAACAAGATGAAGGCATCAACTAACACAACATTAAAAGTTACCATAGTACAAGTAAAAACATTACATGTGCTGCATGTAATATTGATAGTTAGTGGTTGAAATGGGTACTGCAGTCCAAATTCAAAATATTCAATATTATATTCCTGCAACAGAGTGGTACAGGTATGACATCACTTTGTAGGCCAAAACGCAGAAGCGAGTTAGCATTTTAGCGCTTACGGTTCCATTGTCCCGAAGTCAATGGGTATTTTTAATGGGATTTTGGTTAAAAGGCTGAAATAAGGTTTGTGGTGAACACAAGCTCAAGACGCTTTCACGTTTTATTCTACGACATGAAATACATCAGTATTACCCCACTCGTGATTTTTAAAGGTCCCATGGCATGGATTTTTTATGTTATTTTATAATGTATTCTGAGGTATACTTATATTGTTAGTATGACTTTTACATCATAAAATGTCATAATTTAGAAATAAAAGGCATATTTTCTATACTGATGTTTGCCCTGTGGCTGAATGTCCTGTTTCAAGGGGCGTGTCTGCTGTGAAACTTCAGTAAAAACGCCCACTGTTGTGATTGGCTGACATCTTTGCATTTGAAATGATTAGATTAGATTAGATTAGATTCAACTTTATTGTCATTACACAAGTACAAGTACAAGGCAACGAAATGCAGTTTAGGTCTAACCAGAAGTGCAATAGCAGCAAGTGCAGGATATACAGTGGTTGCGTAAGTGCAGGGCATAAAAATGTACTGAATATATATAAATATGTATAAGTAGAGAGATGGTTATTACTATAAACAGAACTGAATTTACAGATGAATATATACAGTGAATAAATATAAATATACAGATGGCTATTACTATAAACAGAATGTAAACAGAATTTACAGGTGAATATGTACTATAAATATAATATACAGATGGCTATTACTTTGAACAGAATTTTACAGATAGAGGTATACAATAATATGTTAGGCTAATATGAGGAATATAGCAGTGGATTAAGGTAGTGCAATAAATTATGGACAGAGCTATCCGAAAGAAAGTGTAAAAGTGCAGTGGAAAGTGGTTGCATATTGCAGTTAGAAGTACGGTGCAAAATGCAAATGTAAACATGGTTACTGTAAATACAGTCGGCAGTGCAAATGAGCATATTCCAGTTAAGATATGGTGGTGCAAAATGCATAAGTAAACAGTTGTTACTGTAATAAACAGTCGGTAGTGCAAATAACAAAGTGAATGTAGGTGTGAGGTAGGAGAGTTTGCAGTTTATGAGGGAAGTGGATCAACGGTGGTTTGAGTTCAGTAAAGAGACAGCTCTGGGGAAAAAACTGTTCTTTAGTCTGCTGGTCCTGGTCCGGAGGATCCTGAAACGCCTGCCGGAGGGCAGGAGAGAAAACAGTCTGTGGGCTGGGTGAGAGGAGTCCTTGAGGATGCTGCGAGCTCGATGCAGACAGCGTTTCCTCTGGATGTGCTCGATGGCAGGTAGTGGAGTCCCTGTGATGCGCTGGGCAGTTTTCACCACCCGCTGCAGTGCCTTGCGCTCCGCAACAGAGCAGCTCCCATACCATACTGCGACACAGTTGGTCAGGATGCTTTCTATTGCGCAGCGGTAGAAGTTCACCAGGATAGCCGAGGAGAGCTGATTCTTCCTCAGTGTCCTCAGGAAGAAGAGGCGCTGGTGAGCCTTCTTGACCAGGCTGGAGGTGTTGGTCGTCCACGACATGTCCGCCGAGATGTGGATCCCCAGGAACTTGAAACTGGAGACACGCTCAACAGCCATTCCATTGATGTGGATGGTGTCGTGTGCCTCTTGACTCCTTCCTGAAGTCCACGATGAGCTCCTTCGTTTTGGTGGTGTTGAGGAGCAGGTTATTATCAGTGCACCATGTGGCCAGGTGCTGGATCTCCTCCCTGTAGGCAGTCTCATCGTTGTTGCTGATGAGACCAATCACCGTAGTGTCGTCCGCAAACTTGACGATGGAATTAGTTCCATACACAGGCTTGCAGTCGGAGGTGAAGAGGGAGTAGAGAAACGGACTTAGCACACAGCCCTGTGGTACACCAGTGTTGAGTGTGATGGACGTGGAGCAGGTGGATCCTGATCGAACATTCTGTGGTCTGTCAGTTAGGAAGTCCAAAATCCAGTTACACATTGAAGTGTTGATGCCCAGGTCTCCAAGTTTGGCAATTAACTTGGATGGGATGACAGTGTTGAATGCTGAGCTGAAGTCAACAAACAGCATGCGTGGTCAGCAAACAAATGAGCGGAGGGGGCGTGGTTTAACGAGGTCTACGAGGCACAAGGCTGTGCCAGAGAGACGGATGTCACTTCTCATCAGTTCTCTCAGCACGTCTCTGTTCAGTGAACTGTTGTAGTTACTAGCATATACTTCAGGTTATTAGTTTTTTTCTAGTCGGAGGGACTGTCACTCATGTCAGAAAGTTAGTAACTTTAGTAAATGATGGATCAGCGCTGACTCGAGACGCAAACCATTTAGAACGATTCAGTCCGATTTGGTGAACTGGTTCGACCGGTTCACTAAAAAGAACCGTTTCACTAAAAAGAACCGGTTCAAAAGAACCGTTTCAAAAGAACGATTTGTTCGCGAACCGGACATCAATGGACCAGAGATGGAGCGATTGCTAACAAAGTTATATATTGTAACTACTGAGTTGTGAGAGCGCTGTCAGCGCGAGTTTATTTTGTTTGTATCTGAGAGTTCTGAATAAACGAGTCCCAGTCACGCCGAGCCCATCTTCGTCCTTATTACCAACTTTGTAACACATGTAATGTACCATTACAGGAGATTAACGAGTTACGAGTAAGTGTTGATTATAGCATTATTTTTTTATATTTTCCTATCATATGAAAAGCGTCCGCGCATTCAGTACACAGCACAAACAAAGACACAACAGCAGTAATCGAATGTAATCCAGTTTATTGTGGGGATAGCTGGCTAGCCTAGCCCAGAGACCCTCACGCTTACCTCCCTTCTGCTTAATCTCGCGCCGCGTTTGGTGCCGCGTTTGGTGCCTTTGCTGTGGGCCAGATGCAGTACTGGGGGTCGGTGATGTTGAAGGCCGAGCGGCCAGTGCAGCCCGAGCCTTGGCCTGCGTGAAGCTTATCTCTAAAGATGTGGCTCTGCCGATGTTGAGCAGAAACTCACGACTGTATGCACATTTTAGAACAGATAGACGCGACGAGGTCATACAAAAACACTGACTCACAAGATAGAAAACACCGTTCTGTCGGGAGAGAGAGAAGCCGCAGCGTGTGCACGAATAATAAAGTTCTGTGTGAACTTGAATAATTAGCTACACATGAGAAATCACTGATAACAGATCAGAAGGAACTGAAAAAAGACTTCTGTTTTCATTTGTACATCCAAACACCGAGACACTGCCAGCATCCACTCGTTCACAAGCCATGATCTCTCGAGGACAAATATAGCGCTTGCATGGGTGTGCCAAATTCTCTGGGCGGAGGAAAGGGAGGTAACCGTTCCTGTTATGACGTCATAACAGGAAAATTCAAGATCAGCTCGTCTGGGCTGTCATTTTCTCAAAGCCAGAGAAAGACAGCCAGAACTCGGTTTACACCGATCAAAATTTCTAGCCACTTGGGGACAATATTCAGGCTAGGGGAACTCATGCTATGGGACCTGTTATGTGTCTTGAAAAATGCGGTTGCTAACAAGTGGCTAAATGAGACTACAGAGGCTGTCGAGAACATTAAACGTCATCACACCAAACAGGCAACCTCAGTCCGCTTTTACAGCCTCGTTATGCTTATTTTTGTGCTCTTATAAACTCGTCCAACGCAAACGTTCTGGGAAAATGATTTTAGATAAAAACTGAAAGAGTTGTTGGAAGCTTAGTGATGACGCTGAAGTCGAGCGACCGTGGTGTAGTTCGTGTATAGCCTACCTTTAGCTTTTCACTTCTGGCGACTGCATTTAGGCTTTAAAATTCATAGAAGTCGTGTTCATCTGTGAAAATTATCTTGAAGGACAAAACGTGTATGTATCATAAACTTGTGTTTTTTGCGATAATCCAAAAGCCTATGGAAAATTCCTATTGGGTTTTTGACGAGGGAACCAGTGTGATGCTAACTGCCGGTTGGATTACAACGTGACGTCATACCTACACCACTCTATACCGGAGGCTGCAATTTCAGTAGACGGGATCACACAGACTAAAAACAAAAACAGACATTTCGACACGGAACGTACATTTCAAAGTAAAACTGGCTGTAGCATTGTTTTCTTTTAGAGAAACGAGTATGAGAACTTAGCATGTTTCCTACATATCTGCAAACAACAGTATTTTTAAGCTTTCGTACAGTCAAAAAACTACATACAGCACCATAGTAAAAACCTGTAATATTGAGTTAATACATAAAAACACAAACCAACACATTCTCACCTATGAAAGGTTATCCCATTTCTCTGAGGTAAATCTGGTTTCAAAACCAGAAACTGCCCAATGCTGTGGCATCATTGATTCTTACTGATGTGACATGCTGACCATACCAAGATGGCGGCCACATGACGTGTCTGGAGCAGTCGAATGTAGATTATACATATGGTGCTAATCAGACCGTTGAATATTGCAGTCATTTTGGACTTATACTGACACCTAGTGGCATGGATGTAGCATTACTCAAAAGTTTTCAGTTACTGACCTTGCATCCTAATGTGCATACTTCTATCCATCCTAAATATTATGTATATGATATTAGAATAACCATGTCCCAAAGCATAGTCCTTTGAAAAGTCCCCGGATGTGTTTACTAGCGTGAGGATGGGACTACCTGTCACTCACATGAAAGCGCATCAATAGCAAACCACAACAAACCAATCCATTTTCGATGGACTAAAGCAAGTTCCGCCCTCCATTTTTTTCCTGTTTGAGAAGCAATTTCACTCACACATATGTCAATATAGGGAAGAAAAGACTATCGCACTTAATTCCGTTTTTGCCACCTTAAGGCTTTCTCTGCGGTTGTGATTCATTATCCTATGTCCTAAAGTGTTTTGTACTACTTGATACATGGAAGGTTTTCTGTACCCCACTGGGAAGCATTTATGCCCTCACTGTTGCCATCATAGCGATGTTGGCTAATGGGAGGTACTTTCTTGCTTTTTTCCAGAGACCACCAGTCGGCTCTAAATCTGGCCCTGTCACATTTTCATAAAAGCTCAAATTTAATTTGCAGCCATTTGTGTGTTTCTCCCTCACAGTGAACTGTGGCTATAAATACCTGAGTTGCACAGGGACAGAGATGCTGCGCATAATCAAAGAGAACCTCAGCAGAGACAAATAATCATGAGAGAGGGAGAGCAAAAGAGCGAGCGGAGAGCGGTAAATAATGATTAGAACCAGGAATAGAGGGGAAATGGAATCATAAATAAATAGGGAACAAATATGCTAGTAAAGGAAAGAAAGGGATGCTGGGAAACTGGAGGAGCGTTCAGCAGGTGATGTGGATGACCTGAAGAAAGTGTTCTTTCTCACCTCAGCTCAATGACTCATTTACTGACTCATCTGTCCTGTCACACACACACATGCTGCCCACACATACCTCTTCAACCAATTAGGCGTATGTACCGGTACTTCAATAGACTACAAAAATATGCAAAACAGCCAAATGGTGGCCATCTTAGCACACAGTAATATTCAAAAGTAACAACAGTGCTTTTGTTAATACTTGAAAGGCATGAAACGTGTAGGTTCCAAGGGTGTCTAGGCAGACTTTATGCTTCTATTGAGAGCCCTCCAAAAATCGGTCACTTCTACACTTTACTGGCCAGCAGCAGGGGCGTAAATTTCATCTAACAGTTGGGGGGGACAATAAACATGAAATTTCTCAAGAGCAATTTTTGAAGGGGACACAAATAATACAGCCAAAATCGTACTTGTAAGGATATGTGTATCACAAAAAAAACCAAAAAACATTTCGTACTTATTTGGCGTTTTTGTGTACTGAAAAAATGTCCGTTTTTCTTTTCTCTGTCATTTTATCTGACCAACAACACAAAGCGATAGTAGTTTAAATACGATTAAGGTTCACCACGCAGTCATATTATAATTATTCAATTATCTTGCGTCCTCCACATAGTATTTTATACTATGATATTCAGATATTTAGATATTCAACTGCAGCAAGCCCTCTGATCTGCCACTTATTATCATATTGAGCAAAACCCTACACAGATCTGACTGAACTTTCGGTTTAGAATTAGCCAATTTTTAGAATTTGGGGGCGGGTTGCTTGAATTTTGGGTTCATTAGCCGATTATTCGTAATGAAAAACACAACAACAAAACAGTACAATGACACACTCCCTTAAATAGGTGCTTTTACGCTTTGAAACCAAATCTTCGATAATCTTGTCTGTCAGCTGTTTGCTCGTTCGGCTCGTGCTGAATTGAGCAGACCCGTTCAGTTTTTAATTGTTTTGTCAGTTCTCTAACTGAACTAAATGATTTTATAACTGTACAGCGGAGCGGAGCGGGGCGGTGCGGCGGTGGGCAAGTGATGTTAACAGTATTTTGCCTAATCTGTATTAAAGAGAAAAGAATCACTTCATCTGACGTTTAAAGTGAATAAAATAGCCTTGACAGCTACTTACTGGTGTTTCACAACTGCTGTCTGGAGAGCCTTGTTCTCTCCCCAAACTTGTGTGGTAGTTTTTCTACGGTCTATGGGTAACGTCAGTTGAGATGCACGGTGGATCAAACCACTGTGAGGCAAGGGGGGACTCAAAATGTTTCTAAACTTGCATTTTTTGTCCCGTTTGCGTTTGTTTTGTTTTACTACTTACACATTTATTTTAAGTATATTGTTATATTATTTACAAAACTCTGCATGGATTTTAGGGGGGGACAGCCCTCAATTTTGACGCATTTTTTTCGTCATCCTGGCATGTGTGGAACGTGTTAAACCATGTGTGTTACAACGAACCCCGCGTTAGGTTGTGCCCCGCTCTCCCCTATTCTTTGGGCTTTACAAGGGTTTCCACTGAACTCTTCATTTGCTCTGCCCATCCGAGTCAGGAATCAGGATATGGAGAGTCCAACAGCAGACAAGTGGGCTTTCATGGGTTCACACTGCTCCAACATTTGAGGAGCATGTGAGTGTGGGGGGCAAAGAGCACACTGGTGGGTTTGTTTGTTAGCACCCCTGACATTTACCAGGCTAACAGAAAATGTCAGTGAATGCCAGATGTTAGCTCTGGTTATGATGCAGCTCTTGAAAAGCCTGAGCTATTGATCCATAGCCTCCCTCCCCTCACCCAATTCACGTCTCCTCTCAACCTGTCCCTTCACTTGTCTTTTCTCTCTCTCCTCCTCTCACTATCTTCTCCTGCTCTGTGCGGAGCAACCGACACCTGTCAAAGATCAGAAGTCAAAGGTCTGAATAATGGATCTTATGCACATACTGGATGAAACAGTCAACATTTACTTTTATTCAGCTGGTTCTGCTGCTATTACACTAGCCATGTTCATGCTTGAGAAGACCAGCCCTGTCTTACATGAGTGGGCTACATTTCATACAATATGACGAGATGAATTATGGATGTTAAGGGCAAATGCTTTGAGCCCCACCTGAATCATACAAGCCTCTGATGGAAAATCGGAGCTGACCTTCCCAGATTTGACACGCTCACCCCCAGAGAGAAGTTTTATTGCTCAGAGGTTGCTCTTTTATAGCTTAGGAGACTTAATGGACTTATGAAAGAACTGTGTCAACTTTGCCTTTAACAAAATTTCTCAGGGAAATGTTTGTGTTTTTTATTGAAATCTGGTACGATTGCTGACATTTGCGCATACATCTCCCGTTAAGAGGCGTGACCTTTCCATGCAAGTTACGTGCGCTAAGCTGCTGTCGAATCACAACACAGGAACCGGGCCATGTACGCTAAGCTGCTGTCGAATCACAACACAGGAACCGGGCCATGTACGCTAAGCTGCTGTCGAATCACAACACAGGAACCGGGCCACGTTCGCTAAGCTGCTGTCAAATCACAACACGTGAACCGCTGGCACAATCAGAACTCGTTACGTATTTCTGAAGGAGGGACTTCATAGAACAAGGAACTCATCAGCCGTTTTTAGGAGAGTGAAAACAGCGGTATACAGATAAGTAAATTGTGTGAAAAATACTGTGTTTTTTACACGCGAAACATGAACACATGTTATATTGCACACTGTTAACACAATCAAAGCTTCAAAAAAACACGAAGAACGGGACCTTTAACTCTTTTTCCAGCGTTTTTTAAAAAAAAGTTGCCAACCACCGCCAGGGTTTTTGATAATTTTCACAAAAATGTAATGGACCATTGAATATTTTGTTGTATGAATATCTGAGCATGCAATATATCAAAAGAAAGAGTAGACCCTCTGCTTTTAAACAAACAATATTTAAAACGTTTTATTCTAGCTTCATGCATTCCTTTTTTATCAACACTTGAATATGGGCAAGCTTCATAAAAAAACAGCAACATTTTGAACAAAAAGTTGAGAAAATCCAGTTTTTGTCAAAGACTACATCCAGATTAGATTCACAGTGATGATCAAACACAGATGGAGTAGATCGAGTCCATCAAACACCCCTAATGATTGCACAGTCCTATTGAGAATGAGAATGCGACGTAACGATGTTCACTCCGTGTTGCATTTCGGGAAGGCGTCGCAATATTGGGAGGATACACTATCCGTTGCCATGATTATTTTGATAGCGAGAACGAGAGAGCAGCTTAAGATTTGTTTGAATTTTTGCAATACGGTGCAGTTTCTTGGGGAGAAATGGAGAAGGGGAAAGCGAAAGGAAAGGGACTCTATCGGGAGAGACTAAATAACATTTTTTTTTTTTACATTTTTTATGCATTTGGCAGGCACTTTTATCCAAAGTGACTTAAAGTGCCCTTCGTACAGGGACAATCCCCCTGGAGCAACATGGAGTAAAGTGCCTTGCTCAAGGACACACTGGTGGTGACTGCTGGGATCGAACCAGCAACCTTCTGCGTATCAGTTCCATGGTTTAACCCACTGGACCACCATCTCACACCGCCAAACAGCGTTATTTAGAGAAACTGCTTGACATCAACAACATAGACCCGTACGACCTGCCAGCTACAGAATGACGCTATCACCTCTCACACACCCTGATATCGTCAATATATGGTTATTTGGTGGTGTTATTTAGTCTCTCCCGATATAGCACCTTTCCTTTCAATTCCTCGTTCTCCATTTGTCCCCAAGAAACTGCGCTGTATCGCAAAAATGCAAACAAATCTCAAACTGCTCTCTCAATCTCACTGTCGAAATAACCACGGCAACGGATAGCGTATCCTCCCAAAATGGCGGCGCCTTCCCGAAATGCGTCTCGGAGTGAAAACATTGTGACATAACTCCTCATTCTCATAGCTCGTCCTGGGTCGACATTTCATTAAGTTTTTATTTATATGCTCTTTAATGTTGATGATCACGTTATTTTACATATGCGTCTGCTTACATACGATCACTTGTTTTTTTTGCGTCTTTCTCGTCTGTGTTTTGATCAGGAGATTCTGTACTCATTCAGAAGATGTGTAATAGTGCCCCCCTAGCGTCTAACAGTAAAAACACTGAAACCTGTAAAATTCTGTTTCGCAGGGAAGCGTTTTCTCACAAATAACGGAACATTCCGTGTTTGGCTAGCCTGACGTCGTTATAGCCTACTCAATTCTAGTCAGAATATGAGTCTGATACTGCTCCGTTGGGCTGTGATTATGAGGCGTGTTTCAACCGAACCAGGAAAGAAAATGCCTCTGCACTCAATTGGATAGACCTACAACCAATCAGAGCAACGGAGTAACGCATAGTTGTCAACAGAACTCAACTGCATGCATGCTGGAAGAAGTAGAAGAAGAAGATGAGTGTAAACCAAGCAGCAACTCGCAGTTTCTCTTGAAGCCAATACGGAAGTGACTTAAACTGCAATTCATCGACTGGCCACTAGGGCCAGAAGGGAGCAGAATCTCATTGAGCCCCATGTTAAAATGCCCAACTTTACAGCAGAAAAAAAAAACATGTTTACAGCCATCAATTTTGCCCTTCATGACAACTGTGAGGGGGGTGAATTTTTTTATAACTCATTCATATACATTAAATAAAGCCTTAAAGTTCTGCATAATTAAGGGCGTGGCAATTTTGAGTGACAGGTGGATAGCCATTTATCTGCTGTCTGTTAGACATCACGTCACCTCAGCTCCACCCACGTCCCGCCTCTTTGCCATTTTCTATTTTCCGGGAGTGATGCGCGATGACGTGCTGACAAGATGGCAAAGGCCAGCTCGTCCCTACTTTACGCTTCAAAACTGCTCTACAGAATCCTATGGGTGACGTCACGGACACTACGTCCATATTTATTTTACAGTCTATGGTAAACGATCTTTGCTGGTGTTGTAAAAAAGAATTTAAGGATACACTTACCAACACGATCATCATTTTTGAGAGAAATAGTAAAACTGAATGCATATACGAACAATTTCTCTGTTTAGGATTAAAACGAATTCAACCCAAGCGCTCTTTGGTGACGTGGATCGCTACGTTACTGTTGATCATCTGTCCATCATCATATAAAGCCCGCCTTGACAATTTGATTGGTCCGAACAGCTCTGGTTCGAGCATAGTTGCTCCACAACGGATCAAGTCCAGACCGAACTTCCCAACCTCAAATGTTGAGGGCGGGGCTTGTTAAATGCCTATTTTGTTTGTAAATCTGCTTATCTTCATTAAAAAAAAAAAAAAAAAACATTTAATGTTGTGGGCGGGGATAAGTTCGGCTGGAATCCAGGCTAGTGTTTGGCGGGGAAAGAGTTAATAATTCATGATATTTATAAACATTATAAACCTTTAAGATGTGTATGTATTCAAGGTGTAAGGAAAATGTGAAATTATTTTACATTTGTATTATTTAACATAGTTATTAAACATTTTTTAAACCAACATGAAATACAAAGAAAATATTTCTAAGAACTGAACATGTTAGAATTATAAAAGATTTTTACTTTTATTTATCATGTACACTCCTATATGTCACACATACTGGTTTCTAGACAAATCCGAGCAGGATTTGAAGCATTGACTCTGTGACGTGATGATATAGATCTTTTTATCAGGAGAAAAGTCTCCATTTGCTCTCAATGTTATCTATTAACTGCAGAAACAATTGAGATCTCATTTGTGATTTTTCTTTCCTGCGGACAGGCTCCTTCCTGGATCATTTTGTGTCACCTTCAGTCAGCTGACTAAATGATTGAGCGGTGAAATGGAGCTGAAACACTAGCTGCGCGGTTTGAGATCCTCTCCTTGTTGAGGAAAAACCCGGCAAGTTACCTCATTCATCCTGTTGACATTGTGACAGGTGAAACTCTGGTGAAACTCCTGTTTACATTGCATTTTTTTAGATGCATGTGCAGTTTTGCCATTTGTCCTCAGAAATCTGATCCATGCAGTGAAGTGGTAAATGTGCTCCATGCATGATGCATTTAGACATACAGTGACAGTACAGTGAAGCTCTTTTAAAAAAACTGAGAGATTTTCATGCATGCTCATCATCTGTCATCAAAGAACAGCAATCTCTCATTTGTAGACAACTTTTATCTGTAGATACTTTTTTTTTGTAAGAATTTTAAATTAATTTCTTAACATGCTATATGGTCTGTCTTTTTTATTTCGCTATTTCACTGTGTTTTGTAAGTTCTTGATTAATGGTCTTGTTCATTGGATCCTCACCACACAAATAACTGGTTATTGGTTAGTCTAGTTTACTTATTGGTTGTTCTTAGTCTTATTTAGTCATAGATTGTTGTGGTTTAGACTTGTATAGTCTTTGGATGTTGTTGGTTAGTCTTCTTTACTCATTGGTTGTTATTGTTGGTTAGTCTAGTTTACACATTGGTTGTTCTTAGTCTTGTTTAGTCATATTGTTGTGGTTTAGTCTTGTATAGTCTGGATGTTGTTGGTCAGTCTTGTTTAGTCATAGATTGTTGTTGGTCAGTCTTGTTTAGTCAGATTGTTGTGGTTTAGTCTTGTATTGTCTTTGGATGTTGTTGGTTAGTCTTGTTTACTCATTGGTTGTTGTTGTTATTGGTTAGTCTTCTTTACTCATTGGTTGTTGTTGTTAGTTAGTCTAGTTTACTCATTTGTTGTTCTTTGTCTTGTTTAGTCATATTGTTGTGGTTTAGTCTTGTATAGTCTTTGGATGTTGTTGGTCAGTCTTGTTTAGTCATAGATTGTTGTTGGTCAGTCTTGTTTAGTCAGATTGTTGTGGTTTAGTCTTGTATAGTCTTTGGATGTTGTTGGTTAGTCTTGTTTACTCATTGGTTGTTGTTGGTTAGTCTTGTTTACTCATTGGTTGTTGTTGTTGGTTAGTCTTGTTTACTCATTGGTTGTCGTTGGTTAGTCTTGTTTAGCTATAGATTGTTGTGGTTTAGTCTTGTATAGTCTTTGGATGTTGTTGGTCAGTCTTGTTTACTCATTGGTTGTTGTTGGTTAGTCTTGTTTACTCATTGGTTGTTGTTGGTTAATCTTGTTTAGTCATAGATTGTTGTGGTTTAGTCCTGTATAGTCTTTGGATGTTGTTGGTCAGTCTTGTTAAGTCATAAATTGTTGTGGTTTAGTCTTTTATAGTCTTTGGATGTTGTTGGTTAGTCTTGTTTACTCATTGGTTGTTGTTGGTTAGTCTTGTTTACTCATTGGTTGTTGTTGTTCATTAGTCTTGTTTACGCATTGGTTGTTCTTGGTCAGTCTTATTTACTCAGATTTTTAGTAAAGGATTGTTGTTGGTTAGTCTTATTTACTTGTTTGTTGTTGTTGGTCAGGCTTGTTTAGTAAGGGATTGTTGTTTAGTCTTGTATAGATTCTGGATTGTTGGTTAGTCTTGCTTACTCGTTGGTTGTTGTTGGTTAGTCTTGTTTAGTCAGATTGTTGTGGTTTAGTCTCGTATAGTCTTTGGTTAGTCTAGTTTACTCATTGGTTGTTGTTGGTCAGTCTTTTTTAGTAATAGATTGTTGTTGGTTAGTCTTGCTTACTCATTGGTTGTTGTTGGTTAGTCTTGTTTAGTCAGATTGTTGAGATTTAGTCTTGTATAGTCTTTGAATGTTGTTGGTTAGTCTTGTTTACTCATTGGTTGTTGTTTTTGGTTAGTCTTGTTTACTCATTGGTTGATTGGTTGATGTCTGGTTTAGTCTTAGATTGTTGTTCATTAGTCTTGTTTACTTATAGGTTGTTCTTGGTCAGTCTTATACTTATTATTTGTTGTTGATCAGATTTTTAGTAAAGGATTGTTGTTGGTCTTATTTACACATTGTTTGTTGTTGGTTATTTTTATATACTCGTTTGTTGTTGTTGGTCAAGCTTATTTTGTAAGGGATTGTTGTTTAGTCTTGTATAGTCTCTGGATTGTTGGTTAGTCTTGCTTACTCATTGGTTGTTGTTGGTTAGTCTTGTTTAGTCAGATTGTTGTATTTTAGTCTTGTATAGTCTTTGGTTGTTGTTGATTAGTCTAGTTTACTCATTGGTTGTTCTTAGTCCTGATTAGTCATAGATTGTTGTGGTTTAGTCTTGTATTGTCTTTGGATGCTGTTGGTTAGTCTTGTTTTTACTCATTGGTTGTTGGTGTTGGTTAGTCATGTTTACTCATTGGTTGTTCTTGGTCAGTCCTATTTACTCATTATTTGTTGTTGATCAGATTTTTAGTAAAGGATTGTTGTTGGTTAGTCTTATTTACACATCGTTTGTTGTTGGTTATTTTTATTTACTTGTTTGTTGTTGTTGGTCAGTCTTGTTTAGTCAGATTGTTGTGGTTTCATCTCATATAGTCTTGGGTTAGTCTAGCTTCTCATTGGTTGTTGTTGGTTAGTCTTGTTTAGTCAGATTGTTGCGCCAAAGAAAATGCAAATCAGAGAACATAACTTTGGACCACTTTTTTTCCTTTTTGTCTTTAGCACAGGCGAGACTCTTCTGACGCTGTCTGTTGTTCAAGAGTGGCTTGACACAAGGAATGCGACAGCTGAAACCCATGTCTTGCATACGTCTGTGCATAGTGGTTCTTGAAGCACTAACTCCAGCTGCAGTCCACTCTTTGTGAATCTCCCCCAGATTTTTGAATGGGTTTTGTTTCACAATCCTCTCCAGGGTGTGGTTACCCCTATTGCTTGTACACTTTTTTCTACCACATCTTTTCCTTCCCTTCGCCTCTCTATTAATGTGCTTGGACACAGAGCTCTGTGAACAGCCAGCCTCTTTTGCAATGTCCTTTTGTGTCTTGCCCTCCTTGTGCAAGGTGTCAATTGTCGTCTTTTGGACAACTCTCAAGTCAGCAGTCGTCTCCATGATTGTGTAGCCTACAGAACTAGACTGAGAGACCATTTAAAGCCTTTGCAGGTGTTTTGAGTTCATTAGCTGATTAGAGTGTGGCACCAGGTGTCTTTAATATTGAACCTTTTCACAATATTCTAATTTTCTGAGATACTGAATTTGGGATTTTGTCATAATCATCAAAATTAAAAAAAATAAACGTTTGAAATATAGCAGTCTGTGTGTAATGAATGAATATAATATACAAGTTTCACTTTTTGAATGGAATTAGTGAAATTAATCAACTTTTTTGATGATATTCTAATTATATGACCAGCACCTGTAAATATAGGTATTATATAGGTAGGGTACCGGGGTTTTTGGGAAATGGGGAAAGAGAGTCAATACTCAGATGATGGAGCCCTCTGGTGGTGAGTGGGAGCAACCACAGAGGCATGATTCATGACAGTCAGATTGTTATTGATTAATCTTGCTTAGTCATTGTGTTGTTGGTTAGTCTTGTTTACTCATTGGTTGTTGCAGTCTTGCTTAGTCATTGGTTTACCCATATATATCCCTTATGTTACCTTTGTCTTTATGTATTAAATGTCCTTTTGGTTCTTTCCTGACTGGGTTTTGGGACTCTTGTACATGTCTGGTTTATGTTTAGTGCCCTTTCTCAAGTCTCATCAATCTGGTCCTGCTTATTGTGGTTTTTGTTTGCTACTTTCCCATAATATGTGGCTCTTAAGTTTCATCATAATGTCAGTTTGTTACACAAACATTGATGTTTGGATATAGCCTGAGGGGGTTCTAGAGACATAAAATCCTCAGATAACATTAAATAAAATAGAGAGAATAACTTGCTTCTGTAACACTGTGTACGCAGAGACGTGTTGCAGTCCAGGCTGTTGAGAGAATTAACTCTCACAAAGAAACATGATGTGCTTTGCCGGTGTGCACAATAATGTCTTTTTGTTGCTGTTGTTAGTGATGTTTGCCACCAAATGTTCCTCATACTTTTACATAATTACTGGCTCCTGTTAAAGCCATTAAGCTTTGCAACGAATGAAAAGATGATTATAGTTGTAATTAGCTTCATGAGAGCAGTGAGCGGCAGAAAGAGATTACGCTCCATTCAAAACACATTCCGGTGAACGATTCTAAAGGCACACTCGCTTCAAAAGAGCATGTGATTCCCAAGAGTCATTGAGACAAGCTGTCCTTTTCTGAAGAATCTGCAAATGTGCAAGAAATTATATAACTGTATACAGTCCTCATAAAACAATTAGGCTAGAGAAAGCTTGATGGACAGTCTCGACAGGATGTTGAAGTCAACAACAAGAAAAAATCTGTAGGAAATGTGATCCTATTTTCCTTTAAAAAAATTTTTTTTGTAAAGAAGCATTTTTGTCTTCGCAATCTTTCATCAGAATGTAATAACACATTTTTACTCTGAAACAACCTTCCTTTTCTACAGATCGTGGGGACTCGTGGGCAAATTCATAATGTTTACCAACAGCCAAATATCTAACGTGGCTATAGTGTAGAATGTTAACCAATAGCTTTTTAGACTACTTTGTAATGTTAAGGCTACCAATATACCTAATTTAAGAGTATAGTTACAAAAGGGCCTGCTGCATGACTGGATTTAATAGGGGAAAACGCCAGTAAAACAAACAATTATCAGTTTAAACTAAAGTTTGGACCCCATATAATGTTCCTTACAACTTACCAAAGATCCAGTGATCCATGGATGTTGACATGCAGCCAGGAATCGTGTTTCCTGACATTTATATGAGCCTGATTTCAACGCTGGGGAAATGCATAAATACATATATATACACTATATTGCCAAAAGTATTGGGACACCCCTCCAAATCATTGAATTCAAGTGTTCCAATCACTTCCATGGCCAAGGGTGTATAAAATCAAGCACCAAGGCATGCAGACGCTCCTACAAACATTTGTGAAAGAATGGGTCACTTTCAGGAGCTCAGTGAATTCAAGAGTGGTTACGTGATAGGTTGCCACCTGTGCAATAAGTCCATTTGTGAAATTTCCTCACTACTAAATATTCCACGGTCAACTGTTAGCGTTAATATAACAAAGTGGAAGCAATTGGGAACAATAGCAACTCAGCCACGAAGTGGTGGGCCACGTAAAATCACAGAGCGGGGTCAGCGCATGCTGAGGCGCACAGTGTGCAGAAGTCGCCAAATTTCTGCAGAGTCAATAGCTACAGACCTCAAAACTTTGTGTGGCCTTCAGATTAGCAGTGCGTAGAGAGCTTCATGGAATGGGTTTCCATGGCCGAGCAGCTGCATCCAAGCCTTGTATCACCAAGTGCAATGCAAAGCGTCGGATGCAGTGGTGTAAAGCACGCCACCACTGGACTCTAGAGCAGTGGAGACGTGTTCTCTGGAGTGACAAATCACGCTTCTCTGTCTGGCAATCCGATGGACGGGTCTGGGTATGGCATTTGCCAGGAGAACAGTACTTTCCTGACTGCATTGTGCCAAGTGTAAAGTTTGGTGGAGATGGGATTATGGTGTGGGGTTGTTTTTCAGGGGTTGGGCTCGGCCCCTTAGTTCCAGTGAAAGGAACTCTTAATGCTTCAGCATACCAAGACATTTTTAACAATTTCATGCTCCCAACTTTGTGGGAACAGTTCGGGGATGGACCCTTCCTGTTCCAACATGACTGCGCACCAGTGCACAAAGCAATGTCCATAAAGACATGGATGAGCGAGTTTGGTGTGGAGTCCTGACCTCAACCTGATAGAACACCTTTGGGATGAATTAGAGCACAGACTGTGAGCCAGACCTTCTCGCCCAACATCAGTGCCTGACCTCACAAATGCGCTTCTAGAAGAATGGTCAAAACTTCCCATAAACACACTCCTAAACCTTGTGAAAAGCCTTCCCAGAAGAGTTGAAGCTGTTATAGCTGCAAAGGGTGGGACAACTCCATATTAAACCCTACGGATTAAGAATGGGATGTCATTAAAGTTCATTGTGCATGTAAAGGCAGGCGTCCCAAATCCTAATATAGTGGTCATTTAGTCCAGCCCTAAAACATGTATAGTTTTTGTGCTTATCTAAAAATGTCTAATCATGCAGAATATAAGATGGTAAATATTTAACTGATGAGCTGTCAATACAATATATAACAATACAATATATATAGGGTATGATTACCCCAAATGTCAACATATTGACACAAAATAATAATGGTAAATCCACCTTTCTCTGACTGGAGTTCAGTTGTTTCTGTGAATTGCAGCGATCCATTTGCTTCTCTTTTCTGTAGCTTTTGTCAGTCTGTAAAAATATACCTCAGATTTCAGTGTGTTTCTCGTGGCATTCACGCTGAAAACCAACGCTGCCGCTCAGTCTTTTTGCCAGTCATTGGGCGTAACCACAGTCACTTGGGATGACGGTGACATCACGTGCATAATCTGTCTAGTTTATAATGTTCAATATTAGCCAAAGAGCAATTTATATTATTGACCAATAGCTATAGGGGCTACTTAAAGGGGTACTTTATTGCTGGAAAGATGAATGTGTATTTAAATTGGGTAATTCATGTAGTAGAAATGTGAAATTATTTTAGAAGTTGGTGCCTTCTAGACTGAGAAAAGCCAGAAAATGTATTTTTGGCTCATATGGATGAAAGACAACAACTCCCAGAATGCACTTGCTTCGCTGCCCTACGAGGAAACTCCCACCGGTTACATCACTTGCCCACCGTGGCACCACCCCACCCTTTTTTTTATTTTTATAGTAATACAATTTTTAGTTCAGTTCAGTTAGAGAACAGACACTACAATTAAAAACTGAACGTTTCTGCTCAATACAGTATGAGCCGAATGAGAGTCGACGCACAGACCAGCAGCAGGAGTCTGATTTCATTCATCACAAGAGCAAGGAGCTGACAGACAAGATGATCACGGAAGATTTGGTTTCAAATTGAAATGTAAAAGCGCCTATTTAAGTGAGTTTGTCATTGTACCGTTTTGTTGATGTGTTTTTCATTAAGAATAATAGGCTAATAAACCTGCAATTCAAGCAACCCGCCCCCGAATGGCATTAATTCTAGACCGAAACTAGAATGAGCACACGGCATTCATTCACGGCCGCACAGTCATTCACAGTGCGTGTCCAGTCTGGAACGTTTTCAGTTCATGCCTATGGACTTTCACAGGAATTAATTGAAAACACTCGCGTTGCTCCGACCGGAGCACGATCATTCGAATATACAACCGGGTTTCTACTGATACAAAGCTTAATGCTAATCGCTAAAGTACCCCTTTAAAAATGTTTACCATTAGCCAAACAGCTAATGGAAAAATAGCTATTCAGGCCAATTTTTGTTATTTAGCCCATTTTAAGCTCTATCTAACCACTCTATCTAATTCTAAACTCTTGTTGAATATTTTGTCTACTCGGAAATGCATTAAAGTAGATGAAATGTGTTGTAAACGGCAATGTTGACTTTCAATATATCAAATACTACCTGAAACCATTAGTGTACCATGGTATAATATAGGCCTACAGTAGTTTTGTCAGAAGAGTGCAAAACAGCATTGGAAAAAGAGTTTCACTCCAGTTTGGGTTTTCACAAATAGACATCATCTGTGGAGTTATTGTGTGTGTGACTGTAGAGCAGCTGTAGCGAGGTTCTGTACTTAATGTGTACGTTAAACGCGAGAGCAGATGTAGCGGTGTTCAGTAGTTGGTGTGTAAACAGAGCGGGTGAGCCGCTCTCAGTGTATAAGTAGCTCAGAGCAGATGGCACGGTTATGGAAGCCAGAGAAGTGAAGTCAAAGCAACTTCAAGCAGCAGCTGCCCCTTTCATGCTGATATAGGACCTGCTGCTGAATTTTTACATATAGAGTCCGTACCCAATGCAGTAAAAATGAGATTTTGTAGATTTCAGTGTAAAGCACAGGGCATTCACAGCACGGTAGTCCAGAGAGAGGTGGTGAGGAGGGAGAGGGGTGCACTTACAGACGTTGTGGATGAGTAAACCATGAAGAACATATTGGATGAACAGAATGGCAAACGCAGACATGAAAGAAACATAGAGCTGAGATGACAGAAGATTACGCTCATCAACATTGTTGTGGACTGGAGCCAAAGAGGTGGGGTGGCATCTGTGACTAACTTTGAAGTTTGTGCATAAATGTGTGTGTGTGTGTTTTCCCATAAGTTCCTTCAATGTACTGTGTATTACACTGTTTTCTGTGTAACAAAGATGTGAAGTGTACAAGAATCCATGTAATTTGGACCCATGGCTGATTTCTGAATGCTTACAACACGGGTGTTTCCTCCAAGGTGGAAAAAAAAACTGGATGAGAAAATAATGCATAGTACAAAAATAAAACAAAGCAAATATTACAAAATATGACATTAAACATAGATAAATCACAATTTTTTCTAAAGTGACGCTGTCCAACAGCGACGCCAGAGGCTATTAAAAAGTAGCCGAACATTAGTTAACAAATAAAATATATTTGTTTGCATTCTTACTGCAGTCTTATTTTGGAATAACTGCAAAAATGAGAAAACTTGATGATAAGTATACTTTTATATTACATTGTTAAAGGTGCCCTAGAATGATTTGAAACAACATTTTAAATTGTTCTCTGGTATCTACATAGAGGGTATATGGCTTATTTAAGGTCAATCATTGTCCAGATATGGTTTTACAGGTCCATTTACATCTCTAGAAATCTTCCCCAGGATGAAACGGTCTGTTTTTGTCTTATTTGGAAGGGTCATGAATATGCAGAGTTCTACTCTGATTGGCTGTTTCACTGCGCGGCTCAATGATAGCAGGCACTATACTGACCGTCATGATGATGGAGAGATTAGGCATTCAACCTTATATGTTTGAGCCTGTTTCTGACGAAGATGCAGATTTTGAGGAACAGCAACATGTTTTGAGATTGGAAGTGAACGCTTCTGAATGGTAAGTTAAGTCTTTATTTTATTTAGGAACCTGCAAAATCATTACGTCCATACCAGAACTTCAGCCTAAACAATAACTAGCATATAGCATTAAATATACACATCAGCAGTCACAACTTTTTTAGCATTGTAAAAACATTTTAATTATTGTAATGTGTCCCTGTATGATTTTACAATGATAGCTTCTTCACTTTGAATCACAAACTGAACTGGGTAGCGCTTAAATATGTTGTTTGTACAGTTTGAGTTTGACAGTAGAGTACTGATTTAAAAGTCGATTTATTTAGCCATTTAGTTATGTAAGCTACTTGGATTATCCTATTGTTACTGTACTAGCATCTTGCGTTGGATCTGGACAACAACGGCGATATTATCGTTAATGTTGTATCTCTAAGAAACTTTCAATTTAATCAGAAATTGTTTAGACAGTCAAGAAGTGGATAAAATGACTTACTGCTTGCAGGTATATGGTTGGAATTGCCCCTTTCTTCAGTGTCGGACGCTGAGCAAAGCCTGCTTGATATTGTCCCAGGTTTGTAAAACTGTCCGTGGTGAAATGGGCTGAGCAAACTAACAACTTTGAATTAAATTGTTGCGGTATCCGATTATAAATAAACATCAACCATGCCTGTTGACATGTTTTATCTGTGGGAAGAGTATGAAACATCTTCACATCCCCTGCACAGCTTGGAACATAACATTTGTTTCCATGATCTGCCATGCTCGCTATCCTCTCGTGACGCTTGTTTACCTGCAGAGATAATACGGCTGCGCAGTTTCGCCTGACAGTGAACATGTGCTTGCATATGCAAATGTTGGGGGGCATACATATTAATGATCCAGACGATTGCATCATTCTCGGTGTTACGTTGAGATTTGCCTATTTTTCCGTGGTGTTTTTCACAAACGAGATCTACATATGAAGGAGGAGGCAATGGTGTTTGAGACTCACTGTATGTGATTTACATGCACTGAACTCCTGTTATTTAACTATGGCAAGGTTAATTAAATTTTTCATTCTAGGGCACCTTTAATATAAAAATGCAAAATATAATTGTTTTCTTGACAGTGGAAGTAATGTTTATTTATTTAATCTGAAAATCGTATCAAGATTAAGTGTAACTTGTATCGGGTACATAAATGTATTTATCATTATTTTAAAATCATTTTTAAACACCACTGTGCGCTACTGGCTTACACTATTTTCAAAGAGTTTATGGCTCGATTAGATGATGGATTTTGTATATAAATAATTGTCTTTATATCTTGCGATTGCATACACTTTACTTGTAATTGTGACATTTATTTAGTCAATATTGTGATTTTATTTGCATCTCATGAGAAAACGTAGCTATATTAGTTGGTAATTTTGTATGAATTTGAACGATTTTATATGAAAACATGATTTTTAGGGGCATAAGCAGATCACAAAAATGCACAAATGAGATTGTATGCATTCATCATTTATTCATTTTTTGGTATCTGTGTACAGAGGCAGGTTTGATTTGTCAGGGCAGCTATTTTAATGATATCTTTCAGGTAGTTCATTTTATGTGTATTCAAGCACATTGAAGTAACAGAATCAAGGCAAAGTCTGTTTTACATAACAGTAATGCGTACCCTCTAGTGGTGTAGTCGTATCATTACACTCTTATTAGATGCGGTTTCATTTTCTCAGATAGGCTACTGGACCTGTGAGTCCCATTTACCTCCTGCTGACCTCATAGCCTCAGTCCTGTTATTATGGCTGTAAATAATCTGCTCCTCTCAGCACCATTTTAATTTTCTATATGTATCTCAGCTTCTCATTAAAAACTTCACAATTAAGCTTCATTTAAGAAATGAGAGAGAAATGAGGCCCAAGATTATGTTTCCCGATTTCTAAATATTGTGTGGCTACATGGTGTTGAATCCAAGCTCAGGATCACAGATAATCAATCTCTGACAGTCAATGACACAGAACACCCTGTCTCCATCCCTGCCTACAGGCGCCCGTCAGACACTGTCCCCACTGGTACAGTGGTGTCTTTTAACACAGGACGAGAAAAGATGTTTGCTGGAATAATTATCTGCTTCCAATTATTACACACTACTGATTTCCCCTGACTCTGAACTGAACCACATCAAATACCACAGTCTTTTCGAAAGACTGGAAAATAAGCCCTAATGAATATGTTATTTAGGATTAGATGTTTGGGAGCAAAAGGAGTATTTATGTGGAATGATAAATTATATAAATGTGAAATTGTGCTATTTGTTCTGTATTTTACATACACACATAATTGGATAAGCACATAAGGATGTTGCACTGTCATTATCATTGACAGCATCTAACTTAGCTTGTATATTTAAGACCACAGTTCACAACTTACATTTTAGACACAATGTTCCTGGTTACTTTGTCCATTTTTGCTCCACTAGGTGAAATATTATCGAACAAAGCCACAGCAGAATCAACTGCCCAAGCAACATCACAATACCACAGTAGTGGTGTTTCATTCCTGAATGAATCAATGTTGTTTAATGAATTGGTTGAGTGAATGATTCAAATGACTCACTAAAAAAAGATAGTACTTGCTTGTTTTGTTTCTTAATGCTACGTCTGAAATCGCATACTCTCATGAGTAGGTACTTATTTTGAATAAGTAATTACTTCACGAGTGTTTAAAAAGTATGTTCTATATACACTCACCTAAAGGATTATTAGGAACACCATACTAATACTGTGTTTGACCCCCTTTCACCTTCAGAACTGCCTTCATTCTATGTGGCATTGATTCAACAAGGGGCTGAAAGCATTCTTTAGAAATGTTGGCTCATATTGATAGGATAGCATCTTGCAGTTGACGGAGATTTGTGGGATGCACATCCAGGGCACGAAGCTCCCGTTCCACCACATCCCAAAGATGCTCTATTGGGTTGAGATCTGGTGACTGTGGGGGCCATTTTAGTACAGTGAACTCATTGTCATGTTCAAGAAACCAATTTGAAATGATTCGAGCTTTGTAACATGGTGCATTATCCTGCTGGAAGTAGCCATCAGATGATCATAAAGGGATGGATGGTCAGAAACAATGCTCAGGTAGGCCGTGGCATTTAAACGATGCCCAATTGGCACTAAGGGGCCTAAAGTGTGCCAAGAAAACATCCCCCACACCATTACACCACCACCAGCAGCCTGCACAGTGGTAACAAGGCATGATGGATCCATGTTCTCATTCTGTTTACGCCAAATTCTGACTCTACCATCTAAATGTCTCAACAGAAATTGAGACTCATCAGACCAGGCAACATTTTTCCAGTCTTCAACTGTCAATAAATGCTGTAGAAGGGCAGTTTATTATTAGTTCAACAAATGTAGTTAACTAATGAAATCTTATTGTAAAATGTTATAATGCTATATGATAGCTAATACTTTCATACTTATAATACAGGTTTACAACATCAACAAAACTGAACATGAATTCCTCATAATTACCTGCTTGATTCTCACTGTTTTGTTTAGCAAAGTAAAAGTAAATAATTATATATATATTTAGTAATATTATCATCATTTCCCTGTTTTTGTTTGATGTGTTATGCATTCTATTTGTATCAATGTCTTTTCATAGAATTCCAAGGAAATATGGAATATTTTTAAGAATGGGTTTAACGATATATTGAAAGCCAGTGGGGAACAAAATTGCCCCCCCCCCCCCCCTTTTATTTGTTAAAATATTTAAAAACACAACAGACAGACGCGTACTGCTTTAAATACAGGTGATTTATGTCATAAATAAATGCATTTCAATTATGTAAAAATACATTTGATTCTTGCTATTTTTTTGTGCCCTTTTTGGTCTTTCTGCCCCTGCCCCTGCCCCTGAGGAGGTCTGTGCACGTCACTGTGACTGACAGTCTGTTTATTGCATGAATGCAGTGATCTTGTCATTACAACACGATTTCTCTCACAAAATGCTTTCACCACAACTAACAGCAAACACGATATTGATATGAATACAGTAAGAGCTTTGCTGTGCTGTGTAACGGCGTCATTCATTATAACGGTAGTTTTAGCAAGTGTCCAAAAAAACTTGCGCTGTGTGATTGACAGCTTTAGCCAGTGCCGCCGCTCCCACCACATCACGTAGGGCACCAAGTGCTGAGGGGGGCACCACAAGAAAATCCTCTCCACACCCGACACACACACACACACACACACACCCCACGCTGAGCTCTAGAAAGTGACGAACACCGCCATCGCGGGCATCATAAAGTAATTACGCCTAGGGCACAAGACAGTCAGCGGTGGTACTGGCTTTAGCTATTATAAAGAGAGTGTAACACTGTTACTTAAAGGAGCTGTATGTAGGACTGTGGCCAAAACTGGTACTGCAATCACTTTCAAATTACTGCAAGTACCCCAACTCGAGGTTGCCAGATAGGCTGCAGGATCCAGCGGGAACGTAGGCTGCTACACGGAGCTTTCAATGGCAAGTGACGAGTCGTACACAGTAAGACAAGCGTTTTTGTCATAAGTAGGCTAACAAATAACAAACATTGCCACAGCAAGTATAACGCGGGACAAATTACGCCATGTCAGCGTTCAATATCAACAATGGCTATCACATGGTTGATTTCAGTCCCATCAGAAACGATTGAGAGTAACTAAATAACATTTGCAATGGTCATACAGGTCAACTTGCAGCATGTTTTATCCACTATATATACGAAGAAAGAATGAGGAATAATTTTTACAGAGGTAACGTTAGGCTACTGTCTCAAATACGTTTTCACATTGCCATAATAGGCGTGCTAATGTTGTTTTCATCAGCGTCTCAGCATAATGACAGAGAAACGGGCTCTGATAATGCATTACTAATGTTAGCAATGACGACTCGCCATTTTTATTTACCAAACAATTCCTTAACGTTACCTTTTCAATTCAATGACCCACCTCCTCCATCTGCGCTAACCTAACGTTACTTTGCATGAACATGCACAACTTTGTTCGACTGTCGTGAATATTTGAAATGTCCATTTACATTAAGTACAAGTTAGCCAAACATAGATGAACCTTACCTGTCCAGGAGATAATTAGCAATTGCGTCAGTCTTCAAATTCTTCCGTTTTCAGCCGTCTCCATCTTTCAAAGGCATCTCCTATACAAATCCTTGTTTTATTTCGGACACTGTCACGACGTTTTTCTGATTCATATCGAGGTCGTTTAGGTTTCGTAAAGTTAGACATTGTTTATCCAGAAAGTTTGTAGCTGCAGCTGTGGTAACTAGCAGAGCTGGCAACCCGAATGCAGAAACACTACTGACTTCGTGATTGGTAGATAGGTGGAGGGCGGCGCTTCAGGCATGACACAACATGTCAACATCAACATCAGTTGAGGGCTGCAACTTAAATTTTAAAATGACAATATCTTGGCCGGACAACTGTTGTCAGTGATATAAGTATTTGAAATTAACATGATTTTTTAATGTCTATTGACATATTAGGGCCATTTTATGATTAATTGAAATACATTTCTTACATACAGTTCCTTTAAATGTCGGTGCTGTCGAATATATATTGTAAAAGTCTTTTTGTAAAGCCTGACATCTTCGGCAGCTTATGCAAAGATGTTTTTCCACAGCCAGGAACAGCATCGCAATCTTATTATCACAATCTTGTAAACAACTACTTTTGACCCACTCGCTTGAGTCGCTTCTCATCGACTGAACACCAGTGGGCGGGGACAATGATGCGATGATGTAAACGTAGCCTTGTTGTCTTGCTCCAGATGCAGGCATATTCAAATTATTATGCCCCTGTGACATCACATGCCACCTCGGATTCAAACAAAGTATTTTTACAGATTGATTATATAAATGCTTTTTTATTGATGACAAGGACGTTTTAAGTTATGGAACTTTCAGGATGTATTAATGATACAAAGACCTCTTATATGACAAAAGATCAAGGAAAATTTGATTTCTCATGTCATGGCCCCTTTAAAGAATCCGTCTTGGTGACCAAATCAGTTGAGTGATTGATTCAAATGACTCACTAATAAAGGCAGTGACTTTTCGCCACCAACAGGCAAAATTATGGGCCTCACTTTATATTAGGTGGCCTTAACTACTATGTACTTACATCAAAAAATAAGTACAATGTACTTACTGTGTTCAAATTGTATTGCAAAACACCTTTGCTGATATTGAGTTGGGATACGGGTAGGGTTAGGGTGTGGTGGTATGGGTAAGTTTAAGGGTAGGGTTAGGTGTAAGGGAAGGGTCAACTGTGTAATTACAAATGTAACTACAGAAATGAATTACAGACGTATTTAAATGCCGGTATTTTTTTAAAATGTAAGTACAATGTAAAAACATGTATGTACACAATAAGTGCATTGTATCAAATTATTAATTAAAATGTTAGTACATAGTAGTTAAGGCCACCTAATATAAAGTGGGTCCAAATTATGTAACCTGCAAAAAGAGCCATTGAAAAATCCCCATCAGTAATATACAGACTGAATTATACTTTAGGAGAGAGGCAGTTTAGCACAGTGTGTTTAAAAGTGTGTAGTTTGCTTCAGCTATCTCAGTCGCAAAAATGTGACACAAAAAGCAAGGTGCATTTGTACACTAAACCATTAGTGTAGCATATTCTTACAAGAAAAGTGACCCCACTATGAGAACAGCTGAGCTACTGTCACACTTTAAAAACATTTTTAAAATTAGCAGCATTGCTACTTTTAGTTCCTCAACACAACACTAGTTTGAAGAAGAAAACAAGGTCATAATTCCACAGAGAATGTATATCCATAATGGATACATGATATCAGTTTGGTCAACTGATCCCTTGCCTTGTTTTCTTGTTTCCCCCCTTTTTTACTGTCATTTTCTACATCTGAAATGTAATCTATATAATTTCCTCTCTGTATATTCTAGTCTCATACTATCTCTGCTTTCCTTTATTTCTGCATCTGCACCTCTGCAGGTACATCAGAACAATGTATCTCGGCATCCAGAGCCGCAGGCAAAAGGAGAACCAGCGACGCTTCTACTGGGCGATGATGTACGAGTATGCTGATGTCAACATGCTCCGTCTACTGGAGACATTTCTGGAAAGCGCTCCACAGCTGGTTCTCCAGCTCTGCATCATGATCCAGAAGAACCGGGCCGAAACGCTGCAGTGTAAGGAGTGCCTCAAGGCTCTGTACTGAGACCACTGACATTTCGTACAGTATTGCTTTCATGTGTCAGTAGTGAATGTTCTTTGCATGTGTACATTTCCTTGGGATATTTTTGAAACCTTAAGAAGATAATGAAATCATTTACACTTTTCAGCTATACACTGAACAAAATTATAAACGCAACACTTTTGTTTTTGCCACCATTTTTCATGAGCTGAATTCAAAGATCTAAGACTTTTTCTATGTACACAAAAGGCCTATTTCTCTTATTCACAAATCTGTCTAAATCTGTGTTAGTGAGCACTTCTCCTTTGCCGAGATAATCCATCCACCTCACAGGTTCGGCATATCAAGATGCTGATTAGAAAGCATGATTATTGCACAGGTGTGCCTTAGGTGCGATTGTTGCAGACGAGGACCAGGTACGCTCGTCATGACGTCACGTACGCATCTTGAGTTTCACTTTCAACTTTCAACACTTTTCCACAGAAGGCGATCGGCTGGAACTTTACTTGATTTTAAATATGGATATTTTTCTTACACAAACGCATCGATTCGCTTCAGAAGGCCTTCATTAACACCCCAGATCCGTGTGGAGCACGTTATTCGATGGACAGGTGCAGTTTTTATGGACTTCAAAAACAGAGCAACTATTACTGCTATTATAATGCTTGAATTAGCCTGGACTTTTTAATATAACTCTGATTTTATTCGTCTGAAAAAAGAATGTAATATACACCTAGGATGACTTGAGGGTGAGTAAATCATGGGCTAATTTTCATTTTTTGGGTGAACTATCCCTTTCAGCTCATGAAAAATGGGGGCAAAAACAAAATTGTTGCGTTTATAATTTTGTTCAGTGTATTTATTTTATCATTTAATTTACTTAACAGTAGTGTTGGTAATTTGTCACATGCATTGCACGCTCATCAACAGTTCTTGATTAAAAATGTTGCTGGGAATAGACCTTTAATTTTTCACGAGTGCAACTCAAGGATCTGTAACATGGCCAAAATTCACAGTTAGGTTAGAGACAACAAAATATGACCAACTGGATCTCACAGCTTTGTGTTATATTAATTCATCAACAAGTCCGGCAACCATCTTAATCTTTCAGAAAACCAGGCACATTATGGCAAATCTATATTGTGCAACTGGAAAAAAGGCTGACTTGTGGATGAGTCTGACAATCTGAGCCCTCCCTAGCTGAGACTTTTTAAATGATCAATTGTGTTTGTGGGGAACATGTTTTTTTCCCCTGCCGTGCAGCAGATAATGTGAGATGTAAGACCATTTCTTACGTGTGAGGTGACAGCACTGCCAGCAGTGCAGATGCCTTTATGAGCATGAAGTCTGAGCTCAGCAGGATGAATGGTAAACACCTTAGAAAAAAATATACATAGAACAAGCAAGACGTATGTTTTGGAGAATATAGCTCCAAAAATGGTAGGCAGGTGTTAGAGAAATGATGAGACAAGGATTGATGCTGTTTGGTACTGTATGTTTTAGGGTGGTTTTCATTAGCATTCCTAGATACAGATAACGTTATAACATATACATTGTGTTTGATTTTGTTCCTTTTTCCACACAAAAAAATGACCAAGATTGCAAAATGCTATAATAGCAGACAGATTAATGTAGATTATCTGTAACTAAAGGCAAATTTGGAACCTGGAATTCAGAGCACGCTTTCATTCAGTGCAATTGTGGTCCTGGATGTTTCTCTATTTATCATGTAACATTCAAATGTTTTATTTAAAATAATTCATATAAAATTAATATATTTTAAAATACAATTTATTCCTGTGCAGGCAAAGCTGAATTTTCAGCATCATTACTTCAGTCTTCAGTTCCACATGATCAGAAATCATTCTAATATGCTGATTTGATGCTCAAGAAACATTTTCATATCATTAGACATGTAGGAAACAAAAACAGTGCTGCTTAATACTTTTGGAAAAACCGTGACCATTTTTTTTTTCAGAATTCTTTGATGATTAGAAATGTCAAAAGAACAGCATTTATTAGATATAGAAATCTTTTTTAACATTCTAAATGTCTTTCCTGTCACTTATCAATTTAATGCATCATTGTTGAAGTATTAATTTCTTCATTGAACAGACAATATTCACCTATTTCCTTTATTAAATATTATGTCTAATTTATCATTTTATTTCATTAAATAATTGTTTCTATTTTTTTAAATGTATAATTATTGTGGTACTTTGATTAATTCTATTTTTTTTAAAGTATATTCATAATAATTACAATAATTAATAAGCAAAGTAGATCAATGATACTTTTATAATAATAATTGTATCTCTCTCTGTTGTCCAGGTGTGTCAGCGGTCGCATCTCTTCTCTCGCTTTCCTGGGTTCTGGCCTCATACCACAAGCTTCTGCGCGATTCCCGCGACGACCAAAAGAGCATGAGCTACCGGGGAGCATTGGTGCATCTTCTGTGGCGTTTGTTCACCATTTCTTCTCGGGCGCTATCTTTCGCCCTTTTTGCCTCGGTTTTCCATCTCTACTTTGGCATTTTTGTGGTGCTGCACTGGTGTGCCATGGCCTTCTGGGTAATCCATGGAGGCACCGACTTCTGTATGTCCAAGTGGGAGGAGGTGCTATTTAACATGGTGGTCGGCGTGGTCTACGTCTTTTGCTGGTTTAACGTCAAGGAGGGAAGGACCCGATACCGCATGGTGGTTTATTATTCGCTGGTGCTGCTGGAAAATACCATCCTTACCGCTCTGTGGTACGCCTACAGAGACCCGGTTGCTACCGACTCCTACGCTGCATCCGCCCTCTGCGGCGTCTTCCTGTGCTTTGCCTCCGGAGTGGCCTGCATGGTCCTCTACTACGGAGTCCTGCATCCTATGGGACCCCGGCTGAGGGTGCTGGCCAGTTCCTGCTGTGCTGAGCTGCTCTGGGGTCTCCCCTTACCACCTGAGGCTGAGCCCATGGCTCCCACTCCGGGGCCTCGGGGATCCCAAGCCACCCCGACCAGGGGTATGGCTTCAGGGGACTACAGCGAGCCGGACGAGGCTGCCACAGACACTTGCCTGCCAGTGTTCCAGGTGAGATCCACAGAGCCCACCGATGCGGCAGGCCGGCCCATTCACCCAGAGGGGCCCCTAATCAAGATTGACATGCCAAGGAAGCGCTATCCGGCCTGGGATGCTCACTTTGTGGACCGACGTTTGCGGCGGACCATAAACATCCTCCAGTACATCAGCCCCAATGCAGTGGGCATCAGGTACAGGGATGGACCCCTCCTCTATGAGCTGCTCCAGTACGAGTCCTCCCTATGAAGGCGCACAACGGCACTCCTTCTCTACTCTCATGCCCTCTCTGGTTCTCCACTTCCCTTGGTGCTTTTTTCTTCAGAGTTTTTATTTAGTTGTACTCTTGAGCTGTAAGAGTGCATCTAAGGTCTAAAAGAGTCTAAACAGAGAATATTCAACATATATTTTGACTAACACAGTGTAGAGTTGGAGAACAAAGAGTCCGAAATACAACATTCCCTAGTTTGGGTTACTATAGTGTGAATGTTCGACTAATGTGTTTGTTTGATGGTGTTTGTGGCCCTGTCACCTCTGACATGTGCATGATGGGAATGATGGAGGAACATAGTCTTTAGCATCCTCATTCTGATTTTGCTTTTACCATTTTGTGCCTATACGTTTTTTCCAAACAGATGTGATGACAACTGATCTTAAAGATGGCAAACAAGTTAATCAGCTAGACACTAAAAAGCACATTTGATTGTCAGAAAAAGCACACGATGCCCCATTCCTTTTCTCTCGTGATTAAGGGGGAAGAGACTTGAAATTGTTGTCAAATTGCTTTAAAAAATGAACAATCGCTTTTCCGAATAAAACACAATGATGTCATGTAAAACTTTTGGTGTTGGCCTACCATATAACACTGCCACTGCTATTTTGATCATCAAGGGCCTTAATATTTATCTTAACATTTTCCTACTGAAACTCACTAGTGATGTGATATACAACTGAGGAATACAATCTGAGGAAGTTGAATATATGATATATTTTTTTTACATATGGCCAACTGTTATATTTTTAACCCATCTATATTACGCGTGAGTGCACTTTACGAAAGCTACATTGAATAAATGAGACATATTTCTTTGTATTTATATACACTGTCGTTTAAAAGTTTGGGGCCTGTAATATGTAAAGAGATTCCAGTTGTTACAAAAAGATGTATCGTGGTTTACACAAAAAATATTAAGCAGCACAAGCGGCATTGATAATAATCAATGAGCAGCAAATCAGCAGAATGATTTCTGAAGGATCATGTGACACTGAAATTGGAGTAAAGGCTGCTGAAAATTCAGCTTTGATCACAGGAATGAATTACATTTTAATATATATTTAAAGAATATCTCACAATATTAATGTTTAACTATTAATGTATTTTTGTATTAAATAAATGCAGCCTTGGTGAGCATATAAGAGAATCTTACCGACCCCAAACTTTTGAACAGCAGAGCATTTTTATTTAATTTTTTACATATGGCCCACTGTTATATTTTTTAAACCCATATATAGTACATGAGAGTGCACTTGTTGAAAGCTAGAAATAAATAGACATATTCCCTTATTTAAGTCCTTCCATACATAAACACATAGAAAGACAAAATAATAAATGTTTTATCATAACTTAACTATAAAAAGTGCTTTGTGTGATTACATGTACCTGTAAATGAATTGGTTTTATGCAAGGAAAAATATTAATTAATATGACAAAAATAACCTCAAAGAAATATTTTTTGAGGGTTAGATCATGTCTGGTCTTTAAGCTAACAATAGCAGGTTACCATTTTTACAGTGTTATAATGAAGAGAAATGTTTGCAGTGTGTGTGGTGCTCAAATCTAACCTTTAGTACTCCTCCATCATTCCCTGTACAAAATTGCGTTTGTCTGTCCACTTAAACGTTTTCCTCAGAAAAAAGGCTAACGGTTTCTCAAAGGGTCAAGAACCTTGACACATTTACATGTGTAAATGGTATACCATTCGCATTCAAAATGTACTATATTCATGTTTTTATAGAAATCCTTTATTTGAAGTGTGCAATATTTTTTAAAGATGTACTTTGAAATGATTGGAGAAAAAGGTTGCTTTTGCCTGAATTAAGTTTATACGCCACCATCGAATGCATGCCGAGGTTGCACATATTGAGGATTGACTGGGTTGCCAGGTGCCAACCAATGAATGAGGGTTTCCAAAGTGCAAGATAATTGAATTAAATGTCCCATTTTTTATGTTTTTTCTTTCTTTCTCCAGTATCCTATATACGGTGCACTAAAAACAAACCTGAGGGTTATCTCTATAAAAAGCCACTTGTTTACCTCCAATCCTGAGGTAATTTTCCCCCAGATTTCAATTGAGAATGAATAAATTGAGGCCATTTTTGTTGTTCAGACACTTTGTTTAGCATCCAGGCAAGATAAGTGCAGACATTAAAATGGGATGCCAAGTCTCACCGCATGGGCTGCTACAAACCTCATTTGCACCTGCTGAAATTTTTCAAGCAGACTTCAGATCTGTTGTAGTGGATGAGGTGGAGGTTTTTTTTTGTTTTGTTTTTGCCAGGGATTAATAAAGAACACGAGGATAGGCAATAGCTATCAGTGAGAATGTGCGTGTGTGTGTGTGGTTTGTAGGTCTTACCTCTTCACCTTGGTTGCTGCTCAGACCCCTCTCATGCGAGTGCTATCTGGGATACTCGGATGCAAAAACTTGCTTTCAAGATAACAACTTAGATTTATAACCTGGCCAAAGGGAATCAGGGATGGGCAGGCGATTTCATGCAAGGAATTCTAATCCCTAAACATCAAAATTCGGTCATTCTCGCAATATCAGGTTTTCAGTTGAAACTATGAAGCGTTTCAGTTTCCTGTTCCCTGATCCCTTACAGTGCCTGTAACAGTCACCGATATTCCAACCCTTGTAGGTGCTTGGCACATTGATGCACTGTTGTTTGCTGGGATATCACCAACCCTGTTATGTTATGTGTATGACTCGTTTTACGGTTGTGTGACTCGGCTGCCTGGCATCCCATGATACGTTCATAGTCCAATTACAGAATCGGTTTCTACTAACGCACATGAGGTGAGACAGACCAGGTGATATTTTCAACTACACTGTGATATTTTCTTCTATTATTCCACTTGCGCATTAGCATGACCAACATTGCCACGTTTGAGCAGACATAGGGAGGGATTTGAAAGAAATCCAACCCCGTAGAGCACACCAATTCCGAATCGGTTCATTTTAGATTACCGCCTTACTAGTCAAAGGAGTTACACATCAGATTAGTCGATGCTAAAATCATGTAGTACATGTCGAGGGTGGGGTGGGTGAGTGGGACCAGTCTCTAATATCTGATTCTTTGTGGTGCCTTGTCTTTTCGGGTGCTTCTGTATAGCCATGGCAGCCAGTGCAGCAAACAACAATGCCAGTGTCTCTATCTCCATTTATAATTCACTCAGTACTGTAACAAGCCAGTCAATTTTGTCCCTTACCCGGGCAGGAAGTGCTCTCCGGGTAAATCTTTACGAAACGAAACTTCTGAAAGGCAATACTTAACATCTACTTGAATGTTGGGTTTTACACTTTTCCTGAAGAAGACCGGTTCCATTCAATCCTTCACAAGGGTTTTATGAGCAGACGCGAAACAGGAAAGAGATATATTTGGGTACTAAATGACGACAGTTATGATGAAGTTAGCAATTTCTTTAATGATTGTTAATGTACTTCTGTCTATGCCTTCCTCTGTCTTGCAAAATGAATGAGCTGTAGTGCCAACAAGTTAATCTTTTCTCTCTGTCGTTTGTCTTGTGAACAAAAATGTCTAGCCAAATGGATTTATGCCTGCAAAAAAAAAAAAGACGAAAAAATGAAAAAAATGTGTGTAGACCAATAAGAATAGAAAAAGTGGGGTACGTAAATATGGTGCTCACTGGATCGAATATTCAAACTTAAATTTGAGATGGCATTGGACACATTTTTAAAGGCCTCTAGTGGTGAACCATCTTCAGACTGCTTCTACATCCTTTGGATTTTTAGCATGCCCACAAAATGCATCCTACGGTGACCCCTCCAACACACTTGCATGTTTTCTTCAATGCAATCGCTCCAGGGTTCTCTAAGAGCATCTACATGCTCATCAAATCCAGTTCTGTACAGTGGTTCTGCAATGATCGGTAATGAAATAGAGCCAAATGTTCTGATGACTAAACGACCACAAAACGGTGCATTTTTGTTTCTTGACCTGGTGCTTATCAACATATTCTTAAGGTGCTACCACGAATGTGGACTGCAGGACCCCTGTTGTGGCTCACTAAGCAAGGCCACCGTCCGATAGACCTGCCTCTTTAAGCTCACGGACACTTTCCTCTCTGGAAGAACAAGCACCTCAACACAGTTTACAGCCAAACATCTCTCTTTGAAATATGGTGCCATTTATTATGTTTCAACCTGCACAAAGAAGCATTGGTGCAGCAAATATCTTAATTTTTTACTTCTTCCCCGAATTTCTGTTCATTTTTATGTATATTTGTTTTTAAAAAAATGTTTTAGGTGTTTCAAATCTGCACTAGGATTTCTCGTAAGTGAAAAAAAAAGATGAAAATGCATCATTTTGACATACATCCACAGGCCTAAAAGTACTTCTGATAAAAAGGGATCGCTAAACATATAAGGTGATTGCCGTGCTGTATATTCCTGTCATCTCTGTGTCTTAAACCTATGTGTATTTCTTCTGTTATTGTAGAGCTGGCTGTATATTTTGTTGGAAAATAATCTTATGATTGATTATGGTTGTCAGATGAATTGCTGCTGATTTTTAGAGTTGTTATCCATGCTGTTGGAGACGGGTAAATCACCTGTAAAACAGATTGTGTTAGATCGTCATTGTATTTCTCACATGGGGTATTAAAGAACGAAGGCACACAATTATTAAGCAAATGATTTGCTACTATCTGTAACGTTTCATTTTTGTTTCTTAACTGACTGTACTCATTACTTATGTTGGGAAAAAAAAAAAGATTTATTTGATGTTGTCAAATACAAATGAAAGTAAATTGTTTTGTTTGATTGCCATTTTTTGAGAACAAAACTGATGTCCCTTCATGCATTAGACCCTATTTTGGGGGAAAATATTACTAATACTGACAACATATGGTGCTATGGTTGTTTTTGTAAACCTTAGTTTTTAGGTGAAAAAGGGAATTAAAAAAAATATATATATGTTGAGCCTTACTGTAGATCTATATATGAGACTGTTCATCACTGAAGACTGGAAAAATAAGTATAGTATTTGAAAGTCAGTACATATATACAAAATTGTATGCTTTACGTTTATGCACAATTTTCCCAATGACAGATACAAGTGGTTATACATACTAATGTATATGTTCAGATGTGTATGTGAATGTATACTGATATGATAGAGATAGATTTCCCAGAGTAACAAATTGTTGTTTAATAAAGATATTACATTATTATAATTCATTTTTATCATCAAATTGCTTCAATTGAATAACAGTGAAGAAAATTTACTGAGTTATAAAGCTCCGTAATGTATTCGGAATACTCTTATTCATAACTTATTCAAATATATAAGTATGTAATCATATTCAGAACTGGGAGAAGTGGTTTAACAACAATATTACGTTATACTATGTTATTTTGGAGGTGGTTACAATAGATGGAATATCAATAGACAAATAGGCTAATTTTACGTACAACTATTAGTATAAAAGTGTCTCTTATATGTTTGAAATAAACATTTTAGTTGGTTTGGCATTTTAATTAAGCTATATTGTTTTAAATTGTGTTGAAAAGTTAGCCGAGGCCCCCTAGTGGGTCCCAGTCCCCTCTGGCCCCAGAGCTACTGTATACTATTGGTACAGGGTACTATTGCAGTTGTAGGTAACGACAATGCACCACCTAAAACGTCATAAAGGTGCCTAAACAATAAATTTTTTAGGGTTTATGATTATGAATAAGACCATAGACATTTAGTTTGTAGTTTAATGTGCTGATGAGGTTTTCTGTTTGTCTCGCAAAGCACTGTGGGTAGACGTCCTACGCCCAAAATGGCGGCAGGATTGAAAAGTTTGCTGCTGTTTTTGTTTTATTTTCTCATATTTGGTCGCTCTCTGTCCCCTTCTGAATAAATCACTATTTTTACGAGGCTAAAGAAGGTTAGTCCTTTATTTCCGGTCCCCGAACAAGTGATTTGGATCGTTGGTTTGTTTAGTTTAGATCGGCAAAGCGCCGCCGTTGACGTGTATGAGGCAGATGGCACTGAACTCGTGGACATCATTGCATCTGATACAGTTAAAATGAAGAGCATTTGTACATAGAGATGGAGGATGATGTAAAGAAAGTGAAAAAGGTAAGTTAACACTGTAATATGGTGACAGGTTACACGTGTATGATCCGCGAAACTGGTTAGTAGCTGGAAAGTGTTGGCCTAAACACGGTTATACAGCTAAGTTATACGGGAGCATTAACGCTCCTCAGCCTTTCTAAAACAGTCGCATATTCTTTATACCTGTTATGTTATTTAGAGGAGTCTTTACCAGTTCTCTCATGACCGGACTGGATTCGTAGGGAAATTGCTGTTGGTTTACGATAGTCGTGATACAAAGACGCACCACCCAAGATAAACACTGAGAATCTCTACATGCGATTTTACTGTGATTGGCACATCTGTCATTCTTCTGAGTTTCTTCATGGCTTTCAGTATCGCTCTCCTATCTCGGTCAGAGGTTTACAGAGCCCCCCTATGGCCACGTAGAAAAATATTTGAAATGTGATTATTTATATCCGCAATTTCCTAATCTCTACGGTTTATAAAAAAAAATTGTAATCTGCTCTACTCACAAATTCATAAACTGCACCCATAGGTTTGCAATATGGTGCTCTTGTTTAGAAACTCTTGTCTCTACTGACTTCTTTAACACATATGATCCTAAAAATATATAAAATAAACAAAAAGCTATAGATAGATAGATACTAATATTAGTACAATATTACGCTTATATTATTTTGCCTAAGATCTTTGTATTTATATATATATATATATATATATATATATATATATATATATATGTATATATGTATATATATGTGTGTGTGTGTGTGTGTGTGTGTGTGTATGTGTGTTTATATACATTTAAACAAAAGATAATTTTCTTAATATTATATATATATATATATATATATATATATATATATATATATATATATATATATATATATATATATATATTTATATATTTATAAATGTCAACATCTAGCAGGTTTAGCAGGTTTTTCTCAATTAAATGAGTCTACAAATCTCTGTCAGTCTCTGAGTACAAAATAGAAGGTCAAGTTTGTACTAATTTATGGGAATTAATTGTTAAAATGAGGAAACTGTTTATTGAACCTAAAAAAATCTCTCGCTCTAGGGGGTCTCATCCATCCGATGATTAATTTTAATAAGCCTACACAGTAACAGCATTATCTGATGTGAGGAATGGCAGGATCACAGACAGGGTTCTTATGATCTGAGCTTTCCTATCATATCAGCGTTTGTATTGCAGGGGATGTTTCCATGCCGAGCTCAGACTTTCCTCCTCATACGCGGGGGAGAATGGAGGGCTGGGCTCTCCAAAGATTCAGACAGGATGTGACGCCCCCCGTGTCTGCCTCTTAATCACCACTGTACAGCGGACGGATTCTTTCCCTCAGTCAGAGGCAGGCCACATAACATTTAAAAAAAGAAAATAATTTGATGTGCACTAGAGTTACTAAAAAACTTATTTTTTGGGAAGTTGTGATCTTTCAGAGGTTGGGATTTTAGTCCCTTATCTTATCAACTGTTATAGAATGTAATATGGACTGTTTTGGTTGTCTGATTTAGCTGAAAGGAAGTGACCACAAGCTGGAGCCATTGAGTTATTTACTGTCAAAGTCGGTGTAAAAGAAAAACTATTGATGGGTGTGTTTGGGCAGTTTGTTTTCATTAATAACCCTTTGAAAACCTACTGCAAATCCAAAATTAGAGTATATAATAGTTAAGTTGTATAATTTAAATGTTGGCTTGTAAAGCCCAGACATATGCATATTTATAATAAGTATTCTTTGATTTTTTTTGTAACCACTTGCTCATGTAAACACCAGCAAGACACATGTTCTGAGGCAAACCATTTTTTTAAAGCCTAAAATAGACCAACATCAAACTTCTAGTAATATCATGTTTGCATATACACTACCGTTCAAAACTTTGGCGTCCAAAGTTTGGGGCATAAGTCTCTTATGCTCACCAAGGCTGCATTTATTTGATAAAAAATACAGTATGAATATATTTTACAGTTTAAAATAAAACTCTCTTCTATTTTATTTAGAAAATAATAATATTTGCCTGGTATGACAGCTGATTTTTCAGTAGCCTTCACTCTTCAGTGTCACATGATTTCTGCTTAATATTTTTGTGGAAACCATGATAATAAGCGAGAACAGCAAAAGAACAGCATTTATTTAATAAAAAAAAACTTTGTAACATTATAAAAGTCTTACTCTTTAACTGTAACTTTGGGTCAATTTAGTCTTAATCTTCCTGACCCACATTTTTGAACAGCTGTGTATGTCTTATTAATCCAGGCGAGGATCACCTGTGCACCTTGTTTTCTGGATTGTCATTAGGACACAGACTCATGAAATGTTGATGTTCCTGTAGTGTCTCCTTCCTTGGCTGTTCAATAATTTAGTAAGTGAGAGAATTAGGCTCGTCTCAAACAGAATATGCCCTGCATTTATTGATGAAAACAGACATGGAAACATCTAGAGTTATAACTTGGCTTGTTTTTTAAACTTGTTTTTAAAAACTTTATACACTGATCAATCAGGCATAACATTATTCCTAATATTGTGTTGGCCCCCCTTTTGCTGCCAAAACAGCCCTGACCTGTGGAGGCATGGACTCCACTATACTCCTGAAGGTGTGCTGTGGTATCTGGCACCAAGATGTTAGCAGCAGATCCTTTAAGTCCTTTACGTTGCGAGGTGGGGCCTCCATGGATCAGACTTGTTTGTTTGGCACATCCCACAGATGGCCGATTGGATTGAGATCTGGGGAATTTGGAAGTCAAGTGAACACCTCAAACTTGTTGTGCTCCTCAAACCATTTCTGGAACATTTTTGCTTTGTGGCACATTATCCTGCTGAAAGAGGCCACAGCCACCAAGGAATACCGTTTCCATGAAAGAGTGTACATGGTCTGCAACAACGCTTAGGTCGGTGGTACGTGTCAAAGTAACATCCACATGGATGGCAGGACCCAAGTTTTCCCAGCAGAACATTGCCCAAAGCATCACACTGCCTCCGCCGGCTTGCCTTTTTCCCATAGTGCATCCTGGTGTCATGTGTTCCCCAGGTAAGCAACACACATGTATTCGGCCATCCATGTGATGTAGCAGAAAACGTAATTCGTCAGATCAGGGCGCCTTCTTGCATTGCTCCGTGGTCCAGTTCTGATGCTCACGTGCCTGGCGCTTTCGGCGGTGGACAGGGGTCAGCATGGGCAACAAACTGCGATGCACTGTGTATTCTGACACCTTTCTATCAGAACCAGCATGCACTTCTTGAACAATTTGAGCTACAGTAGCTGGTCTGTTTGAATCAACCACACGGGCCAGCCTTCACTCCCCACGTGCATCAATGAGCCTTGGCCGCCCATGACCCTGTTGCCGGTTCACCACTGTTCCTTTCTTGGAGCACTTTTGATAGATACTGACCACTGCAGACGGGAACACCCCACAAGAGCTGCAGTTTTGGAGATGCTCTGACCCAGTCATCTAGCCATCACAATTTGGCCCTTGTCAAACTCGCTAAAAATCCTTACTCTTTCCCATGTTTCCTCCTACTAACACACAAACTTTGAGGACAAAATGTTCACTTGCTGCCTAATATATCCCACCCACTAACAGGTGCCGTGATGAAGAGATAATCAGTGTTATTCTCTCCACCTGTCAGTTGTCATAATGTTATGCCTGATCGGTGTTTGTATATAAGGGCTCCTCCACCTTGTCCAGTAGAAAGACCCCTTGGTGGATATTAAAATATAGCAGGGGCCCCTGTTAAATATTGTATTTGCCTTGCCTATATAAAATTGCTTATAGGACCATATTATGTATTCATATTTAAGACATTAAAATAATCTTTTATTTATTATCAAGAGCCATATATTATAATTTTATGAAGTTCATTATAATGTGGTATTTGACTTTTAATATACTTTTAGGCCGTATTCTTAGACTCTGAATGGCATAATTATTTTTGGCAGTTCCTCTTTATTAATTACTTCCTTCCCAGCCTAATATTTTGCACCAACTAACGGGCAATATTTACAAACAAACTTTGCTGAAAGCAGTTATTTAAATTCAATATTTGGCATCCATTTATGCCATTATTGGTGATCAACTTATAGCAGGGACGACAGTTTCACATGCCTTTTTCAAGTTTGTTTGAGTGTTTCATCACAGGAAATGGCGGTTTCTGTTCTTCCTGATTGCATGAATTATAGCTGAAGGCAGAACGTGAGCGTTTGTGTGTGGGGACGCGTGTGTGTCGCGGGGTGTGGTTTCTCTCGCTGTTTTGAGGGAGTTGGCCCGATCACATTTGTCACTAGACACATGCAACCTGTTTCTGGAGCAGCGTGCAACAGTAGTAGCCTGTTGTAAAAGACAGCTGTCGTACGTCGCCCGTTTCCATTGTGTCGTCGTAGTGGCTGGTCATGGAGACGGAGGTAGGGCATGTAGAAATCTTGTTTCTTTTCTGAAAAACAATTTCAATGTGCAGTTTACTATTACAAATCCTCAGACTTTGAAAAAACAATGTGGTTGCTTAAACATTCAGTCCGCCTCCAGTTTTCAGCCTTAACTACGTCCAAAAGCTTAGAGACTTTTCTGTTGAATAGCAAGCTGACATTGGTGGTTGGGTTTACCACAGATTAAATAGCAGTCTTTTTCCATGAATGTCGATCTCATTATGCTTTCTTTGCAAAGTGTATGGTTTCATAAAAGCCCTCAAGCCTAGTAGCCAAGACTAGTTTGTTATTGTTTTTAAGCCATTAGTGCATTTGATTAGGAAGGACAGTGTGAAATTTTACTTATTATACTGATTGTTTTAATGTGCAAGAAACTTGAGTCAACGTAACTGACACTTCCATGGAGTCCGATGTATTGGCAGGCTTGGGATGGTTTTACTAACAGTTGCCCAATTAGTCCAGATCACAGAATTGCCAGTGGAAATCCAGTATGTAAATGTAAAGTGTATACAATACATTAGCCGATATCTAATGTATAGCAAGCCACTGACCAAACTCATAAAATTCTGGTCACACTGAAAAAAGCTCTTGTGTTTTTGACTTCCTCTGGCCGTGATGTGATTTCCTCTTTCTCTATCTTTCTGCAGCCAGGTATTGTGTCTCCGTTCAAGCGAGTGTTTCTGAAAGGAGAGAAGGGGAGAGATAAGAAGGCTCTGGAGAAGTCCACTGAGCGCAGGGCCCTTCACACCTTCTCCCTCTCTCTCCCGGACCATCGTATCGACCCAGATATTCTGCTCAATGACTACATTGAGAAGGAAGTTAAGGTATTACTCGCCTTCTAATTAACGTTTTGTGCTTATTTTATCATTTTATTTTGGGTAAAAAAAAGCTTCATGTTCAAGTTGGAGAAGAACAACTCCTGAAACCGTACTGGTAAGAATGCAGACAGCTAGAAAAAAATGGGAAATGCAAATAAATACTGCTTGACAAATAGTCATGCATAGTTAACATATCAAATTGAATAGGCAGAGAATACACTTCTCATATCTTTTGTTGCTCATGTCAAAGGCATGGAAATCAACCCTTGATAACAAAGAAATAGATCTACCTGAAAAACTTCAAGCAATATAAATACTACATGTATAAAGTAATCAAATGTATATAAAAACAATGCATTGCAAAAATACATTTATTCTTATTAAAGTTACAAAATTGATTCAGTCAAGAGCAGTGAGATTTTCTCTTTTTTTGATTAGCATTATGACAGCAGGTAAATTTGGATGCTGTCACGTTAAGACCAATACACTCGTACGTTTTCTCTCTCTCAATTGTTAATGTTTACTTAAGACATAAATGACTGTTGGTCATGGTCACTTTGACACATAGGTATGTATTTAACTGTTCAAGCCCAATTAGGCGGCAAAAAGCACTCAGTCCATTTTCTCACGTGCTCTATGAGCAGCGGCTTTATGTCGCGCGTTTCTCAGACAGCGCTGACCAGCGCTTTCACAGAGAGCGCTCACCTGTTAAAATCACCTGTTTTTAAACTGCAATGCTTAAAAACGCATGCAAGCAATACGTTTTTGTGACCTCACAACACAGCAACGTCATGTAAGCTTGTAACCACGATAGAAACAACAGTCCAAAATCTCTACCGGTTAATCATGTCTACCGGTATATCGCCAACCCCTACCTATAATATCATAACTAGGGATGGAGCCAATCCAGTATCGGTATCGGGACCGATACCAGCGTAATTCACGTATCGGATTTTCCCGATCCAACCTGCAGAGAAATCCGATATCCATGAGCCATGTCTGAGCTTAAACGTTGTCTGCTGAAATGACTCCAAAAGTAATGCTTGTCGGCTAGCTGGCTGCAAACTATGGAATGGATTTCCTGAACGGAGGCGCGGCTCAATGAGGTACAGAGTTATGAGACACGCCCCCGCTCAGGAAATCCATTCCGCAGTTTGCAGCCAGATAGCAGTATAGCATTGAGCAGCTTTGTGGCTAGCCAATGTCAGCTGTGTGGAAATACTTCACACTGGAAACACTGCAGAGAAAGACAATGTTTGCAAAACCGTAATTCAGAGAGGGGGAAGCTCCCTCGCGTCGTACAACACAACGAACGCAATCAAACATTTAAAAAAGCAGACAAGTTCAGACAAGACTAGGGTGACATTTAAAAGATGATAATCAGGGTTTGACATTAACAATCTGCGTGTGTATTTCAGCTGTGGCGTGTAACACTCACACTAGCCACTATGAACTTATTATGGTCTTCTCAAAAGCCATCTGTTATAATCGCGTTGCGCAATATAACCAATCACACGTGTTTCTATTGAGTTTATGAATATAATAATAAGAGGCGTTCAGATTAGCGGTGTTTTGTTCAGAGCGCGCGCCGCTCTCAATCGCTGAAATCTACACTCAAAGCAGAGATGAACGTACGATGTACACAGGAGATTCATTCATCATACAGTGCTGGACTGATTTGTTCTATTTCAGCACCTAAAATAGTTTCAAACAAACACAGCAGAACCACAGCGCATCTGATATGACGTTCGCTAATTTAGGGACCGTCTCTAAAGTTACATAAAACATTGGTAGTCTATACAGGTTTCTAACTTAAATGGCATTTGAAGAGAATGACTTAATCATAAAACTGACTGTGAAGTGTTCATCTAGGTGTCAGGTATGATGCACACCTTTTGGATTTTTGATATTTAATAAAATAAACTCAAATCATGAAAATAAATGCATTATTTCACTAGGATACTGAATGGGCTCTTACACAAAATTTGCTAGATTTAAATGCGTCACAGCTGATAGAACACTGATGAGAATATTGCTTGAATATATTTACAGAGATAATATTAGAGATTAGAGATATAATATTAGACGACGGCCATTATAAGGAAGGAAAGCCCACAGAATCTAGCTTAAAAAAGTGCTTCGAGCTGCTTGATTTATTTTTTGTTTGTTGATTTTCAAATATAAATTGATAACCGTGATAATTTGGGTCACTTATCATGATGTGAAATTTCCATACCACGTTTTGCTACCTAATACGTAGCAAACACAACTCTGGTATCGGAATATTATTGGTATCGGCCGATATTCAAATTCAGGTATCGGGATCGGATCGTAAGTGAAAAAATGTGGATCGGTGCATCCCTAATCATAACCATATTTTGTTATTATCAAATCTCCACCTAGTCAACATGTGGTGTCTCCCAGGGTTCGGTTCTCAGCCCGCTCCTATTTGTAGTTTAATCTTCCAGTTGGGCAGATAATGAGACACCATTGTTTCCCCTGTGATGCCAACGACACCCAAATAAATATCAACTCCTGTGATTCCTACCTTGCTAGTATGAGACTTCCATGGGTGTCAGGTTATTTAGCTCTTCTGCGCACAGACTCTGGAACTCCTGTCTATCTTCTAAATTTCTTTTGTCACTATTTTTAATAAATCATTCTTAATTTTTTTTTCTGTATATACCATACTTTGTAAAATGATCTTGTGTTCTAGAAAGGCTCTATATTATTATTATTGTTGTCATTTTACTGTTGTAGTATCTGGGACAGCTGACCTCAGTTCCTGGATATCTGAATCCCTCCAGTCGCACAGAAGTTCTGCAACTTATTGACAATGCCAGGGTAAGTGTGACAGTCAGAGACTGTGCCTTATTTTGCAATATGTAGGTAAATTCACATATTGCTGCGTTTGTCTTTTGCAGAAGTCTCATCAGTTGGCAGGGCAGCTGACATCAGAGCAGGATGCTGTTGTCAGTCTGTCAGCATACAATGTGAAGCTTGTGTGGCGTGACGGAGAGGACATCATTCTTCGCGTACCCATCCACGACATTGCGGCTGTGTCATATATCAGAGACGACTCACTCCACCTCGTGGTGCTAAAAACAGGTACACAGTCTTGCGGTCAACCAACGCGCATTACACAAAAACTAAACAAAACGGAACACAGAAATTATGAATATTGTTGAGCTGATAAAGATAATGTATGAAAAATAAGCTTGGTGTTTCCTTACCATAGAGTTGTATGGTTTGTGTTTGCAGCTCAGGAGCCCGGTGGTTCCCCATGTCATAGTACAGAGATGTCGAAATCTCCCACTCTAAGCTCTCTGTCAGAGAGCGGGGCTGTGCTTGTGGAGGTGTGCTGTCTGCTTGTCCTGGCTGTTGACAACAAGGTTGGTTTTATTCATTTAAAGGGCACCTACAACCATCTACACACACCTTGGCAATAGAATCACCTCTGGCTAGTATTTTTTTGTTTTGTTTACTTTATATACCCGGGGAATAAAGTTCTTCGTCGACCGATTTCCGTTAATTGCAGTGAGTCTACAACGGATTTCAGTCAATTGCAGGGTTCCCGTCTGTCTGAAATTCACCTTTCATAATTAAGGCCGTAAATAGGCTTACGTTTCTCAAATAGTGTAATAAATGTCTTAATTTTAGTTTGAATAGGTCTTAAATTAAGGAAAGACGAGGTGTATTCACCCTGCTGACTGCTGAGGGGGTTGTGGTCAAAGCCTGGAGTGGAGCAAAAGCACATTCTGTAATCAAAAACACTGGCGAGTAAACTCTAATGGTGCGTTCACACCGGACGCGATTGACGTGATTCGCGCGAGTGATTTACATGTTAAGTCAATGCAGAGACGCGAAATGGCATTCTGCGGCGCGATTGACGCGAATTGAGCGTTTTGAACGTGCGACTCGCTCAAGTTGAAAAATCTGAACTTTGGCGGATATTCGCGCCGTGTTAACCAATCAAGAGGTTGCTCTAGTAGTGACAGCAATGAGGAGAAAATCTGTATATTAATATCTGGTTCAGACAATATGATTATCACTGTGATAACATTAAATGACATGAAACACAACCCAGTCTCTTTTTGTTAAATGCAAGTTTATGTATGATCAATAATACAAAAGTATAAGTAAAAGGTATAATAAGCTATACATGAAATAAAGCAAACAATTCAGTCAAACATTCAAAGTCAGTGCTAGTAGGCTACAACTGTATCGTACAGTTATCGATTTGCCAGGGAACAAATTATAGATCCATCAGACCAAAGATCGGCCATTACAAGACGAATTATAGCTGGAGACACACCACAGAGACATCAGAGCCAGCGGCAGACGTCAGAAGGACTGGCCGAGGAAAGTTTGCTCTCGCCGGCGTTGGTGAGCGGTGAGCGCCGCTGATCCGCTGGAGCTCACAACTCCGAAAACACCAGAAAAAAAGTTCAAATAGGCACTCTTTATATAAATAAACCACAGATTTGAGCTTTAAACAACTACATTATCGACTGAAAAAGTCTTAAAACTACGTTTTGTCACACATTTCTCAACGAGATGAGCCGGCTGGCAGAAGCCCCTCCCATGACGCGAATTCGCGTCTGTTGTGCAGTGAATTTCACGAGCGAATGAAGCGAGTAAACTCAAAATGTTCAAGCGTCCACCTTCGCGCGAATAGCGTGATTTATTCGCGTCAATCGCGTCCGGTGTGAACGCCACATAAGGATTTATTAGCCAATGGCTAAGGATAGATTGTACTGATTTGCTTGCATTGTAAAGTGTTGACCTGGCTATTATGCACCTTTTAATCACATTGACCTACTATCACATTTAATGTTTAATATAGCTGTTTTTGGATATAAACCAGCTCTAAAGTTACAAAGCACGAAGTCCATGCTAAAGAGAGTGAATCTCTCCAACAGAAAACACTTGTCTGAAACACTTGTTTTTAGTCCTGCCGTTATTTCTGTGACTTATGTTGCCTTCACACACTATCGGAATTATCGTAAATACGAGTTTCCTAGTTAAAAATAGGACATGAACGCCCCTCTCAAGTAGAGCTGGGCGATATATCGTATGACATTTATTATGCGCATCTCGTCAGTAAAGCCGGTTCCTTGATTAGTAGTAAATCGCCATCACCTGCTTTCAGATGGAGCGTCATTTACTACACAGAGCCGTAGTTCACTGACAAGCGGAGCCATATCGCATTAATTATCGCAGGTGATCCCAGCCCTACTCTCAAGTCGTATTTATCATTGGCAATTTCGGGGATAATTTTGAGTTCCCGAGATGGGCAGGCCACAAACTTTAAACATGGCGGAGGGGAGAACGATTGCTGGTGTGACTGCTATTCTTTATTATTTTGTTCCACAACCGCTACATCACCTTGTCTTGTCTTTAAAGTAGTGCATATTTACATATATTTATAATCATTTGAAGCGTATTGTATGTTTTATACACAGCAAAAAATAGCCTGTATTTGAGAATCGTCAGCAAGCGGACTATAGATGTTTATACGGTTTTCAACGAGTGGGGCACTAAATGTCATTTTGGCTTTAAAAAGATTTTCCCAATTAATAGGCAAGAATAAAACTGGTGTCCTCCATGGTTCCTGTGCTTTCCGACAACAAAGCACTTGAATGTGACGACAAGCTTGTAATCAAGACATCAGAACTGGGAAACAGAAAAATTCCAATAGCACGTGAAGGCAGCACAAGCTACGTCACCATGTTAAATATTTGCATAATGGTTTGCTTTGCCCCAGCCTCAAATGATTTCGCTATCTTTCTTGAGGTGATGCTGTTTTTTTTGCTGCAAGGGGAAAAACGGATAGACTTTCAATACTGATGCCATAAATACCATATATAAAATACTGTTTTATCTGCTCATGAAGCCTCAGCCTGAGCTGAAACCTGATTATGGGCGTTACCATTTCCAACACGCTCTAAGCAGTACACCAATCACAAGAGACTGGGCCAGATGACCAATCAGAGCATACTTGGTCTCGGCCTCAGACATCTCACCCACGGACCATTGGCTGAATGTCTGATGCATATGGCACACTTATCTGGAAACACTTCAGGAGTTTCAAAGTCGTCGTCTGATTGGTTGAATTTTTGGTTGCATTCTTTAACGGTCCGCCTAGAAACAAATGCATTGAATCCAAACTCCTTCCTGGAAGAAGGACGCCATCATGTTTACAACTGTGACAATGAGCACTTACCAGGATCAACTAAGGCTGGATTTTCAAAAGTATGTGAAGTTTGCAGCTCCATTGTTACAGTAAACTTGCACAACGTTCTTGAATGAATAATTTATAGATGCATCCAGGTCTGTTATTGCAGGGACATCGACTTTAAAGAGACCGGAACTAAAACCGTTTTTCAGGCAGAGGGTGAAAAGAGGTTCTACAGCAATGTACAGTATAAGAAAAAAGTTATTATTAAATTGTAAATAATAATAATAATAATAATGTAAATGTATTCTAGCAGACCCCAAGGTTATGAGCATGATGTGTGCCCTTTAAAAGGGCCTTATTTTGTCTGTGAGAACAAAGTGCTTAAAGGGATAGTTCACTCAAAAATGAAAATTCTGTCATTTACTCACCCTCAAGTTGTTCCAAACCTGTATGAATTTCTTTCTTCTGTTGAACACAAAGAAGATATTTTGAAGAATATGGGAAACCAACCAGTTGATGGACCCCATTGACTTCCATAGTATGGGGGAAAAATACTATGGAACTCAATGGGGTCCATCAACTGTTTGGTTACCGACATTTTTCAAAACATCTTTTCTTCAACTTGAGGGCGAGTAAATGATGACAGAATTTTTAGTTTTGGATGAGCTATCCCTTTAACATCTGGCTTGTCTTGCTTTGATAAACCATACAGAATTTAGTTTTTGGTTAAACAGTACCTTTCAATGCTGTTTATTGCAAAACTACATATTTTCTAAAGTTTGTTTGCAATATGTTACCTCAAATAAATCGAAACGGCATTGTTCTGATTATCATGAGCTCTGGTTTTGCAGGCTGCAGCAGAGGAGCTCTGTCTTCTACTCAGTCAAGTCTTCCAGATCGTCTACACGGAGTCCACCATTGACTTCCTGGACAGGGCCATCTTTGATGGAGCCACAACACCCACCAGGCATCTGTCGATCTACAGCGGTGAGTGAGCAACAGCTTCATCATTTTGGGATTTTCCGGTAAATTTGTTCTTGCTCAAAACCACAGACCACAGTCAGTTTCACGTCACTGTAAATTCATCTGAGCCGTATTTATGCTTTCTGAAGCTTAGTCTGTTAAATATCGACCTGAAATATTTCTGAATATGTTCCTATGTTTTGTCCAATAAAAGAGGACTCCTCGAGCAAAGATGTCAAAGAAGTGTTTGAGGCAGAGGCAAGCACATTGTGAGTATTGCTTCAACTGTTCTCTGCAGTAATGTGGTATTTTTTTGTTGAACTGAGCGATCATGTTTTTGTCCGATCTCAGTTCGTTCCAGAGTTCTTTAGAGGCGGGACACTCCTCTAGCCCCTCCCCCTCCTCCACCCCGGCCTCACCACAAACCAAAACAGCCAGTGAGAGTGAACTGAGCACAACAGCCGCCGAACTGCTGCAAGACTACATGACCACAGTGAGTGTATAAAATACACCTGGATGTCTGTTGTTAGTTTTGCTTTCTTCTGAGTCTGTAATTATGGCATATTAAATGTTCAGTTTATTTGTACACTACCATTTTCCTGTCATTCTCTGCAATAGTTGAGGACGAAGCTGTCTTCTCAGGAGATCCAGCAGTTTGCCACACTGTTACATGAGTACAGAAACGGAGCCTCCATCCATGAGTTCTGTATCAACCTGCGTCAGCTTTATGGAGACAGCAGGAAGTTCCTCCTCCTTGGTTAGTTACAAGCTGGGGTGTTCATTTTGACTTTAATTTGTCTAAATGCGTCACCTACATGTCTACTAACTGTCATTAGAGTGTTAGTAGAGTATTAGTAGACTGTTAGGGTTAAAATAAGTTGACACGTAGTTGCAAAGTGACTTGTAGTCAGTAAGAATGTCTGTTGGAGGACCATCACAATAAAGAGTTAGCAGACAGTCTACTAATTCTCAATAAGAGTTAGTTGACATGAAGTTGCAAAGTTACTTATAGCAAAAACTTTATATATAGGAAGACGGTGCTCTCCGATTACTTATGAATGGGAGAGTGCAACTCCCAATATGTGTGAATAAGCCCCGCCTTCTAAATAATAGAGCCAATCGTTGATTAGGAAAGTCATTGCAGCTGCCATTAGAAGCTCTGGTTGCTATAGAAACAGGCAGTGTTCTGAGACACTTGCTTAGGACTGTGCATGCACATTAGCTTTGTCCAGGCTTTTTTATTGTCGTGATTTGAGCGTTTAGAAACAAAATTTATGAGACTGTTGTTGTCAGATTTCATTGGTGATTTTTAAATATGTAATTTAATTGTAAGTTTAGCGAACAGTTTTGGAGAATTTGATGTTTCCCCATTCGAAGACATAGGAGCTGCACTTGCATGCCCGAGAGGCGTTTCAAAGATGGCCGTCAAGTGAAATGACTTGACTTAAAGGGGTGTTTGGTGTGGTGTTTGAACAAATGTGTGTTGGCAGTGTGTGTACACAACCACCTTATAATGGTAAAAATCTACCCACTACAGTTTTTTTTAAATCCCCATAAATCATAAATAGTGTCTCAGAACAAGCCGTTTGTAGATTCCTGGCAAAGTGATGTCACATTTTACAGGCTCCGCCCATGCGGGTTGATGGACACTGATAGACCCCGCCCTCAGAGAGCTGTACAAAGTCTGCCATGTTTATCTCCTCGCCAGAGCGTTTAACAGCAGCATTCAAGTGAGAAATGTGTTCTTAATAAAGCTACTAAAGTTAATTCGGTCAAGTGCAGTGAGTGATTTTCTGTTTTAACAGCAGATATAGCAGTAGGTACTGTATATTACACGGCTCTCACTTTAATACACAGATCTGATATACACACAGGATTTCTGTACTTGCTGCATACATGCACAGACATAACCAACTGTTTTCATGAGAACTTTGTGTTTCTGACATAACTTTGTGAGCATTTGACAATAACATTGTGAGTGTAATCGCAATAACACATGAAAGAGAACTAGTCTAGTAGTTTAATACTCACGGACACACCGACATCCAGCTCTCTGTGCGCATGCGTCGGGTGTGTGTGTGTGTGCTCAATTTGAGAGTGATATGGCTTTAAAACGCATGCAGATGATATTTCATGATGATGAACTGCAATGTCACGTGAGCGTGTCCGATAGAGATGATAATCAAAGCCAAACAGATGTATCATGTTTTCATTTCACATGTTCACGAGCTGTGAAGGCTCCGCCCTCTGGGCTGGGGAGCAGCAGCTCATTTGCATTTAAAGGGGAGACGCACAAAACGGCTAACTTTCCTCAAACCCAAAAATGGGCATTTTCAAAATGGTATATTAAAAGATCTGTAAAGAATTTTGATCTGAAACTTCACAGACACTCTCTGGGGACACCTGACACTTATATTAATTGGGTCAAGTGTTGCCGAAAAAGATGCGTTTTTAACAGTGTCTTGAAAATGGCTAAAGACTGCTCGGGTAGAGATGGGCAGGTCATTCCACCAGCTTGGTAAAAGTCTGTAAAAGTGATTTTGGGCCTCTTTTAAATGGCGCCACAGGGTGCTGTTCACCTGCAGTACGCAAGCATCTGGATAGCACATAGGTGTGAAGTAATGAGTTTAGATATAGTGTTTGTTCTGTAGGCAAACATCAGTGCCTTGAATTTGATGTGCGCTGCCATTGACAAGCAGTGCAATTTTATGAGGAGAGGTGTGACGTGTGCTCTCTTCGGCTGGCCATCCCTCAATAACAGCCTCTTTAAAACTGCACAACATTTTGACAGGTTCAAATGATCCGTGCTGCTATTTGCATCACAAATTAAGGTCAGACTGTCATTGTCAGGGATTTACTTCCCAAAAAATAATCAGCTGCTTGTACAGTTCTGAAACGTACAGAATGTCTAAATTAGGGATGCACCGAATCCGGATTTTTGGGGTTCGGCCGAATACCGAATCCACTGGTTAAGATTCTGCCGAAACCGAATACCAAATCCTACTCCCATCCTCTGTCCATTATCACAGTAAACACATTACTGAAATAAACAATGTCCACAGCAGTGTAGGGATGCTCATATTGCAAAACATGCTATGCAGTATTAAAATACAGCAGTAGTACAAGCTCCTGACTGGTGGAACGCAAATGAAAGGCGCTTCCCGAGGCTGGCCACTCTAGTGAGGCGTTATCTCTGTATTCCCGGGGCACCAGTGCCATCTGAAGCCTTGTTTAAGGCTTTTCGTAGTGTGGTTTTGGCCAAGTTTACTAAAGTAAACATTGTCATGCATGTTCTTCTCGCCGCTGTTTCCTGATGGTTTATAGAACAATTACCCCGAGTCGCCCTTTGTCGTTTCAAAGAATAGCACAACGGAGAGCGCAGGAGGCGCGCACGCAGTCAGTCAGCGGAGGCTCGCACTGCGGAGCCAGACAATGTATAAACCAGGCTTGAGAGGGTGTTATCTGCTGTGGCTTTAACATACTGCGCTCCAGACTAACCCACATCACTTAGACATGTTACTTTAAAAAAAAAAAATGTTTAACTATACAATGTGTGGATTGAGGAAGGCCTGCTATTTTTATTTGACGACAAACTATTCCGGTGCTTCAAACGGATTCAGTGTATTTTCGGTTTGTCATCTTAATTTGGTCATTATTTAAGTGAAATATATTTAGTGTAGGCCTATTTATTTTATTCTTTTTATTTATATTTTATCTGATCTATGCTGCTGTTTGCACGATACAATAAACCCGTGAAAAAAGTTTCACAGTTTTAACTGGGTCACAGACACTCGTCAATCTGCCAATTCAATATTATAATCTTATCAGTTAACTGATAGTAATCGGATTATGAGCAGCGGTTGTCGGTTGGGAAAATTAACCGAGATGAGCATCCCTACAGCAGTGTATTTGTAATTTAATTACATTTTAATTAAGGATAGGCAACATTATGCCAGGATGACTGTCCTTCCTACCTGAAGTTGCTGCATTTTGGCTGCTGGTCTGTAGATTCCTTAATGCACAACTCGTATTCTTTCGGATGTTTCATATGCAAATGTTTTAACAGTGGTTATTGCTTAGGCTACTTGCCACCACGAGACCAATCGGCATTGCAAATTGAACATGTAGCTCGACTTGAATCGCCTTCTTTTGATTTAAAGTACTGCCAAACAACGTTTTCTGTTCACGAGTTCCATTTTCACTTCAATCAACTTTAATTAATTTGCATAATCAACGGCGGCGTCATTACGCCGACCAGCGGAGCGCATAGTGCAAGCCTAAGGTTTGGTTCGGTGTAAAAAAAATTGTAAGGTTTGGCAGAAACCGAACCCCGTCAAAAAGCCCAATATTCGGCCGAACCCGAATCCTGGATTCGGTGCATCCCTAGTCTAAATAGTACTTCAAACTCTCATCAAGCGGTTTGTTCTTACCCACCAGTGTTGTAGAATCTCTTCATTTGTCAAATCCATTCCTCTGTTCTTCATTCCAGGACTGCGGCCTTTCATTCCTGAGAAGGACAGCCAGCACTTTGAGAACTTTTTGGAAACCATCGGCGTGAAGGACGGCCGCGGCATCATAACGGACAGCTTTGGCCGTTACAAACGCACAACAAGCTCTGCATCAGACTCCACCACCAACGGAAACGGCGCTGCAGGCGGTTCAGATGAGGGAACGGCGACCTCTGAGGGCGACGAATGGGACCGTATGATTTCAGACATAAGCAATGACATTGAAGCGTTAGGAAGCAGTATGGACCAGGACGGAGTGTCGTCTTGATGTCACGGCACTCGGTCAGTGTGCTTTAGCCAATCACCACTTGAGATAATCCCACGGGCCATTGGTCCGTATTGCTGTCCATCAAATCTGACAATGCTGGAGTTTGGATACTGTTTGGATACCACTTCCTGGTTATCATTCTTGTTTTGATATGTTGTGCCATATTAACACAACTTGATTTTTCAGATTTGACAATTGTGATTTTTAAGACCTGTGATAGAAGGGACGTCTTTTGCTGTGGACAGCAGATTCGTTTCTCCTGGGATGTTTATTGGCAGTATCTGCTACCACTAATGAGAAACCTTGTTGCTGGTAGATGTTGCTCTTTCACACTTATCTGAGACCGGTTTGCTAGCATCTCATTTAATAGCAAGGTGACTTCTGATCTGTGTGAAGGGGTTCATTCTACCAGGAGTGTGGAGCATTGCCTAGTGGCCTTCCTAAACCGTGTTCTGGATTGCCTTATGTGTGTCGTAACCTGATGGAAGTGAAGTGCGGTATATTTCCTCCTGCACTGAAGTGCTAATCAAAACTTGACCCTTTTACACCTTTATACTATCTGGTCGGTTTTTGTGTTACACTTGTTTTTTCCTCTAACATGTATTTTTCACTTCTTTATATTTTGTTTCAGCCAGGATTGGTTATAATAACCCAGTTATTATCATGTGGGTTTCTTCAGGTAGGAAATGTAGCACTATATATTTTTGGTTTTGATTGAAAACCTGGACGAATTTGGTTATTAGACAAAGTCAGTTTACTGGCTGATTGCAATATTCAGTACACTGCATTACATTCGTGTCCCATCATTCATTCGTTTTTGGTAATCTAACATTGTGCCTTGCAGAATCACTGATTGTATCGTACAACAGGGATGTAAGTAATATTCTGTAATCTGTACAGAAAGTAACTGAAGTATGAATTTATTAAAAAGTGCAGCACTTACATCCTCATTTATTGCTTTTTGTCTTATTTGAGCGCTTCATAGTGGAACTACTAGAGGGGTTATTTCACACGAATGGATTTACCTTTTATATTTTTTGTAGGGCTTCATTTAGAACCTACAGCATACATATTCTTTTAATCTGTTGGGGTTTTTTTAACTCTTGGTTGAGCAACCTTTTACATTTATTAATTCTGAAGGGAGGTTTCACTGATTTTAAACCGTAAATCACTGATTTGTTATTGTGAAGTGTCGCCTGCTGGTGGCTGTGTAACATTGTTGCCAGCAGGGCGCGCACAACCTACAGTAGAAATCCAGATTGTCCATCATTAGCCATCTGCAAAATTAATAATTTGCTCAGTGAGTTATCTATCTATCTATTGTACAGAGGATGGATGGATGGACGGACAGGCAAAGGCAAACATTCGCATTTGCCTCACATTTCAAACTAATGACTAATGAAAACCTTGACAAAAATAGACATTTAAGAAGAATCCCTTCCATAGGCATAAGCCTGCTCAATTTGCCCGAGTGTGTAGCTATCACGCAACGATAAGGAGGATTAAACGTATCCCAGAGTGCAGCCGTGTACTCCTCTCTCTCATTAGTGGACATTACCTCTGAAACAAGAGCCTGTTGCCCTGGATTTACTTTTTTGAGGTTACCTAGAGAGTTAAATTTGGATAGGCTAAACCTGTGCTATAAATCTGCCTTTTAATTGCCTTTTTAATCCTTGCCATAAAAGCAAGAACTGTGTCCTCAAAGACACCGACTGGCATTCTCACATGGCTCCAGAACAAGCTTTGGCACCCGGACATAAAATCATATTATTGTTCCTCCCATCTCTCATCAGGGGTCTTTAAAACGACTGTGCCGAGTTTATTTGAGCAGAAAATGTTAGCTTCATTATAATATGCCTCTTGAAGATGAACATGGCTGCTTTTACATAACCTTGCTCATACTTGTAATTCCAGGGTGCAGGCATCCGTAAGACCCTCATTCCTCACTGAAGCCAAAATGAGCTGCTGTAGGGGCTCACAAACGGGGTCAAAGGTCAGTATCCTGATCCTGAGCTAACAAGGAGCTGGGAGCATATGGCATGTAATACCCCTTTTCCACCAAAGCAGAGCCAGAGCTAGATTGGAGCCAGAGCCTAGTTCCAAATCGGTTCTTTGTGTTTCCACACCCAAAGCTCCAGCTCCGAGCCAGGAAAAGTGGTTCTTAAGTAGCACCAAAACATTGCTGGGCTAGAACAGGGCTAGGAGTAAGAACCGATTACGTCAGGCACTGGGGGCGGGGTCAACAAGACGAACACAGACTTGAGATCCGCCATTGTTGAAATAGCAGCTAATGGAGCTAACAGCTGCTGCTCGTTTGTAATCTCCGTCTATGCTAATTACGGCGAACTGCACGAATGCGTTGGATTCGCTGTGTTTTCGTTGTGTTTTGATGCCGATGTAGGATCGTAAAGCCATGTGAATCAACAGTAACACAACGTTTGCATTGTTGATGGAAGGCTTGTTCGCAGCGGTGCTGTGCAGATCGATCGCCGTATGATAACGACTCCAGCGAGAGCATATGACTCCTTATGCTTTTGATTCACTCATGCGTTTTTTTAAATATTATACGTGGATCGGTCTGCGCAGCGCCGATGCATCTCAAACAAGCCTGGTGTGTGTGTGTTTCCCGCTAGCGTTGCTGCTGAGAAAGATGAGACGTATACAGTGACGTAAGACCTGGCTCTGTTGTGGCTCTCTAGCCTGTGGAAACGCAAACGGTTCTTAGCTGGCTCCTCAGTTGAACCAACTATGAACTGGGACTAGCTCTGGCTCCGATCTAGCTCTAGCACTGCCTTGGTGGAAAAGGGGTATAAGATGCCATTACGACAAGACCGCTGCATTGGAGACAATAGCACAAAGAGACTCAATCTCTCATTTGAGCTAACATTGTTTAGCAAATGGTGGCAGAGAATGGCTCCAAAACGGCAGGTGTCTTGGTTTCTGAAGGCAGAACTGAGTGCAACCTTGTACTTTTTTAAGCCGCCTTAATTAAGGAAGTCACATAAGGATTTAAAAAAAAGTAATTGATAAACAGTTATGCACCATGGAGAAAAACAAACAGCTGCAAGGTGAATCACAACTTAGAAATTTGGCCAAAAAGTCAAAGGTACAAGACTGTACTTAAAGGGTTACTTCAGTGATTTAGCATTAAGCTTTAAACTGGGTCATTTATGCAGTAGAAATGTGAAATTATTTTTTAATTTGGTGCCTTCTAGACTGAGAAAAGACAGAAAATGTACCATACTTGCCATCATTTGAATATACTACCGGGTTTCTACTGATACAAAGCCTAATGCTAAATCACTGAAGTTACCCTTTAACAGCTTTAATGAAGGAAAGAACTACAATCCCATTGTGAGTGATATAAAAACAATGGAGAAATATAAAACCTTTAAAAGTGATTATATTTCACTACACAGTAGGCCTATGTGTGTTTTATGGGAGTGGATGGGCGCTAAAGAGTTTGTGATTCTCAAATTATTTGGACATTTCTCTGCAGAATTATAGATAATGTAGATTTTCACCAGGAATTTCGCTGTTGAATGTGATTATTTAAAAAATTAGTTGAAATGTTGTGGGTTGATGGCTTTATCAAAAGGCTTTAATCATCTATTAACAACCCCATAGCTCACAGTGAGTCTGGTTTATAGGTTATTATTCTAAATCAATTCCCCTGTGGAGAAAATGACTGGAATGTTTACTTCCGCAACCTGACTGTTGCACTCTGTGGCTTTACACGAAAGATTTTCTAATACAAACAGTGAAAAGTCTCCACGCTATTTGAATGTCAGCCACTCCATTAATATCATTTTAGGATTCTCTGAACTAACTTCTGTTATAATAATAGATAGCTGTAATATTAAAGGTGCAATAGGTCATGTGGGAAATGCTAATGCAAATTTTAGCCTGCTAGCACTGAAACTACGATCCGAAAATCGCTGAGCAAAGCCACGCCTCTTCCAAAACACATGAACGCGCACAGACCAGAAGCGAGACGACCAGAGACAAGGTTATTGGATTAGATTGTGTCATTCACCGGAGAGAAAACTTTACAGTACAGTAAGTAACAGTACTACAATAACAAACGTAAACAACTGTTTGCCTGCCATTTTTGATCTGTCTACACAGCGTACGTGAACGCGCTGATGACATATGATGTCTGTGTGTACAGGCTGATAAGGAACACACAGAGATGAACCAACATTGAGAGGGGGCCCCAGGCAAAATGAATCAATTAGGCCCTAATAATTTATTTTTTTTGTTCATATGTCTTTGTTACAAAATATAACGTACAAAAAGTAGTCAAAACACATCTAACAGAACCTAAATTGTTTACTTTTTATAACATTAAAGTGCGTATTTTTATATTTCTATCTTCATCTTTATAATAGAAGATTTAAATAATTAATTTTAATAATAGGTATTATTATTATATAGAAATATGGTTATCATTTTAATTTAATCTTTATGTTAATTCAACTAATTTGATGTAGAAGAGTTGGATTTACTAATTAGCCTTCTAATTAAATAATGTCAACTAAGTAAATGTATTGATTAGGGCTGCCCCCGAGTAAAGATTTTTATAGTGGATTAGTCATTCTATTCGCATTTATATTAGACTAATTTAATTAGGCTGCTTAAATATGTACTGGGTGCATGCATGGAAGCGGTGCGCACACATAAAGCTTCCGCCAAGCACCGGCAAAAGTAGGCTAATGATCATAAATGTGTCAGAAAAAATAACAGGGTTAGGAGGAGTCTTTAAAAACCTCAGATGTAAAGATATTCGCTGTCAAAGTGAGGCCAAAATGAATGGTAGTCAATGGGTTGCTAACAGCAGGTGATGGCTTGGTTAGCAATGGCTGCCCCTATGGAAGGTACGCTTTCCGGGTGCTGAATTACCCCCTTGTGTTCAACAAAAAAAATGCTTACGTAGAGTCTGACAACATTGCACACCAGTTACGCTCGTCAGACGTAGCGCAAACATTTTGAACTGTGAGAGGCGTTACCAAGCCTGGGGCACTACTCAAGCCTCCGCGCCTTGTGAGATGGTGGTCCAGTGGGTTAAACCATGGAACTGATATGCAGAAGGTTGCTGGTTCGATCCCAGCGGTCACCACCAGTGTGTCCTTGAGCAAGGCACTTTACTCCATATTGCTCCAGGGGGATTGTCCCTGTAATAAGGGCACTGTAAGTCGCTTTGGATAAAAGCGTCTGCCAAATGCATAAATGTAAACGTAAATGTATGATCGCCCCCTGGTGGTTGGTCCCAGTATAGCTCCTAAACCCCACCTCTCCATATATTAGAATGGACGCGAGACACACTAAACAATCAAATTTCACTTCAAATAATTGTTTCCTAAAGATGGTTTCTGTCATTTTAGACAGTTTTTATCCCAATGATTTCATTTCAAGTGTTCGTTTAAAAAAAAAAAAAAGTTTAGTTTTAGTTAGTTATTTGATGCTATAAAAACGGGGGTGTGTGACGTCATGATTGACAGCTGAGATTGACGGCTTCTCTGAGTGAAGTTGTCACTGAGGCACTAACAGACTTTTTCGGGATTTTTGGGAGGAGATTGGAGCTTTAGCTTTAATTTCTACATTTCTATAACTGTTTATTTCACACCAACATAATGAATTGTTCTGCATCCGTGAGAGTGTGGGCGGGCTTTTGATAATCGCGCCTCTACTTCCTGCGCTCTCTACTGCGCAACTCCTGTCCCGAGATCGCTACTGCGCAGACTCGGTCCCAAGATGTCAGAGCCGTGTGCGGCCTACGAAAGCTTCAACTCTGGTCAGCGGAAGTCAATGAAGTCGCATCGTCCATATTTTTTTTACGGTCTATGGGCGTTACACATTTTCCATAAATTGAATATGGGAGGCGACCGATCGGAAGCTAGATAATTTACTTTATAAAGTTTTAAATATGGATATTTTTCTTACACAAACGCATCGCTTCGCTTCAGAAGGCCTTTATTAACCCCCTGGAGCCGTGTGGAGCAGTTATAATGGACATAGATGTGCGCTATGCCTATTTCAGCTTCCACACAACACTTGGATATGCGCCAAATAATGGAGCATATTTATCTAGGTTAACATTAGAGCGAGCGAGCGACCAAGCCAGGCGGATAAGTTCTCTTCATGCTTAACAAATCAAATCATGCATTTTCTACAGTTTGAAGAAGGCGGCCGAGGCAAGGTGGCGAAAGCATTACCAGCGTAACGAGAGAGGGGGGCCCACTAAGGGGTATGCAGAGATGTCGCTGCATGTGTATATTAACATTTCTGACTGTTTAAATGATCAGCCCTCGGGGGCCCCCTCAAAATTCTGGCCCCGCAACGCTTCTGGGAACATATGCTATAATTTCATTTGGATCGAATGCAATGATTGAACAAACTTTTTATCGCCCTACATCTACACGCCTTACATTTAGACCGCTTAAAATAGTGATTGCTATCATATGAGGAGACTTTCAAAAATGTTTCTGTCTATTGCACCTTTAAAACTTCTAATTGTGAAACAATATGTTGAGTGTACTGTACTGTAAGGGGGCTGAATTTCAACTGTCCAGTAAGCTTTGAGAGTTTATCATTAATCAAGGCTTGTTTGACCGTACACAAAAGCCAGTCATTGAGAAGGGATGTGAAACACTACCTTCCTGAAAGAGGACGTTGGCTTGAAACACACCCTTTCAGCTTTTGTTCAGAGCAGGTTTCACTCCATCTTTTGAAGAAACGTGAAAGAGAAAGCCAAGACATTTTCTCTGAGGTAGGCCTATTGTTCTCGCTGAGTCCAGCACATTATTCACATTCATTAAAAAACTATAAATGTTAAAGATTAACAAGAAAACCAAGTGATGTGCAAACAAACAGGAAACACCTAAACATCCATGAATAAGATAAATGAGTCTTGTAATGGCACTTATTATCGTGCCCTTTGAACATATGCTGGAGTTTTTGTTTACGAAAACATGCCATGTTAATGATGGAGATCTACTGAGACGCTCTTCCCAAATTGGGCAAAATGGAACCACTTAAGAGTAATTGGCTACATACTTAGAGATTGGCATCAGCTCAATGTACTCAAAGCGGTACAGTGATGACCCTTCTTGCTTCCTTTCACATTGACATACTAACTCCGCTACAATGTACTGTAAAGCATTTATTGCTGTATATGAATGAAATATCAGAAACTTTCTGTGAAAAAAAAGCTTGCATGATTCCCCACAGATGCTCTATAGACTGGGATATTAATACACTGCATATAGCAAATAATATATTTACTGTACATTCCAAGCATAATAGTAAGGTTATCTTATACCAGGTAAGCTTTACTGTCACAACCAAGCCATGTGTATAAGATTAATAGGTGCATTTTCCCTCATATAAAAATGAAATGTGTGTAGAAAAAAATCTTAGGATATAGTGCAAACATGCAGATTTGTGTAACTAAATGCTCGAGACTTTTTTGCGAAACTGAATTAAAGCTGTAGCTCTGTTCCAAAACGTGATCCGTAGGTCACTACGGCCTAGATTGTAATCATCATGAAACCTCATAAGTGAACGATTTGGAGTGCTCTACATAGGCAGCAAGTCTGTGTGCATTCCACATGGGAGACTCGATTAATTTTTAGTGCAACATTCGGGTTCCGGAAATAAAAATACCACTCGTATTTCCCACAGGGGAATTGTTTTTTAAAAATAACTCGTAACCCATTAAAGACAAAACTACTGTGAGCTACGAGGTTTTTAATAAATGTGTTTTTGTTGAAGCCATCAATCTTGGTGAAAAACTACATTATCCATGATACTGCAAAGAAATCTCCACCAATTAGAGAGTCAGTTTCCTACTTGAATATTTAGATGTATATGTATATTTTGAAATAAACAAAGTATTGTTTCTATATACACAATCAATATCTTTCAATAAAGTTTTAGATGTATCCATATAGTTTTTTATTTGACTATGCCATTCGCAATGCTTCATGGAATTGTAGTTCTTTCATGCACTAAAGCTGTTAAAGGGTAGCCTGGCTCCGCCCTCCTACGTACTTCCGCTCAATTTTCATTTTCCTTCAGTACTCCGTCTGGGATTGTGGTATATTCTCTGTTTTTCTCCGGTCAAATTTTAACTGGTCCAATCAGCAAACAGAGGGAGTGGCTGAGAAGGATGACGTTGATGTCGTGCGCTAGTTTGAGATGACATACGTCACGACCAAACGTTAAAGATTGGTTATGGCAGATCCAGAGTGGCTCTGGGCAGATCCAATAGTTTTAAACTTCAACAGAGTACCCGCCTTCAAGGAAGTTAACGCTTGTCAATGGAGGGTGGCCAGACTCTCTGTACAAATGAAATGTACGAGAGTCTGGTAGGACCAGGCTAGTTAAAGGGATAGTTCACCCAAAAATTTAAATTTGATGTTTATCTGCTTACCCCCAGGGCATCCAAGATATAGGTGTTTTTGTTTCTGAACACAAATTAAAATTTTAACTCCAACCGTTGCATTCGGTCAGTCGTATAATGCATGTTAAAGGTAACAAAATCTATGAGAGTAAAAAAAACATGCACAGACAAATCCAAATTAAACCCTGCGGCTCGTGATGACACATTGATGTCTTAAGAACAAAACGATCGGTTTGTGCGAGCGAACGCGTGACACTTGCGGTGTGTGAGGTCTGTACAGGGGCGTAGCACAAGATCCCGGGCCCTATGAATAGGCAGTCCTCATGTATGTTCAAATATATTCCAGACTTTTCAAGGGCCCTCTCCCCCCTTGGGGCCCTGGTAATCAGTACTGGTTTTACCCCCAGTCCAACGTCCCTGGGTCTGTACACTGTAAACTACGCCAGATCGTGTACAGACCTCACTTACCGGAAGTGATCGCGCACTGAAGGCTGTTGGACATAGATCGCATTAGAGGTAAAAAATGATATAAATACTGTTCCGTTTCTCGCACAAACCGATCGTTTCGTGCCTTAAGACATCAATGTGTGTCGTCACGAGCCGTAAGGTTTAATATGGATTTGTATGTGCATGGTTTTTTTACTCTCATAGATTTTGTTACCATTCACATGCATTACACGACTGACAGACTGCAATGGTTGGAGTTAAAAATCTTCATTTGTGTTCTACTGAAGAAACAAAAGCCATGGGAACTTTCCCCAGGAACTAGGGACTTTGGGGTGCTACTCGATGTGTTTCGACCGAAGGAACCGGGGTCTAAATGAAGTTCCGGGTAAAGATTTCCCCCTCAAAATGACCCTACTTGAGAGGTAGTACTTTTTCAAAGTTCAGGAACTTTTGGTGGTTGGACTTGGGCGTTGAACATGCTTATTGGTTGAGCTCACGCAGCATTTTATTTCAACCTAAAAGTCTGTTGCGTTAGGTGCAGTAAGAGCTGTTTACTATTCGAATCAACAATGGAGTTTAAAAAATACGACGATGGACCGACGACGAGGTTCAGGCTTTATTACGTTTATTTGCGGAGGACGAAATCCAGTGGGTTCTGGAAAGTCGCGTGCAATCCTACGTCACTGGACTAATCTTCACGGTTCTTTAGACCGCTATGGAAAGAGTTCCTGGGAAAAAAAGTTTCTGGGACAAATTGTTCCGGGTAATTTCGGTGGAAACGGTTCATGGCTTATAACTCTTAAACAAAGACTTTAAAAAAAAATCCCTATGGGAAAATTAATGGGAAAAATACTTCCAGAACCAAGGCTACAGAAAAAGTGGACGGGCACTGTTACACTCTAGAGAACTTGACGTTAACATGTTGCTAAGCTAATGTGGTGCACTCATAAGCATAAAAATACACAGAATAAGTTACATTAATCAACATTTTTTTTTACTATTGAATGATTTGTATGTTTATTCATAATCAACGCCTCATCCACAATCTTGTATGTATTGCTTTACTAAGCTTATCGCAGTGCATTATGGGGTCGCTTTCACCATGAATACTGCTTTAGAATTTAGCTAAAACAATTAAATTTGTATTGATTTATAGTGCCTCCTGTATTGGAACAGCCTTTCATGTCAAAGGGTGCACATAAGTTACAAGGTTTTGGAACACGTGTGTGGTAAGAAACAGTTGTTGATATCTCATGACCACAACAAGGATTATATCCAAGGCATAGAGCCATGGATAAAGGGTCAGACGTTTTTTAGAAGTCATTGTCCATTGTTCATTCGATTAATTCAAATGGTTTCACTGGCACAAGTACATAGACTAAGAGGCACAGGATGTTCTGTGACAACAGTTCTCATGGGTTTCAAATCAGTTGTCGAAGATTATTGATTTCACTTATTAAGTGAAAAAAGTGTATTCATCTCTTTTTTTGCTCAGTAAATATCTAGCAAAGAGAGAAGCGTCTGGAGTTGATGTTCATCTTTGTGACACCAATGAGGCGCAGTGGTGAAGAGAGGCCAAACCCCGGAGTGACGGGTCCATCACACAAAAGATCCGACAGCTCGTCACGTTCCTCCAGGCCAAAGGTGGCGTCATTGAGCATTCGACGATGCAGATGACATGTCTGCTCCACTTTGAGTTTATTGATGTCACCGCGCAGACGCATGAGCTGGCGTGCCAATTGCTGGTCCTGGATGCGCATCTCCATCTACAAATAAATAACATTTAGGAGAAACTCATTAAGGCTTATTGTGAGAACAATCTGACTCCATGCCTTCTCAAATTTCATAGTGAATATTGAAGCATACAGTACACCTTTACTCACAATATTTGCTTATTTTACACAGACTAAGGTTAAGATGCACAACACACTGCACAATAACTAACACTGAACAATTCAAGTCATGAAATCAAAATTGGCAATTCTTATTTTTATGGAATATTTCTAGCCTGGGAAAACCCAGACAACTTCCGGCAAATTTAGATTTGCTCTGCAAGTAGTCTGGCAAAGAGCCCATTCAAGCCCACTTCTAATCCCTCGAAATCGCGGCACCAATCAGAAACGTTGGGGTGGGCTTTACACGATGACGATAGAGCAGCGACGGTGAAGCAGATTCTGTACATTACAAAGATGGATGCAGCCGTGGAACATCACTCGTTCGAATCAGCTATAGCGGCTGTTTTAAGCCATTTAAACTTTTCCTTTTCGTTAAAACCCGAGCAAAGAACAACACTCGAAGCCTATTATCTAAAAAAGATGTTATCGCTGTCTTACCGACTGGATTCTGCAAAAGTCTGATACCAGCTTGGCCCTTTGGTGGCTAAACGAATGGGTCTTAGCAAGAGCCCTCTGGTAGTGTTAATGTTTCACAAAATATAGTTTTAAGTCCTTTTCAGGCAAGAATGTAGTTGTTTAAAGCTCAAATCTGTGGTTTATTTATAAAGAGAGCGCCTTTTTGAAAATTTGATCTGCCGTTTTCGGAGTTGTGAGCTCCAGTGGATCAGCGGCGCTCAATCACTCATTAACCCCACAAGAGGCGCCTTTCCTCGGCCAGTCCTTCTGCCATCTGGCTCTGATGTCTCTGTAGTGGTTAAACATAAGATATGATTCGTCTCGTCTTGTGTAGATCTAACGGCTGATCTTTGCTCTCGTTTGCTCTCGTAATTTGTTCCCTGACCGATCGTTTTGTCTGAGGGCAAAGTGAAGTTTCATAACTTTATATTTTTACGCTATTAAACTTTACCGTTGTAGTCTCCTAGCGCTGACTTTGTTTGACTGAATTGCTTTATTTATTGTACAGCTTCTTATACCTTTTACTTATACTTTTATAATTGCTATTGATCACACATAAACTAACATTTAACAAAAAGAGACTGGGTTGTGTTTTATGTCATATTTAATTTATTACAGTGATAATCATAGCCTATATTATGCACACATTAATGTGAAAAAAATGTAAACGAAAAGAGGCTGGTTTTTTATATTTCGTTTTGTTATAAACATGCATTGAAGATAATATGCATTGCCTGCACTACATTTGTGTGGCTATAATATGTTTAATTTTTTTTTTTTAATGAAAATTAAAAGAGGTAGAGTGATGTTTTATCATATATTTCGTTTTATTGTAGCCTAAAATATACAAATATATACTGAGTGATACTGTCAAGAACGCTGCTTGTCCATTAGCAGAGTAGGCGGACTAGTTTCCTCCCGTCCTCGGGAGTTCGTTCTCCGGAGTCAAACTTGACAAGTCACGGACACAAGTCAGAAGTTCACGTACGAAATATGTCATAAAACACCACTGCCTCATTTCATAAAAATAAAAACAATTCTTAAACATAATAGCCACACGAATGTGGTTCAGGCAACGCGTAGCTGGGCCTACATTGATTATCTTATATATTTATAATAGAACGAAGTATAAAACACCATGCCTCTTTTCGTTTACATTTAAAAAAAGAATATATTAAACATTAATATGTGGTTTAGGTAAGGTGACCAGATTTCTGGAAATGGAAACCGGGGACATTTCCTATTTGAGAACACAAGTACAGACAAGAACGCATATTGAGAAACGGCCAGAGTCTCAGATGTTTCTCCGTCGTTCTGCATACGTCATCTCCTTCATCGCTCTGATTGGTTTTAGGTCTATCCAATTGCGCCCAGAGGCATTTGAGCGACGCCCGTTGGTGAGGCCCCTTTGGAAATTATTTGTCTATGAAGCTTTGCCAGACCATAACTCAGTTACTACTGAGAATGGTCTGGTTTTAACCAGGCTAGAATATTTCAGTATTTTTTTAAATAAATGATTGTTTACTGGTGCGAGGGCGGGACAAATTGTCAATCGCATGACATCACAGCAATAGCAAACCACAACAATCCAATCAATTCCTGACGGACAAAGTCAAGTCCAGCCCTACATTTGTTAGTGAATCCGTTTCACTTGGATGTTCTTAACAATAGGGAAGAGAAGACTATCATAGCACTCTAAAAAATGTTGGTTTGTTTCAACCCATGTTTGGGTCAAATATGGACAAACCCAAACACAGGTTGAAACCATAGACCATAAAAAAATTAGGGACGTAGGGTCCGTGACGTCACTCATAGGGATCTGAAGAGCAGTTTTGAAGCCTCAAACCTGGCCGTTGCCATCTTGGCAGCGCGTCATCGTGCGTCACTCCCGGATAACAGAAAAGAGGCGGGACGTGGGTGGAGCTGAGGTGAAGTGATGTCTAACAGACAGCAGACAAACGGCAATCCACCTGTCACTCAAAGTGGCCACACCCTTAATTATGCAGAACTTTAAGGCTTTATATATATATGTGAGATGGTGGTCCAGTGGGTTAAACCATGGAACTGATATGCAGAAGGTTGCTGGTTCGATCCCAGCGGTCACCACCAGTGTGTCCTTGAGCAAGGCACTTTACTCCATGTTGCTCCAGGGGGATTGTCCCTAATAAGGGCACTGTAAGTTGCTTTGGATAAAAGTGTCTGCCAAATGCATAAATATAATATAAATGTTATAACAAAAAAATTCACCACCCTCATAGTTGTCATGAAGGAAAAAATTATATATATATATATATATATATATATATATATATACCAAAACCACAATTTGTGCCAGGCTGTGAACATGTTTTTGGACATTTTAACATGGGGCTCAATGAGATTCTGCTCCCTTCTGGAGCCTGTCTCTAGTGGCCAGTCGATGAATTGCAGTTTAAGTCACTTCCGTATTGGCTTCAAGAGAAACTGGGGGAGGTTGCCGCTTGGTTGAAACAACCCTGCATTTTGTAGCGTGAACTTCTGTTTAGTGCCGACTTTAATTCTTTACTGTTCATTGTTGTGCTATTGCATTGGCAATGTTGTGTTTGTTGAAAAAAACTTTGCGTTTACTCACAAAGAACACAAAAGTTTTGCAAGTGAAGGCAATGTTTCTCGGGGGAACACAAAACATTTGCGAGAGAACGCAAAAGCATTTCCAATAATTTTTTCTTCCCAAATATTTTTTCTTCACCATGTCCCTTTAGGGGCTCCGTTCTTTGTGTCATATTTACTGCATTTTTGTATGTGGTTGTTGAGTGTCACAGTCATAGTGGAGTTTATGTACCAAATCAAAATGTGTCAGACTACAGAAATGCTTTTCCTTTGCGTTTTTGGCGTATAAGAGACAACGTTGTCAACGTTGATGCCTGTTCACGCGGAGCCACGAAAACGTTTAAAAACGCTGTATTCTGCTGCTAGGCTAATAGTTGGCGATGTTACTTTATAAAGAAACACTACCGTTTTTACAAATTCTTGCTTTTGTGGTTTACACGGAGATGATAATGGTATCGTTTTCAAAAACTTCAGAAACCCATTTTCAAAAGTTATCGTTTTCAGGCCTCCAAAACACTGTTGTTGTGTCGGCCAAAACACATAAAAAGTTTTCAGTTTTTAGTTGAAAACGGTGTTGTGTAAATGGCCCCTGAGTGTTCTCTTCCAAGACTATTGATAGCCAGCAAATGTGACATAAATTAAAAGCAGAATTTATCACTGATAAGCCAACAGCTTGTTTTTTATTTCTACTGTACATGTTGTCATTTACAAGCTTAAGAGACAAAAAAAAAAAAAAAAAAAATTTAATTTAATTTTGAAATAAAAAGTTTTTCAAAAGTTTTTTAAAAGTTTTTCATTTTGATCTGCATGGTAGTGTAGGTCTCTCTCCCTTTCAGACTGATGGCAAAATGCCTGCCGTGAACCTACTGCTATTTAATTGCTTAATCGCTTCTAACCATTTAAATAAACATGGGCATGTAGATCCATCTTTGTTAGCAAACATGCTTTTGTCCATTTTAAGAGGTGGTATGGATCTTCACAAGTCCCTTTTGTACCTCAACTGGCTCTGTTTATTTGTTATTGTGTCCAATTTCCTGCGTGCAAATGTTTATGGACACACACGGTGCAAAGGATGTAGAGAGGAAAGGCCTCTGATGTGGTGAAAGGAGCCTCATTACGTGCAGTGGCTATAACAGACTGTGCATACAAGTATGCCATGAACCACATGGCTGACGAAGTGATTACACTTGGAAGAGAAGTGATTACACTTACAGGAACAGAGAGCGAGGAAGTGGACCGATTGCCCCTCATGCTCGTCTGCTCACCATCCTTTCCACTCACTTTAACATGAATGGCAATATCGCGCAGTGATGTGGTAATGGAGGCCTGTGCGTTCACTCCATTGTTTCGTTCAAATGAGCTAACTAATGGGGATGCTTTTTGATTTCCTCCCTTACAAAAAGGTGATTGCAAAGAAGCAGCAAGTATTTTGAAAAATCTAATTTTATTTGCGAGAACATGATAATAACAAATAAGAGTGTAAAGATAAATCTTTTAAAAAAACAGTTTAAAACTTTTATTTTATTTTTACCTTGCATCATATCATATATATATTTACCATATATATGAATGCGTTTTCATAATCATTATTTCACATTTTTTAAATATATTTCTCAAGGTAATTTTAGTTTTACAAATATGAATGAATGAATATAATTTTTTGGGGAGACGCACCACTTGACGTTTTACCTGAAACTGAATTTACCTTAATCATAAAAGTTTTGTTCTGATATTTTAGGAGACCTGACCTTGACATACAGTCATGAGGATCTGTAGGGGTCACATAGTTTCCTGTTGTTTTTGCTCATTAGTTACACCATTAGCATAAATTAGTTCTCTCCTCTTATTGAAAGGACTTAATAGTCAGAGATATTATTGATTTGACTGTATATTGAGTTGACACTATTGAATGAGAAATGAACAATGACTCTTTTCTACAGAGCTGCTTTATGACCCCTTTAATTTAACTTATTTCATATTTTATGATCTTTACACAGTTATTGAACATAACTGAATCAACACTGAACTGAATTCAGCTGAACAATGACTATGTTCTTTATAGAGATGCTTTATAGCAAAATGTAACTCTGTAGCATCATTGAATCATTATTTTCCTGTTTACCTGCTTTAAAGAGGTCATGAATTGAGAAATCAACTTTCCCTTGAGCTTTTGATATATAAAAGGTCATGGTAATATAAGAATATCCTGTAAGTTTCAGAGCTGAAAACTTCCTTGTTAGTCAAAGAAAAGCTTTTATTGACACCAGGCCCAGCAAACGAGAGATCTCAGAATGTGCCAAGTTGTGACGTCTGAGTGTGGTGAAGCACCGCCTCAACAGACGAAGAAGAACGCCTGATTCTGTAGCCCCGCCCACCGACTTGTGTCTGACATGTTATAGATAAATAACATATAGGCCTACGTAAAGCTAAACCGGATCGAACTTCCAAGCAATAAACATGCCGCATAAGCTTCATTCGGATTCCAATATTATAATTGCATGGATGAACTTTATTTTTAATGAATATCCAGCTCATGTGGAGAAAACATTGCGCGTTTGTTCCTTAATTTCACCACGGATTCGTTTGTAAACAAGAGAGTGACTCTGCAGTGAGGCTTGTGCGTGCGTGTGTGTGGGACTGTGTGTGTGTGTTAGTAATGCACGCAGTGTGCGAAATACCCATCAATATTCGGAGGCGGAGGGGAGGGGGGAGGGGCAGGGGATTGGGGGTTGGCCCGATTGTTGCGCAATACCGATCAAAACAATTTTTGAAACAAAAACTACAAAACAAACAAAGCACAATATAACTTAAAAAAAGAAAAAAAGAAAAGTAAAATACAAATATTTTTATTTGGCCATCTTATCTTTGGCCTATTTTGCATACAGGTATCATAATCAAATCATAATCAAATTTAGTTTGTTTGTTCATGAGAGGTTTTGCAAGCCTGTATAACTCATCACTGAATAAAAACTCTGGCAGTTTGAGCCGTGAGTGGAGTCTGACTAACTTAAAACATATTGGCCATTGCGTACAAGAGATCAACAACTATGTCACGTTGTAAATGGATACATTTGACGTTCTACAGACACAAATATGCACTGGACCATTTGCCAATATATTATTACAGTATCAGCTGAGGGTGCTCTTGCTTGCATTTGAGGGTGCTTAGACAATTCAGCAGAACAGTGTCTTCAAACAGCCATTTCTGCATCTTTCTCAGACACTTTAAAGCCTTGTTTACTGTGTGGCCCTGATGGGCTGAAGCTCATTATAATATGCAAATCACTGCTATCCAATCATAGCAGTGAGCGTTTACTTAAATCTCCAGTGCGGCACCCCCATAAAAACCGAGCATTCCATGAGAGAGGCTCAAAACCAGGGAAGAAAATAGCCTATTACTTATTCATTATGATGTTTTTGAATGTAAAAACCACACAAACGTAATAAGTTGACCTCAGACAACAGTATAAAAAAAAACAAAAAGCCAGTTCATGAGTCCCTTTAAACCAATCTGTATTGTATAAAGCATCATATAAATAAAAGTGACTTGACTTGACTTAAGTATATAAATAATAAAAGATTCTGGCAATCTACTTAAAGTTCCAGTCCGTAACTTTTTGCGCTCTAGCGGTTAATTAACAGAACTGCATGCGTCTTGCGGAAGAACATTGCAGCCAGAGCTACTTCTCTGTGTTTATGTCTATGGCGAGTCACAGAGGGACTGTGCTCCTCCACAGCGGTTCCTACCAGACCAGTCTAAAATAGTCCCTATATAAACACTTATTATAAGTGTACCATAATGATTCAGGTTAAGACAAAACATAGTTTGGAAAATGGATTCATGTTGTACGTTCTCATTATATATATTTTTTTAAATCTTCCGGAGAGCAGCTTTAAGCTATTCTTTCAATAATTTAATCCATTTCAGTATCAAGTTTTATCCCCTTAATGTATTTGACTTTATGCTATTGAAAAAATATTACCATTAATTATATGTAATTTTATTTCAGATATATTGCAACTATGACTAAATTTATAACGAGGTAGTGCATCATGAATACATCTTCCAAAACGTGTTCTTGTCTTATCCTGAATCACTACGGCCTATAATAGGTCTATATAGTCAGACTTGGGGTGTAACGATTCACTCAACTCAAGATGCGATACGATTCACGATACGATTTTCTCACGATTTTTTTTAACAAAATGAGATTTGAGACAAATAATAAAATAAAAGTGTCCTTTTATTTCTCAGACAAAATTCTGCATATTTCTTCATAAAATTTAAATATTTATTTTATGTCAAATAATAACTCAATTGAAATTTTCAAACAAATCCTCAAAAAGTCCCTTCAAGGAGATCTTCCAATGGTGTTTCCTTGGGAGGAGGTTGTTTTAGCTTCTTCACCCTCACACTGAGGAATAACAGAAATAAAAACACTAGGTAAAAAACAGCCTTTTGCTGTGAAAACACTGATGCACCGTGTGATCTCCATGGCAATCACCCTCTACGCCACGAGTGGGGCTGCAAATCCGCCGGTCAGTGTGGTTTGGCCTATTATCTTTTACATGCAGACGGAGGTGACTGGAGTCTCTCAGGTGACTGGTGTTTATTAGTCTTCAGAAAGTCAAAATGCCACCACACCTCCGATTTGAACGAGTAAATGTAAACTACACGCTTGTCGTCGCCATGCTTCTGTTTGACGGCGCGTGCACATGAACTGAAAACATTCGCTGATTTCACTCTTCTTCGCGCCAGTGTGCACACACAGTCTGTAAGGCTAGCTATGTAAAGTGAGGCTGTTTAAAACATGTATCGCGATTCATTTAACATCTCAACCGACTTCGTCACACATTTGTATCGATTTTCAACCGACTCCGACTGAATCGTTACATCCCTAATTCAGACTATTTTAGACCGAGCGGGACGCCAACCTCTGCAGAGTCTGTACATTGCTCTAACTACAATGTTCTTCCGCAAGACACATGCAGTTTTGATTATTAACCACCAGAGCACCAAAAGTTACATATTGCACCTTCAAGTCCTAATTGGGATACAAACGGGTTTTGAAAATTTTTGACTTACCAGTTCTTTTCTAAGCCAAACCAGAGCTTCGTCAATATTATCGAACCCTCCAAGGCTTTTAGAAATCAGGCCGTTTTCTGCAGTCACTTGGGAATTCTCTATGCTCCTCTGAGGTGTCGCACTGGGCATCAGTCCAGCACCTTTCTCCAGCTCCGATGAGCTCTCTGGCATGGCTAAGCTTTTGGAGCTCTGAGCTTCCACTCGTTCCTTCCACTCAAGATAGGACGGCCTTCTGGTTTCAAGTCTTAGCTTCTCAGTCAGTGCTTTCAAGTTTCTCAAGTGATCATCTGGGGCAACCTCCGGGCCATCACAGTCCTCTATATTAATCTGAGGTATTGAGCTCGCATCCATGGCCTTTGAGGAAGTGGTTAGTGTCGCCAAAAATAAACAGTGAAAATCAATTAAAGTGGTCAGATGATCTCATCGCCTTGTTTGATCAATAAAAATACAGACCTTTAGGTTTGCTTGCAGTTACCAGGATGGAGAGTGCATGGGACTATAAAATAAATCAGCAATGCAAATATTGACCTTCCATTTCTCCAGCAGTGTAGTCATCCAAACATATATTGCTTCTTGATCTTTTCCTTCAATCAAAAAAAAACTTGGTTAACTTTTTATCATATAGATGTTTAGGCCTAATATAAAATATTTATGTATTTTAATTGCATATACATTTTTCATCCTTTTCAATTTGACATTTTAACATTTAAAGTGATGCCTATTTGTCTGTCATACGTAAATTAACAATGTATTTAGGTAGTCAACATTCTACTCACTATATGCAACTTTGCAACTTCACGTCAACTAACTCTCAGTAGAGCATTAGTAGACTGTGAGGGTTCAGGTTAGTAGAATTGACATGTAGTTGCAAAGTTACTTATAGGCAGTAGAATGTCTGCTGGTGGAGCATCAAAAAAAAGTGTTGGCAGATATTAAGCCGACAGTCTACTAGATGTAGTTGCAAAGTACTTATAGTTATTAGAAAAGTGGAGTGGACTATCAAAATAAAGTGTTACCAATGAAACTACACTGTAAAAATGATATGATCCATAAGTTATGACAACCATGTTTTTACATTGCTCTAACAATTTTCAAACAATTTTCAACTTTATTTATAAGTTGTTAAACATTCAGCAAAATTTTTTTTAAGTCAGTTTAATTTAAGTTGATTGCGCTGAAAAAATGTAAGGCAGCAATTTTGTTTTACAGAATAAGATTTATGCAACAGTACCAATAAACTGAATGTGTTTTACAGTAAATACACAATAACCTGGGTTAATTATTTGTTTCATCCAATCCAGTCGTTTTACCTCTTAAACTTTAAGGACCCTGATAAGGTGTCAAGTATAAAAATTGTCATGGTGTCATTTTACAGGAAACTCTTTGAAGTTACATAAAACACTGCTAAAAGGGATTAACATTTAATAATATGTTGTCTGAGCTGTAATAAACCCCCCAAAAAAGAGGCGCTTTTTAAAGGTCCCGTTCTTTGTGTTTTTTTTTAAGCTTTGATTGTGTTTACAGTGTGCAATATAACATGTGTTCATGTTTCGCGTGTAAAAAAACACAGTATTTTTCACACAATTTACTTATCTGTATACCGCTGTTTTCACTGTCCTAAAAACGGGTTGATGAGTTCCTTGTTCTATGAAGTCCCTCCTTCAGAAATACGTAAAGAGTTCTGATTGTGCCAGCGGTTCACGTGTTGTGATTTGACCGCAGCTTAGCGCACGTGGCACGGTTCCTGTGTTGTGATTCGACAGCAGCTTAGCGCACGTAACTTGCACGGAAAGGTCACGCCTCTTAACGGGAGATGTATGCGCTTAATGATCTCTACAGCGTCCCTGTGAAAGCCAAACAAAGGTGATTTGACTCCGGGATGAAAATAACAGCGTCTCGACATGGCGACAAACACACTCAAACGCAACAGTTCCTTTTCTCCACGCGACACGTCCTCTTCTCCACGTGGGACAGCAACAAGACCACGCCCCCTTTTTCGCGTATTCTTGTGGGCGGAGGTTAGTCTGTTCTACTGTTCTACTGACGTAATTAATGAAGGAAGTACCAGGATGTAGTCCAAGCCGGCCGTTCGCTGTAGGCTTTGAAAAGGAACTTCTGTTAAATAAAGTATCTCGCTTGGCATTGAACTTTGAGCTTTATAATTTTACAGGTATTATTTATGCTCTAACAGCAACATTACACACTAACTAAAGTTTTAACAGTGGGATCACGAAGAACGGGACCTTTAATTTTTTTGGTTATAAATAAATATTTGAAAGTGTATATCTCAGGCCCTGTGTGCTCTAGCACCCTGCAGACAGTTCTGGCTGTTTCCAGCATATGTCTAGCCTGGTCCTACCAGACTCTCGTACATTTCATTGACAAGCGTTAACTTCCTTGAAGGCGGGTACTCTGTTGAAGTTTAAAACTATTGGATCTGCCCAGAGCCACTCTGGATCTGCCATAACCAATCGCTAACGTTTGGTCGTGACGTATGTCATCTCTAGCGCACAACATCGACGCCATCCTTCTCAGCCACTCCCTCTGTTCGCTGATTGGACCGGTTAAAATTTGACCGGAGAAAACTAGAGAATATACCACAATCCCAGACGGAGTACTGAAGGAAAATGAAAATTGAGCGGAAGTACGTAGGAGGGCGGAGCCAGGCTAAAACATGTCAGCAAACACTGAGAAACACAATTATGTGACACTGGGATATTGCATTTATACCACTGTATGTGGGGAGACTTGTATATTGGAGAGATTTGGATATGCTTAAATTACATAAAAGAAGATAATATAAAAAGGCCAAAACTGTCTGCAGTGTGCTAGAGCACACAGGGCCAGAGATATACACTTTCAAAAATGAATTTATAACCAAACAAATCAAAAAGCGCCTCTTTTTGGGGGGTTTATTTCAACTCATATACTTAAATGTTTATCACGTTAAACAGTGTTTTGTGTAACCTCAAAGCATTTCCTGTAAAATGACACCAAACTTGTGTATTTAGATCTCTGTATGTGGGTATGGGAAGCTTTTCAATTTGGGTTGGCCAAATTCAGACGAAAATACCCAAAAATGGTCCCAGAGCTAAAGAGGTTAACTAATTGATTAAACTAAAACTGAATCTTGCTTGTTCCACAGTTAGCCCTATTTCAACTATGTTAATCATTCAATTTAATTGATTTGATATGATTCTAAGGAAATTGAATACCCTGTTGAAAAAACAGCATATGCTGGTTAGGTATGTTTTGAAGCATGGCAGCTGGTTTGAGCTGGTTTATGCTGGTCCTTAGTTGGTCATGAGCTGGTTTAAGCTGGTCCTAAACTGGTTATAAGCTGGTCCTGAGCTGGAGCTAGTTTCTTTGAACCATCTTAGGATCAGCACTTTACCAGCTTAAACCAGCTCAAACCAGCTGCCATGCTTCAAAACATACCTAACCAGCATGTCCTGTTTTTATCAATAGGGTAAATACACTTTGAATATTTGATCATTTAAATTATATCAAATAGATGCAAATACATAATATTAAACAATGCCTTTTTGGAGTGAAAGTAATTCGTACTCGATGATTTGGTTTTAATTCTGTAAAATCAGAAGTTATTCTACCTCCTAATCCAGATCTTCTGGAGTAAATCATGGGTTAAACGGGTCGTTTACTGATCACATGGACGTTTTCCATCCATGTCTTATATCACACTCTAAATCTTACAAAGCTGGCGGTTTCCATAGCAACTAAACCCAGCCTATGAGTCAGCAGCGCTGAAGACTGTCTGCTCTGAAGAACAAAATGTGGCTACTCACTACCAGCCAGACCTGTGACAATGAGCCAAGAATATAATGTTGCTCAATTACAGTCTCATTGCTCTAATACAGCAAAACTACTGCTGATCAGACATAATCACATGAAGTAATTGTGCTTATAATTTAATTGGTTTCAGGACCACCCACAATTTAATGCTTTCCCACAAAGCTGTCTGTCTAATGTACGTGTGATATAGTGTTTGGCATATTGCCTCGGTGTATTTCATCATCACAGCTGCTCAAGGAATGTGTCCTTTCAATAAGAAGAGTGGATGTTAGAGTATGTTGGTTCTTAATTAGCCCCACTTTAACCTCCACACGGCTCCAGGACTAATCAAACTCGGCTCATTTAACGCTTTGCTGTGTGTGGCAGCAGTAGCGTCACTCATCTCACAGGGGGATCCATTCATCCCAGACCACTCGCACTTTAGTCTGAAAAAATGTGCTTGTTGAAAGCCTTAGTGACTACATACCTTGACTTTAAAATATGAGACCAACTAATGATAGTTCATGGTGAAATAAGGCCAGAGCCTCTAAAAAGAGTATGAAAATACTGTATGGAATGTGAGAAATAAGTGACAGCATGTCTAGGTTCTGATGAATATTCACATTCTGTTTACATAAGCATGAATATGTAAAAGCCTGTGTGTTATATTTATCAACAGACTTGAGCTCTGAAAGTTACATAATTTGAAAGTTAGTATATAATATATATAATTAGTGCTGTCAAACAATTAATCGTGATTAATCGCATTCAAAATAAAAGTTTGTGTTTACATAATTTGTACTGTGCATAACTATTTTGTATATTTGAATACCTATATATATATATATATATATATATATATATATATATATATATATATATATATATTAGTGGTGGGCCGTTATCGGCGTTAACGCGAGACTCTTATCGGGCGATAAAAAAAATATCGCCGTTAATCTATTCTCAAAGTTGGGTTGGGAGCTGGGTCTATATTACGCAAGCTATGATGACTTTCACCTTGATATTTTAGCGCGGATGTACACCTAGCCTAATTGCACTGTAGACGGCGAGAGAACGAGTCTTCGAACCTGTGTGTATGACTACTAGTGTTGTCAAAAATATCCATATTTCTCTATGTATCGATACTGAAATATCTGAAACGATACAATACTCATTTTCTACAGTATCGATATCAGCTGCGCTCTCCTCTCCGACCGACAGCGAGTGACACGCACACGCCTCCTCTCATTCAGTCCATTTAATCCTCTGAACATTGTGAATGGGTGTGACCGGTCTGAATTTCCCACAGATTTCGTGCTCGCATCTGAAGCGCACACACACATACCGTAATAAAGCCGCCTCTGACATACAAGTGCAAAAATTAGCTCCTTTTTCCAGTTTATTAATGGTCAAATACACTCCAAAATGTCTCAATGCCCATCTTGGTGAGTTTTAACGTAAACCCAGTCGTAACCAGCTCACAGGAACTGTTTGGATATGCGCGTCAGGTCTTAAAGGGACAGAAGTTATTTATTATTCAAACTACAAAAAGACAAACGATCACTTACGAGCACACATATTCTGAATGCCTTCTGCCGAATTCAAATGAGCCATTTTAATCTAGATTAATCTATATATATATTAGTTGTGGGCATAGATTAATTTTTTTAATCTTTAATCTTGACACTTGTATGTCAGAGGCGGCTTTATTAAGGTATGTGTGTGTGCGCTTCAGATGCGAGCGCAAAATCTGCGGGAATTAGTAGAATTAACGTTATGAGCAACCCAGCGCGAAATTCAGACCGGTCACACCAACACTAACAAAAGTCCAGCAGAGAGAGAGGAGAGGAGAGCGCAGCTGATATCGATACTGTAGAAAATTAGTATTGTATCGTTTCAGATATTTCAGTATCGATACATAGCGAAATATGGATATTTTTGACAACACTAGTAGGCATACACACAGGTTCGAAGACTCGTTCTCTCGCCGTCTACAGCACAATTCGGCTAGGTGTACATCCGCGCTAAAATATCAAGGTGAAAATCAACATAGCTTGCGTAGTATAGATCCAGCTCCCAACCCAACTTTGAGAATAGATTAACGGCGATATTTTTTTATCGCCCGATAAGAGTCTTGCGTTAACGCAGCACGTTAACGCCGATAACGGCCCACCACTAATATATATATATATATATATATATATATATATATATATATATATATATATATATATATATATATATATATATATATGTGTGTGTGTGTGTATGTACGTACACACACATATACACATTATATTTACAACCTTTTATGTTAGATGTGATTAATCGCGATTAATTGACAGCACTAAATATAATATATTTATAGCCTAATATAATATAATTTTTCTAAAAATAAAATGTAATTCTCTTTGCATGATTCATAATAATGGTTTTGAGTGCTTGTATCTTTCCGCACTCTCTAAACTAAATGCTTAGAATGCAGATCTCAAGTGGAAAAATCTCTTTTTTCCCAGACGTATTAAATGTTCTCTGGCTAAACAGATTGGAACATGACTGGAACTAGTCATGACTCATGACTGAGTTTATCCATGTCTAATTAGATGCGGTGAACTTAACTCCCATATAGCTGGAGTGCAAATCTTGTTTTCTCAGCATAAAATTAATGTCCTATTCGGAGTGAAAATGAACTGTTCCAGCAGAGTCTCGCTTCATGACCAATATTTTCTTAAAAGACGAATATTTCCCTGTTGGAGCTGTTCAGTTGTCTTTTACATCTCATGTCATAACAGCATTTCTTTGATTATTACCAAATCGTTTATTTATTACACGTCATATAGCAATGATTAACCCAGCCTAACTTATACAAACTAAATAAAAACCTGGGTGTTGAATAACCTAGAGTCCTAGACAAATCAAGAACATGAAATTAGTTTACTTTTCTTTTTCAACACATTATAAATATTATTTTAAAATGCACCAGCTCACCTATGGGAATAATTTGGATAATTAAAATTATACACAGTAACCTATAAGTGAAGTAGATCCTGCATAAAAATCAGATTGAAAGTCATCTGGGACGTAGGCTATAACCAGCTCAGTAGTTTTAGGCCTAAATACTTTTATTTTCTAACAACAATATTAATACACTCCCTTCGTACGGATAGTAGCCTATTAAAGAAAAGTTTAGTCTTACCTTCATAGTAGTTTATCAGGCACTTAAAGTTTTCGCGTCCTGCTCTACCGGAGAGCACAATAACACTGCTTTTACTCTACACTTGTTTCTGAATGAGATGAGAGGCTTGAATGGAGGAGGGGCGTAAATTGCGTCAGGTTGTGGTTGTCGTGGAGACGGTAAAGAATCTGCTCAAAGCCGCCAGTACAGCATCATCCCCGGATCTCACAGCAAGGAGAGGCCAGCTAGACTAACTTCTTTAAAACACTTATATATGTCCGTTGTCCACTTGCATCAGAGTTATACAATCTTAGGAATCCTATGAAATTGTGGAAACATCATAATAGGCTACTATCAAACATTTTAAAATCCAAACGTTACATCTAATTCAGCGTAGGCTAATTTTAAACATAAACATTTTTATAGAATATATAGAGACTAACATGGGAATGTAATACACATTGTGTGTTTCAATTCTTTGAAAAGGTAGAAAAAAACAATAAAGTAGGCTATAAGATCACATTTTGTCGTTATATCAGGTCTATTTCCAAATACGTATTATCAATGCATTAGCTATTAGGCTATTGGGCGAATTAAAATGCCATATTGACGACAATTTATTATGTTTGTGTGTCCTCTGGTGGAGAATGTTGGTAATGAAACTTACAATACTCATTCGTTTTTACATAGCTTGGCCCTATATGTTTCAGAAACGTAAAAAAAATAGCCAGAATGTGATATTTTCACCTGATGGTAAATAGATCCTCGCGCACAGAAGATGAGGTCACGTAACCATATTAGCCTAACGTCTACTCTAGCGCTTTTGAGAAAACATAAATACTTTATTATACTGTCATCTATTTGAGTTTTAGTTACCATACGTAGTCTAAACATTAATTACACACACACACAAACAAACTTAAATGAAAATAAAATGAATAGAGCTGTTAGTGTTTATCGCTAATGATTTTTCCGTGACATTTCGTATGCTAATGAGATGGTGAGAGAGAAATAGGCGGGGCTTCCTGTGAATGATCGACCCTGTGTTTATTTTATTGCAGAGAGCCAATCCTCCATACACAGAGGTAAGCAGAACGGTTAGTTGTTTGAGCACGGGTTAGGTGCGTGCGTTTAATTGTAAATGTCCTGGTTTTAACTGTGACTATGCATGATATCGGAGACATTTTCCTAATGTAACGTAATGACATAAAGTGTTGTCATAGAGAGCATGCACTGCGCTAACTTGAGCTACGTCTTCCCGTTCGTTAACAGCAGCTGCCGTTGAATGGAGAAGCACATTGGTCAGTTGAGGTATATGTGAAAGGATATTATTTTAGACCCAACAAGGATTGTTGTATATGTATCTAAAAAGAAGGACACGAGTGAAGCGAGCGAGCAGAATTGCAGGCGACAGAGACGCGCTGCATTGTGCATGATGTCATCATGTTCCGTTTTTAGTGACGCACTATACAATTGAATTATTTCGGTAAGCTATATTTGACACCAGCTTCGACCTGGTTAAGCGTTTATATACCGAAATGTATCCAGTTAGTTGTTACATTATGTATAAGAGAGATGCACCTGTTAACTGAGAGCAGGCGCGCTGAAACTATGCTGCACATCCATGACCGAATATGACATGCATGGTCGTACATACATGTAGTGCCATTCATATATGACAGAACAATGCGTCACCGATTGCATTGTTTTGAACACAGAATCGTCTAAATTGATTTTTTTATTTATTTAAACAATGTGTCAGTTGAGTGGATATGTATAAAATCTATATATGTTTTCTCTGAGTAGTCATCATTTAAAATTTCCATTATGATCTTTCACAAAGTTGCATTCCCCTTTTACAGCTATATATATATATATATATATATATATATATATATATATATATATATATATATATATATATATATATATATATATATATATATATATATATATGTGTGTGTGTGTGTGTGTGTATATATATATATATATATATATATATATATATATATATATATATATATATATATATATATAACTGATTCTTGAGATAAGGGACAAAACATGTTTTAAAATGTTAAAAAATAAAAACTAACACTACATTATTAAAAATTGGTGTTTTAGTTGACAAAGGTCTCAGATAATGAACCAAGTAAGGTAACAGGTTTTTTTTTCTAAATATGTTTTCTAAAAAAAAAATATTTATTCACTCCATGACTTAATTTGTGTCAACTCCGTCAGACACACTAAAAAGCATGCTAATTTAATTTAATCTATCCAAAAACAATGTAAAATCTTCAGTTATGTAATACTGGTGTTCAGTAAAGGATCTAAATCATACAATACATTTTCTGTTTATTTTTTGTTTGTTTTCACACTATTATGAACAACCCAGTTTCTAAATTCCTTAATTCTCCTCCCTCCTTTTAATATTAAACATATATCACCAATGTTCTTAGGTAATTAAGACACATCATCATGTGGTTCCATTGATGTTTTAATATTTTCACACAATAAATTGAAAAAGGAATGACATTTCTTTCAAAATAAGTTGACAAAGGTTGAGCTGAGGCCAAATATACAGTATATGTAAATAGAATCACGAAACAGCATTAGAAGAATTCCCCATATGCAAAAAAAAAGTATTAATTCACATTATACAGATTTTTTGAGAGCATTTGTCGACTATCAGACATAAAGTCATGACGGAGTTGACAAAATTGAATCTTTTCCCACCTTAATCACGTGTTGTACTGTGGAGCAATTTAGGTTTTTCCCTCAGTTGTAGCTGTCTTAATAAACATATCAAAATGGCAAGATTTATCCCACAACTAGTTACAGAAACTACACTGCGATGACGGAGTTGACATGTTAAGGCTGTGACCACGGAGTTTGTTTAAAATATTAAAAAGTCTACAACTTCCAGGACTATGTGTCCTACTGTGAGATCCACAATGAGCAGGAAATAGTTAGTGCTCCTCAGAGTTAAAGCTGCCCATGAAATTCTTACTTTTTAACATGCATAGGGTGTTTTAGGGACATGTTTTGTCCCTTATCTCAAGAATCAGTGATTATTATGCATTCATTCATGTATATATTTAATAAATATTTAATGTATATACGGTAAATATATTTATATAATTTATATTATATATATATATATATATATTTTTTTTTTTTTTTTTTTTGATAAAAAAGCGTAAATATATTCATGCATGTCGATGTGTGTATTTATACATAATAATTATACACAGAACACACGCATGTAAACACAAACTTTTGGATGTGATTAATCACGATTAATAGTTTTGACTGCACTAATTTATATATATTTGACACATTATTTTGGTCATATTCATATTAAGTCAATATTCTGGTTTCTAGAAATTCAAATATTTATCCACCATAACCCAACATTAATTCATATATGCGCATGTCCGAACAAAAATAGTTATGGGTGATGTTAGATGCTGACAGTTCTGAAAAAAACAAAAACATTTTTGAATGATTTTATACTAATATTTTTAGAAACATTAAAAGAAATATCATGGCCAACATGTTGTAATTTATCTAGTTCTTGTATGTTATTGCTAAGGACATAAATGTGATTATTTAAATTGATTATGTTATTCTTTTAGCATAATAAATGGCAAGAGCATCTCCAGTATTTCCAGAAATTAATGTTAGCAAGTGGCTGATGTATATATGCATTATGTTATCGTGCATACAAGGATGAATATTGAATATGGCCTTAATCAGAATAATAAATGTGACCATATAAAAGTTGTTAATGGTCAACTTTCTTTTCTTCCCCATTCATGTCTAAACAATGCATTTGTTTTTATAGGTCACCCTTTCATAGAACAATTTGCATTATGCCATACCAGAGATGCTTCCTGAGTTGCTTATTACTACTGCTACAGACATCAAGCTCACAGCAGGAAGAGCAAAGCCAGCTGCTATTGGTGTCTTTTGATGGCTTCCGCTGGGACTATGTGAATCGAGTACCCACGCCCAATTTCCGTGCCCTGATGGAAGAGGGTGTGCAGGTGGAGAAAGTGGAGAACACCTACATCACCAAGACCTACCCGAACCACTACACCTTAGTTACAGGATTACACGCCGAAACCCACGGCATCATTGCTAACGAAATGTACGACCCCATTCACAACCAGTCCTTTTCCATGGAGGGACCTTCAGTGTATGATGCATGGTGGTGGGAGGAGGCTGTGCCATTGTGGGTGACCAATCAAAAGGCCGGCTGGAAGAGCGGAGCTGCCATGTGGCCTGGATCAGATGTAGCAATTGGCGGAACATACCCAACACATTACTTGAATTATAATGCGTCGATGCCCTTTGAGACCAGAGTCAAGAAACTCATTGATTGGTTCTCGGGACCGGAGGCCATCAATTTTGGTGTCTTATATTGGGAGGAGCCAGACGAGAGTGGACATAAATTGGGGCCGGAGAGCCCACTAATGGATAAAGTCATAGCAGACATTGATGAGAATTTGGGATTCCTCAGGGAAAAGCTCATAGCCGCCGGCCTTTATGAGAAAGTCAATCTCATTGTTACAAGTGACCATGGAATGACTCAGTTATCACATGATAAGATTATTGAGCTGGACACCTACGTCAGCCGCGATCTTTACACATGGGTAGACAAGAGTCCTGTAGTTGGTATTTTGCCGAAAGAAGGTAAGAATTGATCAAAAGCATTTGTTATTGTTTATTACACTATTAATGCAATCAGGTGTTTCTTACACTTTAGATGATTGTTATTTAAACTAATAGATTTCATCTTTTTGTTATATGAAGAACACATTAATACTGTTTTGGAAACTCTTCACCATGCTTTCATCATGTCATTTTGCTACTTTTCAAAAAGCCTTTTATGTATAGATTTTATTGTTTTAATCTCTTCCCAAACTCTGACTCTGACTATGAAAATCCACTATAGAAATATGAATTATTAAAACTTATGATAATATAAACCAGGGGGTCGAAAAGGAACTGCAGCGGGTTGTGAATCGATAAAAGCTAATAATTAATTAAATAATAAACATGTACATTTAAAAATAAATAGATCATTTAAAATAAAAATTGAGCATTTTGAATGAGCATTAACCAACATCAGAGAACCATGAACCATTTCACTATTTATTGTTTGAAATTCAACTTTCCACTGTTCAATTTTGACCACATCCTAGTCAAAAGCAGGGCAAATATGTGAGCAAATGTATTTTGACTATGTGTTCAGACTAGGCAAAAAGTGTCTAATATTATTATGTATTTAGGATGCATCAAAACCTACCTATGAAATGAACCATAGCCCCGTTTCCACCGAAATTACCTGGAAAAAATTCTACCAGGAACCTTTTTTACAGAGAGACGTGGGACTGCGCGCAACTGTTCCTCCCAGTCAGCGACGGAGAGTAATCATTTTTGTGCGATACTGTCTGCAACAATAACAAGTATGGAGGAGATGCACGCAGCGCTGCTTTTGCTAGTTATGTATTGGTTTACTAAAGATGTAACAAAACGGCGGAAAACAGACAAGCACTGATACTAAAGCGTATTCTGAAAAAGGAATTTAAAATAAGACAACGTATGTTATTATCAGCTATTACGGACATTGCGATTGCTGAGATGAACGCACACCATCGGACAGAAAGAGCAAGACTGATATTTACTGAACACAGAACGAACCTCGCAAAAGACTTTTAAAAATGCCGGTTGAAATAAAATGCTGCGTGAACTCAACCCAATCAGCATGTTCAGTCCCAAGTCCCACCCCCGATAGTTCATGGACTTTGAAAAAGTACTACCTCGCGAGCAGGGCCGTTTGGAGGGGGAAATATTTACCTGGAACTTCATTTAGACCCCGGTTCCTGCGGTCGAAACACACTGAATACCACCCCAAAGTCCTTAGTTCCTGGGGAAAGTTCCTGCGGTGGAAACGCGGCTAATGACAAGACAAAAGAGACAGATATTTTATTCCAAAAATGTTCATTTCCATCATCGTCATACACTATCCTCACAGAATACTGTTAAAGGAACACTCCGACTTTTTGGGACCTTAGCTTATTCACCATATCCCCCAGAGTAAGTCCCTGATTTTTTCACCAAAAATCCGATTTTTTTTTTTCCCTTCCTACTTAAAAAATCTCCAGATAACAAATAAATTGAAACATGTTTTAACTTTATATTGTTTATGTAAAATATTTGCGGCTTTGTAGCACATACCTGGGGACCAAAACATTCAGCATGTGAATAAACCCGGGCTATTCCACAGTATAGATGGGCACCATATACACTCACCTAAAGGATTATTAGGAACACCTGTTCAATTTCTCATTAATGCAATTATCTAATCAACCAATCACATGGCAGTTGCTTCAATGCATTTAGGGGTGTGGTCCTGGTCAAGACAATCTCCTGAACTCCAAACTGAATGTCAGAATGGGAAAGAAAGGTGATTTAAGCAATTTTGAGCATTGCATGGTTGTTGGTGCCAGACGGGCCGGTCTGAGTATTTCACAATCTGCTCAGTTACTGGGATTTTCACGCACAGCCATTTCTAGGGTTTACAAAGAATGGTGTGAAAAGGGAAAAATATCCAGTATGCGGCAGTCCTGTGGGCGAAAATGCCTTGTTGATGCTAGAGGTCAGAGGAGAATGGGCCGACTGATTCAAGCTGATAGAAGAGCAACTTCTATCTGAAATAACCACTCGTTACAATCGAGGTATGCAGCAAAGAATTTGTCTAGCTTAGCACAAAGACTGGAGGTAAACGGCTCCAGCTAGCCTACTGCTCAATAAGTGACAAAATAATGCCAACATTTACATGTTGTGATGTGTATAGTTACATTGTGTGCTAAGACCGATATGGCTAGGAACTATTCTCTCATTCCTGCGTAATAATCAAGGAACTTTGCTGCCATACCATGGGTGCAGCGGTGCAATGATATTACGCAGCGCCTGAAAATAGGCTAACTTCCGTCAACATAACCAATGTGACAACCTGCTTTCAAAAAGAGGGAGCGTGCTGGGGGCTATTTTCAGGGCTGGGTAAAAAATATAGATTTCTCGATGTTAATCGATTCTCACTTTTACAAAACAATATCGATTCTTAAATACCAAGAATCGATTAGTCATTCTGTTTTCAGTTATGAATGAAATAAACATTGTAGCATGCCTCCCATCCAATAAATCGCAATAATCTTTGTGCTTTATTACTATTGATATGAAACAAAGTCTCAGATTTCAAATTATCTCTTTTTTTTTTTTACGAAATTCAAAAACATATACCGTTCCGCTGTGGCGGAGATCGCTCTGCCGCAGCTCAGCTCAAGAGAACCGGCAGCGTGGAGCAAACGGATCTTCTCTTCCGCCTTATATCAGTAACAGTGTGAAATAAACATGAATGAGCTTCTGAAAGTGTGTTAAAAGATACAGGACAACTTACCGAAATCCGTATCATGTCACATAGAATCGCTCAATCAGTGTTTCAACCGCAGAAAGACGTAACTTAGCCTAAGTAAAACGGTTTGTAAACAATGTCATGTAACGTCACATTTTCCTCAGAAAAACCATATCCAGTGTCCATAAACTCGTTAGTCAGCTAGAAAAATTAACTCTAGAGAGGAGCATTTTGCTAACTATATGCACCACATTACATAGGCTATTAATTGTCAATGCTCTTCAATATTTAATGCATGTATGTATGAATAAATCTGGCAAGTTTTTACGCAGCCACCATTTAAATGTTTATATTTCAAAAACCTAATTGGAGTAGAATTATGATTATGTAATTGTAAAGTTAATATTATAAATGTATTATATATATATATATATATTTATATATATGTATATACAGTATATATATAAACATAGTGTCATTTAAGTGTTTGTATACAAATCTGTTAATTTGTACCTTCAATATTAGTAGGCTAATGTAGTATCAACTGACTCCCATAGTTTACAACATTAGTTCAGAAATTTGTTTTCCTTGAGAAAATTTTCCATGTATTATACCTGATACATATCCAAAATAATCGATATTGAATTGAATCGAAAATCGAATCGAATCGAAAGCTTGTGAATCAAAATCGAATCGAATTGTGAAATTGGTGTCAATACCCAGCCCTACTGCGTAATATCATTGCGCCACTGCACCCACGATGTAACTATACACATCACAACAATAGAAAAATGTTGGCGTTATTTTGTCACTTATTGAGCAGTAGGCTAGCTGGAGCCGTTTACCTCCAGTCTTTGTGCTAAGCTAGGCTAGCGGTGGGTGCGTCAGACAAAGTTATGGCACGCACAGAGATGAGAATGGTATGGACTTATCTAACTCTATGGGACTTTAGCTTATTCACCGTATCCCCCCAAAGTCGGAGTGTTACTTTAAACACAACATATCATTTGAGATGTGGTGGAAATGACTTTCAGAAAGAAGACATGATATCTCATGATTTATACACTATAAGATATTATTAGTGGACAAATCAATGAGTGTGAAAAGTGTTTTATGAGATTTTGGTCCAGATTTACTTACAGCTTGCACCATGGCTAACCCTCTTTTGCCGTTAGAAAAAAACACCTGTCAGGATTTACTAAAGACGCACAGTAAAACAATTAACACTGAAAAGGTGCGGACAAAGTTATTTTTGCAGCTGGACTTATTGCATATTAAAGCATGTCTTAAACAAGTGTGCCACACAAGTCCGGAAAAGTGAAGCCAAAGCGTCTCGATCGCCCCCTGGTAACTGGATTCAGTATAGGTCATAAACGCCGCCCGCTCCAGGTAATATAATGGGACGTGAGACAAACAAAAATATCAAATTACACTTCAAATAAATTTTTTCCAAAGATGGTTTCTGTCATTTTAGGCAGTTTTTATCACACTGATGTTAGTTTAAGTGTTTGTTCTTTAAATAAGTTTGGTTTTAGTTAGTTAGTTATTTGATGCTATAAAAACAGGCGGTGTGAAGTTATAATTGACAGCTGTGATTGACAACTTCTCTGAGTGAAGTTGTCACTGAGGCACCAACAGACATTTTTGGGAACTTCGGGAGGAGATTGGAGCTTTAATTTTTATTTCTACATTTCTGTTTATTTCATACAAATTTCAGAGGCGTGTGATTAATTAGGCGGGAGTGTGGGCGGGACCTTGGAATTGCACTCACGCAAACTTGTCCTGTTTAGTAAATCTGACCCATTAATTTGCCAAAAGTGCCTGTAGTTGAAGAAACACTCAATCATCAATGAAAAATCTTGTTATAATTGGTGACACATTCACACAGGATGCATTTTTGCTGTTAAAAACGTGTTTGTTTAAACTTTAGCGCCACATTTTTAGAATGGCGCGTCATGCAAAAGACGTGAGCGCAACCGTCCAGCGTGTTTACATTGAAAGAGTAAGGGAAAACTCGTTCTGTGTGAATGGCCCTTTCAGTATTTGAGTGTTACTCTCCTCTTAACCCAGGAAAACTTGAAGAGGTCTACAGTTCATTGAAGAACGCCAACCCTAACATGGCTGTGTATAAAAAGGAGGAGATCCCAGATCATTACCACTACCGACACCATGTCAGGATCATGCCTCTGATCATAGAGGTCAAAGAGGGATGGACGGTCATGCAGAACAGAAATGGATCTTTTATGAGTGCGTATTGTTATTTACATACATAACACATTAATGTCGTCAATGTGCTTGCTGAGACACCTCTGCAGTTACTTAATGATCATGTGCTTGATTTGCAGTGGGAAACCATGGTTACAACAACAGCCTTCGCAGCATGCAACCCGTGTTTGTCGCCCGAGGACCCGCTTTCCGCCGTGACTACACCAAGACCACCATGCGCTCCGTCGACCTCTACCCTCTCATGTGCAGCATTCTTGGTCTCAAGCCCTTGCCCAACAATGGCTCTTTGTCAAGCGTGCAGGATCTCCTAGTGGAGACGTCAACCCCAAAACCCGTGGTCCCATCCGTGCCCCGAGAGTCTTCCTACGCCTGGGCTGTGGGATCCATCTTCGGCACCGCACTCGTGATCGGGTTTCTCTTTATCTTTGTGCAGCAGGTGACACAAAGGCAGCTACCGCCATTACATCTGTCCAATAGCGAGATAACACAGCCCTTACTGTAGGCTCAAACACGTCACTTTTCTCATGTGAGGTTCTCAAAGTATGCAGCACTGAATTTTTCATCCAGTGCCACAAATCTCATTGCAGTCTAAAATTATTCTAACAACACTTTTCAAGCGGTCGACCTGGTCGCTTGAATTCAAAAGCGATCAATATCCACAGTTACCATGCCAAAGCCGATTATACCAAAAGCAATATGGGGAACGATGCTACAGTGGAAAAAAAGGTTGCGCAATCATAAAAATACTAGCTGACTAAGCCAATAGTGCCCTCTTCTGGCGAAGCTGTCAGTGATACCTTTATTCTTGTCATCTAAAATCTAGCATTTGAAGAAAAATGGTTAGCATCCCCATGCTTTTCCTTTCAATTTGAATCTGATATTTATTTAATAGGAGAGAGATTTGCCCTATTCTCTTGAATTTGCATTAAATGTTCAGTGTGGGATAACATTTGTGGCATAATGTTGATTATCACAGAGATTAATGTGCTCTGATCTTTAAAACAGACTTTTTATATTCACAAACAAAACGATTATAAAACAAGCTTCACATTTTTGCTTTTAAATCCTCCCAAAATTAGCCTCATTTACTTTCATTGTAAATGCCTCATCGTAACACTGATTGTTGCTTTGTTTAATTAAGAAAACAAGTAGAAATTTTTCCTGTTAATCAACATTATGCCACAAACATGGGCATTTGAGGTTAGTTTAACGTGTATTGAACATGGAATATTCCTTTAACTGTATGTTATGGATATTTAAGATTCTGAAAAAAAACGAAGGCACATTAGTAGCAGTTACTATTTGAGTTTGTTGTTTATTCTCATACCCATTGTAGTTTTGTTTGATTTGTTAAATGCAGTTGTTTCAATTGGATGAATAATGTTAATAAGTGTTAATGAAAAGAAGCCGGTAGTCGTCGAACTACCCTCATGTTGCACTAAGATTAAAGTAAGCTAATCAGGATAGAGAGAGGAAGTAGATTAGTGGGATGTTTTAGCTTATCTGCGTTTTGCACAATGTAATACCATCCAAAATTTATATAAAAAGGGGGTAGGGGTGTGGGTGCCAAAATCCTTTTGATTGACATCTAGTAATAGTATAGTTCTTGCGTTAATGTATTTTGTACTTTTTGAAAATAGCGTTTAACAGAAAGCCCTGCGTAGGGCGAAACACTGTGATCCGTCTTCTACTGGTGCAGACTAAAGGAAATGAAATAGTTATGCTCTTTTGAAGTGTATGTTGCTGAAATTAGTTGTAGTTAGCTGCTTGCAGAATGTTATTGTTTTTTATTATGAAGGAAATGATGACTCTCTATATGGATGTGTGCAGAAACTATTGTGTTTTGTGTTTCTATGATTTACTGGATTTGTCTTTTATGGCCTAATGTCTGATTTGGACCTGTCAAAAGTCCCATAACAATAAAAACATTACTTTAAATGTGCTACATTAAAGGTAAATGCCAAATTTGGAAACTCCTGAGTTCTTATTAGCACTTGACCCATTTTCCCCACAGATGTTATCTTTATAACCTTTTGCAGGCTACCAGGAAATGATGTAATCGAGCCATCGCTTTGTTGCACACTGGTATGTTGTGGTATTTAAATGTTATTCAGGGACTTCTGGGGCCTGTTTCAGTAAGGAGGTTCAACCAACTCTGAGGTTAAACCTGAACTCTGAGTTGACTTGCTCTGAGATGGGAAACTCTGAGTTTTGGGTTTCAGAACAGCTGAATTGACGTAGTTCAATCAACTCTGAGTAGACTGACTCGTAAGTTAAGCACATGCACTCCAAAAAGACGTTTGCATACTACCGGGTCAATATGTAAGTTTAATTCTTAATTATTTTAATTAAGTGTAATTTTCATGGTAGCTATCCAAAAGGCAAAAAAAGAATGTGGCAGCAGCTAAAAATGGAAAATAAAAACAATTCAATCAGGTAAAGCTTTAAGCATAAAATTTTCATGGGTGTATGTTTAATGACTTTACAAACATTTGACATATTAAATATCATTCAGTGTCCAATGTGCAGCAGCTTTTCCCAAATAGACCCTTTTCACAGTGATGACGTGTTTTAATGGTCATCAATATCGTAAATCCTGCAACATTTTTTTTTATGTAAGTACATTTATAACACTAATACTTTGTATTATATTACTTTTGCATCAAATTACAAAAAACAAGTTACCGCTGCTGTGAGGGTGTTTCTAATACAGTGTTTATGGGAGTGATGGTGAAAATTAACATCTTTCTCTCTTTTCACTGCCGTTATCAATCTCACTCTAATTTTTCCATCTTTTTGAAAGTTGTGAAATCACTACTGTAGAGTTTTTCTTTTGCTATTTGAGCAAATGGGGACACAAAAATACATATTTAATATATTCTTTCATTCACCGCTACAAAAGTTAACCCAACTATGACGACTTCGCCTTCGGAAACCCAGAAATGTGAAAAGGGTCTGTTCTTTTCACATAATGAAATGTTCTCTGATCCCACCTGTTACATTTATTAATTAGGTTAATGACATTAACATTTGACTTCTACTCAGGCCAGCCAAACACCAGCACCACTGACAGATTAAGAGATGGAGGAAGAATATTAACATCCAACAGGAAAAATAAAGTATTTGTAGGAAATAAAGATACATTTATTTATTTAACAGCTGTGGTTATGGCATACATCTCGTACTAGCATCTGGCAGCATTCTTCCATTCCATTCAGTAATCCATAAAGTGTGATTATGGGAATATGAGAGTCAATGCGTCCAACCACTGGAAATCCTAAAGGAAATTCTAATTATTAGGTTACTTCTAGAGGTTTATCAAGTGGATGTCAGGATCCTGTTTAAAAGGACATGTCATTTTTGTCACTTTGACAGTGTCCTCATGATGAACAAATGAGCAATGAATGAATGTTCCTGCACTGCAAAGAAAAACAAAAGCATTTGTGCCGTCTGAATGAATGATTTAAGTATTTAAACACTGCTGGCACTTTAAAAAGGGGAAGGAAACACTGGGTTTACCAAAGAAAACCTGCTCCTGAACAGGTTAGGTTCACAGAGTAGGTTACCCTGGTAACAGTGCAAGTTACCTCTCTTTCAGAAACGGGCTTGACTTACCCTGCTTTCTCGGGTTTGACATACCTCCCATTCTGAAACAGAAAACCCAGTTTCCCTTATTTCAGGGTTAACACTTAACCTCCTTTCTGAAACGGGCCCCTGGTGCTATTAGCCTCTGGCCAGAAAAAGCTGCATTAAACTCTACAATCACCTTCAATTCAGGAACATACCCAGCCAGATAAAAAAAATAATAAAAACACACTAGAGCTCCAAAGTTTGCTTTTTTTTATTTTTTATTTTTAATAAGTCCCTTTTGCTTACCAAGTCCCTAAGGCTGCATACATTTGATCAAAAATACAATATTGCAATTTAAAATAACTATATGGTAAGTGTTAAGCGTTTTTCAACAACAAAAATGATCTGACTCTTTATGAATGGTATATATAAATATGGATACAAATATATCATGAATATTAGTAGTGTCAAAGACAACTAGTACACGGTGGGATTCACAAGCAAATCTTTAATAGTTGCAAAAATACAAGGGGAACTTGTGTGCATTTTATGCTCTAGAATCTAAGAAACTCATGCATTCAAACAACAGCAACAATTCATCAATAGAGCTGGTGAGAAGACTAAAACAAGAGGCTTTCAGCAGAGCGCTAACCCAGGCCTGGAGCTGAACAAAAGGCCAAAAGGTGGTGAAAAGGCATGCGTCTGACAAAAACAAGCTGAGCAATATGGAAGAGGCAACTGAAGCTTTTTGGTTTTATCTTTAAATGGCATCGATATCAATGTCCTCCTCCTCATGCTCTGCCTTCTCAGGTTTTGTGGTCTCCATTTTTAGCTCACGGGCAGAGGAGGAATACACCACCTTGGGGGGGGGGGGAAAAGGGCAAATTTGAGCAAATTAACAAGTACTACATTTTTTATAACACAATCTTACTAAAAAACCTTTCATAACCAGGATTTTCAGTTTATTAAATAATGTGGCTCTTTTTTTTTTACCTCAACATTGTCCTCGTCGTCATCTTCCTCTTCCTCACTGCCCTCACTCTCCTCTTCTGCCTCCTTGAGCCATTTAACAAAGGGCTCTGCCTTGGCATGAATCTCTTTAGCCAACTCTTTAGAGATGTACTTCTTGGACACCTACAGCAAAAACATCACAAACAGGCTTATACTCATGAACACTGGACTAGGTAAGTCAAGTATAATTGCTGCTATCAGCATGCAGGCCACAGACGTTACCATATTACAACCCCCTCAGACACTCGGTCTAAACTGACAGATCCTTCTAGGGTTGCCTGGCAACTAGACATGTGCGGTTGGCGGTTACAGCTGCGGATAAACCGCGGATTTGGCGGATGACGTGACGAAAAATAATATTTTAATTAAATTCGGGTGGGTGGCGGGCGGTTGAACCAATCATATTAAAAATATATGTGTACATTGTTAAATATTGTAATCGGACTATACCTACATCCAAAAACAAAACAAAAAACAACAACAAAAAAAAACACAGCACACTTTGAAATAGTCAAATTTTCATCAGGCAGTAATATGGCTAGTCGAGTCTATGCAGATCGACTGCTTGTTATTATCAAAGATGGCAGCGCCGGCGAGGGAGGTACGTGACAAACTCAAAAAAGGAGAATTAAAAACAAAGGAAATAGGAGGTCAGAAAAGTGTTGCCTGACATAGCCAATGTTTCACAAACTTTTGAATTCGGTCAGCTGATAATTTTACGTTCATATTGGTTTAGCCTATTCTATTCTAGTTATTTGGCCTCGCTTTTACGTTCCGAGGCTTAAGGCTATTTTGCCAGAATTTCTTTGTCGCAACTGTCATGGCGTAGTATTTAATTATGTTTCAAGTTTGTGGGGATGATCCTAAGTCCATGGGATATTGGGGCATAAACTTGTCATACAGGCAATTTAGCCTGGTCAGACTATGTTCGTTCAAAGAGGGATGGCATTTATTTTTCTAATTTAAGTTTGTGGGGGTGACTGAGCCTAAAAGGCTTAGCTACAAAATGCGTTTTTTTTTTTTTTTTTTTTTCAACTATAGCCTATGCCTACATTAAGATATTTATTTTAATAATTTTTTACTGCCTGTTGTTTCTTTTGGCATATAAGATAGGCATTGTCTGATAGAGACATCAATAAAGGTTAATCTGTGTCGCAGAATTGGTGTTGTTTTTCCGATTTCTACAAGCTCAATAACATCCACAGCAAAAAATAAAAAATTGTCGGGAAAAACTGTGCCCATTAATTAGATGTGCAAGACAAGCAGGTACGTTTTTGGGGTTGTTATGGACAACTACAAATGTGAACATTATTAGCCTATAATGTAAATGACTTATTCGAGCTTTCTATCTATTTGCTAAAAAATAAAGTGAAATAGGCATTTAGTAGTAGGCTAAATAGCAGCATGTTGAAATGTGCCAAAATGCGTTTTCTATTAGGCTACAATGAAAATATTGTGCAGTACAGTGCGTTTAATTTAGGCTATTTATTTATTTTTGTCCCTGTGCGCCGATCGGAGATGGAGTTCACTGCTGAAATTCTGAGAGCTTTCTAGCCTTGCATCGCCCAATCAGTGGATGGCAGGCGGGTGCGGTTTTGAAAATTGGTCAAAAACGTTGGTGCGGATGGATGGCGGGCGGATGAGTTTTGTGATGCGGTTGCGGATGAAATAATAGCCCATCCGCGCATCTCTACTGGCAACGGACCACATCATCCTAATGTCTATGGCTACATTTACTTGTGGTTTCATGCATGTAAACTACTGAGATCAGATGTTTGGCATCTGATAATGACAGATTCCAGAAAGTCAAGTGTTGTGTTGGCAGGTTACCTTTTCAGCCCATGCAAGTATGACATCTTCCTCCAGCAGGTCTGCGTCATACAGGTCTTTGAGAATAATGGGGACTCTGGGTAAGAGCTGAGTCTGATACAGCTTCACCAGGCACTCAAAGCCACCCAGCAGATACTTCTGAGCTTTCTTATTGTTGTGGCAGAACTGTGGGCAGAAATGTAAACGTCTTACATTCACTACAGTGCATCAAGTCAGTATGACTTAATTGCAAAAGCAGCAATAGTGCATTTTAATAAAAATATAGACTGTTGTTGTTGTTGTAGTAGTGCAACAAATAACATTTGAGATATCAATAGTTACCGTTTCAAGTAATTCTAAAAATATTCCATTTAAATATTCCAAAATAAGCTAAAACCAATATAAATCCAAATAATTCACTCCCTCTTTTTTGAATTACAACAACCAGGGTTTCCCATCTTGGACAACATGGATTTATTGGGTAGCTAATATTAATTTAGAATTTATGCTCGGAATAACACGCGTTCATGAAGGCTACAAATGCACATTTCAAAAGATCTCACAGCTGGATTCAACAAAGTCTGCAAGGTTTGTGAAACACAATGTTTATTAGATATTCAAAGATTTATTTAAATGACAAATGCATATTTCCTGAATGCTAAAGTAATTATTACAGTCTTTGCCTTTAGCAAACACTAATACTTTCGTATACCGTTTACTTTATTTGCCTAACATCTAGTCTTAGACAGAACTGTTAAACAGAGACTGTATAACTAATGAAGAATGGGAGCAGTGTGTGTAGGGATACACCGATACCACTTTTTTAAGTACAAGTACTTACATTTGGGTACTTGCTGATACAGAGTACTGATACGAGTACTTAATACCATTACAGTTCTTCTAACAGCGTTTTATTTTCATCAGATGGTTTTCACTTTCTGACTGTAACAAAGTAAATACAAACATTGATGCGGTTGCTGACATTTTTACATTCAACTGGGTGTTTTCCTAAACAAACATGGCACTGCTGCCCATTTCACATAAAATGTAACCTGTAACATTCAGTGGATTCCAGTACCACACAACATAGTAGCAGAACAACTGAATTAAATTATTTTAAATGTTATCATAGCCATACAGCCCTTTTCGAAAAAAAGTGAGAGGCTGGGTCTTTTTGATGAAAAGAAGATTCTCTGCATTATCAGCTAGGAGCCTGTTTCTGTTTTCATCTACAATGTGTGACACTGAGCTATGGATGCAGGGCTGATAGTGAAAAAAATTCCTGAGCCTGAACTTTTTTCCTTGCCCCCCGAGAGGGTACTATGTATGCGACGCACTTTTAACACAACTTGTTGGCCCCTGGGCCCAAATATATAAACAGCCTAAGTATGTATAACCCTGATCATCATTATTGACAAGTGGCTCTTTGTTAGATATTTTCATATTTGCATTATGCCCTCAGTATTATTCAAGAAACCACAGCATTTTCTTCTCAATATGTTCAGTGCCTACATTGACCTTATTAGCCCATCTTAGTACAATCACTGGAAGTAAATGCTGCAGAACAGTTCCGTTTTGTATGTATGACACATTGATTTCTTTTCTGTTTTATTAAGTTGAGTTCCGCAGTAAAGAGACTTCTGCAGATTTCGTTTGTCTGTAAATACACGGTGCGCTGTCATTCATGATGAAAATAAAACTAAACGGCATTCTCCATGATTTCAATGAATAATCCACCTGGTCAACATAATGTTTTATTCATTGATACTTTTAATTGAATAATGCCTATCACTTGAAACAGTTTTGCTGATTTGTATTTATTAAAACGATGTATTTTAAATTTATATTAGTCTACATCAACTTGTATTCCTTGTACATAAGACTAGCCGCGTTTCCATTACAGATTTGCGCAAAACTTTTGCGATATTTTCTAAAAGTCGACAAAAAATATTGCGAAATGACAGCGTTTCCATTAACTGATGTTATGCGACTAAAACATTTTTTTTCCTCTCGTGATAAATCATTCCAAAAATCATGCTACGTATGTTATGTTTATGTTTATCCCAGCCACCGCACGCCATTATTATTAATGGAAAGAGACGTGCGTGTTATAGCACTGATGGCAAGGAAAGCCTCTTATACTTGAGCGGCACATATGAGGTGTTATGATAAATTGTGGGATTTTATATTCTATTGTTTTTTTTCTGAGTTTAATAAAGAACTCGTCTTCTGTCCAAACATACCATCATCTGTAAAGAATGATCGACTTTTACATACGCCAGCCCAGGTTATTGTGACGCATTGCCACTATACAGAGACGAGCGAAAAGTTTGAATTTGCATGGTGGTGTTTTTTTTTACCACTTCGTTATTTTGGCTCGGAATTTCGTTTTTTGGAAATATAAACTGAATTTAGAAATGCTTTTGAAATGAAAAACTTTGCGTTTAATAAACAAAATATATTTTTGAAATGAAGACAGCGTTTGGAGTGGAGTGCAAAATAATCTGTTCCCCGAGTCCACGGCCTTTGCTGTTATCGTGAGTGTACACAAATAAAAGTAGACAGTTTACTGTTTATAATTATGTCTTGCACTTATCTGTATGGCTAAAAATGACGGAGTATTTTAAGTTTCCGCTGGAATAGCCTAAGGAAAAAATTCATCAAAAGGCGACTTCATCGGAAAGAGGGTTAAAGAAAACATAGCCTAACTATATGAAACTAAATAGGCTATGTCTAAATATTATAATCTTTTAATTTCATATGTTGATTATGAAAAGTGAGCAGCATGAGTAAAGCACATAATCAGATGCGCATATGTCTGGAGACATGGATTTTGAGCACAATTGAATTGTGTTTTCTAGAAAGTCTTTCTTTAAAATTAATTTCGTTTTGTATAAATTGTATTTTAATTTTTATCAATGTTTAACAACTATTTGGCTGTAGGCTATATTTAATAAATAAGAAGCAAACCAAGATCGTCGGGAATGGATAGACCTAGTCTTTGAGCAAGGCTGAAACTATATAGCGTCTTTCTGTTTTAATCGATTTCTTGAATATATGTCATAATTACAGTATAGGCCTATAGATAGTTATATTTGTGGTTGCACCGGGGTCCGTCATTATAAAGTTACGCCACTTTCCTTATTAGGAGAAAATATATGTTGTTTTAACGACATAAGATCTCGTACATACTTGAGTGGAAAAAAAATTATATGTAGGCCCTATGTGAGAGCAATGCGTGACCGTACCAGGTGACCTGTAAATGCGAAAAAAACTGTTTCCATTGCAGTTTTGTGAAAATTTCCTTTTTCGAATTGCCTGAAAAACCACCTCATGCGATCATAAAAACTTTTTTGCAATATATGGGAGTTTTTGCGAAATTGACGCGTTTCCATTGGGCATATTTTCAATTCGCAATTTCAATTTGAGCAATTTGAAGGGTGATGGAAACGCGGCTAATGAATGTGTCGGAGGGTAAGGGGATATTTGAATTATTTATGAATAAACTAGTGTATTCTAAATCAGTGACGCAAGATCCTTAATAGAAATCTCCACTTTGCCGCGAGAAATGCATCTTTACAGATATAATGAAAGAGTTTTTGGTTTGATTTGTTTTATTTCGTTAAGCAATAATTTAAATCTCTCCATCTATGTATTTGATGTCGGTAAGGCATGTATTGTTTTGAGGATAATTCGTTTCCACTGGATAAAAAAAAGTGCAAGTGACGGCTCTGGCGCCGTATTGCATCGTGCAAGCTTCCACTCTCCGCACAAACCAATGGATATGCGCCTATACCGTATTTATATCTGACGAATAAAAAATCTTCCCATTACAACTTAATTAATAAAAACAGAAACAAAATCACTTTGCCATACATACAAAACGGAACTATTTTAATAGCTGAAACGATGTCTAACAGAACAGCACATATTCTCTTCCGTGCTTTTAAAAACAGACATCAAATAAACATTAGACAATCTTTTTTATTATTACTATTATTTTTTTTTTTTTTAACATGGCACTAAAACGCCGCCGTAGACCAATATAACCAGAACCTGATTTTTTTTTTTTTTCCCCGCAGCCACAGTAGCCTACGCCGGAAATCCGGCGTGGTGCCGGAACGCTATCACCCCTGTGGATGTGTGAGACTAGTCGATTTAAACGTTAGTGCTGCTGCTAGACGACTTGGAAAATACTAGTCGTTTAAATTTTTTTTTACCTTTTCATTTAAGGTTTTGCTTTAAATATATATTTTTTACAAAGGCTATGTTTAAATTACCATCGTGTTAATGTTATCTCTTGAAATTAATACATTATTTTGAAAAGTCTATATCTGCAGCAAAACAGAATCATTTAATTTTACCTCAGGTTTTGCATGTGTTGGTTTTCTCTGGCGCTCGTGGAGGCTTCAGATAAATCTCCGCTCGGGTGAAGGAGGGATTTTTAAAGCTTACACAAAAGTAACATTTTCTTCCATGTCATGTCAAACTAGTATAACAATTAAGCTTGCTTAGGCTTGTTATACTACCGGGGTTAGGCTAGTCATTGGACACATCATTACTAAACAGCACACACTACCGAGAGGTATCTGCCTCACGAGCAGTTAAGCTTGGTTTATACTCGCCGCGTCCGCACTAGCACTCGGATGCACGCAGCAAAAATTAAATCATACTATGGCAGTCGTGCGCTTTGAGAGTGTGAGACCCTTTGCAATTGGCGCCGTGGTGTGCGGGTGTGCACGGCGAATTATGTAACTTTGCGCGCTGCTCCGCATCCGAAGATGCGCTGCCATAAAATGGCATCGGGTGCGGTTGTATCAGGGTATTTTTACGAGTACAAGTACTTGACAACAGTATCGTACCGACACCCGAGCACTGGTACATCCCTAATTCTACGCACTGTCAAAATAAGTCCCACTTCAAACACAATTTGACACAAGAGACTTGTGAAAAGGAACTTCTCTGACAAACGTGTTGGCGATGTAAATTGGCCGATATCACTCGACCACTAATTTTATTAAATTGTGAGTTAAAAAAAAACATGTAAATTAATTGTTTAAAAAAGTGACCCCTAAAACTTTTTATAGTGTTGGGGTTGCAATGAGGGGCCTTGGAATCAAAAGGTTTGAGAACCATTGTTCTAAATGTTAAAAATGCTAATAGATGTCAGGACATACCCTGAGGAAGTGACGCTTGTACTTCTTGATCTGTTCACGGATGTTTTCATCAAAGAGCAGCTCGCTCAGGATCAGAGGACCCATGGCCTTCACATCAAGCCTTTCAGCCTCAGCCAAGACCTCTTTATCGGCAGCGTCAATTGCTCCACTGTCCTTCTTTTCCTGAAGAACAGAAACAAAAAGATTGGAGCTGAAGAAAGTGTCTATATATAAAGAGTATCTTTCTTTCAAAATGTCCTGCAAGATCTCATGACAAACACCTTCACGAAGTTGTAAAATATGTTGACCCTCTCCTCCAGGGGTTTTTCCAAGTCTTCAGTGAGCGTGAGACCTTTGGCGTGCTCGCTGATCTCCTCCATCCTGCGGCGCTGGGCCTCCTCTGTGGTCTCCTCAGCCCAGTCTTCATCATCATCATCCCCATCCTGCCGGGATCAAAAATCACATTCAACACCAGCATTTCTCATTTCTTCCGCTGATTAGGCTGAAAGAGGTTCATCAAGAGATTATATCAAAGCAGCACTTACCACAGCATCAGGGGCATCTATGTCATTATGGTTCCCAGCCTCTCCACCACTTGAGCCATTCTCTTTGTCTTTCTTACGGTTCTTTTTTTCCTTCTCTTTTTTCACAGATCCACTTTCATTCTCTGCCAAGAGAGAGAGCGAGAGAGTGAATAAAAAGTTCAGTTTATGAACATCAAATCAATACATCAAATCTGAATTTTCTGACCACCGTTACAGCGGATACTGCTTATCTGAGAACATATACTGAGAACAAAATATTAAGGCCTTCCTTTGGGTTTCAGGTGAAAATGAAAGGATTATGGAAGAAGAAAAAAAACCATGACAATTTAAAAGGTGAAGATAAATCAATGCATCATTTATTACTGGGGATCCAAAAATCTCAATTCACTGTCTCTATATAGTCTGTATTTACCAGGTGGATTCTTGAGAATGAAGGTGCAGAGTTTGTGTCTAGTGTCCAACATGCCTCGGTACCCACAAGCCTTGCAGGAGTTTCCAATGGTCTGCTTCTTGGGATTAATGTGCTACAAATGACAAGAACATTTGAAGCAACTTTAGGAACCCTGATAAACAATTGTGCAACAATGAATCCAGCTAGAAATCTCCAGGGCAAAATTAATCACTTCCAAACATCAAGCTAGGTCTGGGCAGTATATTGAGTTTGTACAATATATCGATATCTTTTTTTAGAAACGATATGGAATGGGGCAATACCGTTTATATCGATACGGTTTGTAAAAATGTCTATTTTGCTGTCAGGAGGACGAGCCTTCTGCCAGTGAATCTCCGCTAAAATTCAGGCTTCAAACAGACGGAGTGCAATATAATAGGAACAATATAATATTATAATATAATATATATATATATATATTTTTTTTTTTTTTTAATCCAAATAGAAAAACGTAGAAAACAACAGAATATATACAGTGTATCACGGTCCGTGTAACGCTTCACAATTCAATTTTCAGACCATATAGTGCAAATGCAAAAAATAAAATATTGAAACAAACGTCCATTTTTTCCTTTTTCTCGGTTACTTCATCAGTGGATTTTTGCCATTTTCTCTCCTTTTTTCAAATTTCCTTTTGCTAAATTATGACTTAAGAAATTATCTTTTGAATGAATTGAAATCTAACCGATTTTATTTTCCTTCTATTTTTTCCCCAATTTACGTGGACTGTGCCATAGCTATAGCGGGGGAGGTCGCGGACTGTTTTACATCGTTTATGTAGGCTATAGCCTGCGTGCACGTTGAGAAGTAACTTATAGTTTAAAAGGCTAACACAGAGGACGCCATAGTTTTTGTTGTTAATAAATATATAATAGGCTAATAATACTGTGCTAAATGTAGAATTCAGGTCTGGCCATCGGGAGCAGCGGGCAAAACGGTGGCCTGGCTACTTATTTGCCCGCTGGTTTGTATTTGTTATTAGTGCACGTACACACACACACACACTCACGTGCACGCATGCACACACACACACACACATACCTACTTTATTATATTGATGCATGCCTCGATGTACCCGAATGATTTAAGAACTCGCCATTTGATAATTAACCGATACAAATTATGAATCCGCTACTCTTGACTTGCAGCATATCATTATATAGCCTACATATTTAGGCATATCAAAGCCTATCATTCTCGGCTAACGGCTTGTAATGAACCGAGTTAATGACTGCTAAATTTAAGTGTCCCATCAGTAATTTATTTAGGCTACTAGCATTTACTATTTCATCGGGATGTCAGATTCTGTTTGGTCTATAACTTCTAACAACATTAAACACAGGAATACAGGAGATTAGATCATTCTAAAGAAAGTACACGTAGAGATACATCAGCGCGTTGCCATTGTCATTATTGCATGGTCAGATGTGCCAATGCATAGGCATACAGCGCTCTGGGTGAATAGATCCACGAACCCCCGCGCGCTCCCCCCATTCCCCCCACTGGTACAGTCCAACCGGGAGCGCAAAATAGAGAAATGAAAATCAAAATATGATTAATTTTTATGTTAGTTCTAAAATCAGATTCGGACGCATCAACCTAAACTAGTAAAATTGAAAAATTAAAACGAGAGGCAATTATCCCTTTGTAAATTGCTCAAAAGAAATTGAAAATGAAAGTTATAAGCCAACTTTTCATTTGGTTCATTTTGATGGTGCGAATTGAACAATGAACTGCAAAGCGTTACACGGACCGTATCACCATTCATCCAAAAAATACAGAGATGTGATTTTTTTTTTTTGGCCAGCCCTACATCAAGCTTCCTGTACTTGAAATCTGCAAAGATTGTTTTATTGCCATAAAAATGTATTCTTCTCTCTGTATACAGGTATAGGCCTGTGTGTTATGTCTTATGACCTTACAGTTTATAAAAGGCAGACTGCCGCATGAAACAGAAACCAGGCCAGCTGAGACTATGCAAAAAAAAAAAAAAAAAATCAGGAAGTCAAACAGTACTGCACTGCAGAGAAAAGCACATTGCTCACTTTAAATAATGCTTTTTGTTCTGAATTCTAATTCTGTCCCTCCATTGAAAGTCCTTGCAACCAAAACTTTGACGCTTTAAAAAGCTCAACGACAGATTTAATTTAGGATTTTATTCATAAATATACATTGATCAATGCACATACATAAACCACACTGAATATGGTAAACAGAAGCTCAACCATACTTGATATGCAAAAACAAACCTCAATGGTTCTGGTGCATTAAGAAAGTTTAATCTTCTATTTCCCATATTTGATGTGCACCATGTAGGGCTAAGTGGTATATGGACATATTCAAAAATGATTTAAAAGATACAGTTTATATACTGAATTACATTAGTTTGATGTTGTGAAAATAGTGCAAAATAATGAGGACACAGTGAGCCGATGTGGGGAAATGGCACAATCCAGATGTCCCAAACAGGAGACATGCACTACACATGAAACATTAGGCACTTCAAACTAGGGCTGCACGACTGTATAGTTTTAGCATTTATATTGCGATGTGCACATTCGCAGGACGTGCAATGTCAAGTAGATCGTAGTTGATCTGTATGGGCCAGTTGCGGTCCCTGGTTCAGGACATGTGTGATTCGCGGATTAAATAAGTTTAAACATCATAGAGCGAAAGTTTATAATTTGCATACAGTTTAAGTCAAGTCAGGCATCAAGTGCAAGAGGTCTAGCGCCGTTTTCTTTGCTGATAGCACATGAATGCCGAATTTAGTTCTTGTTCTTTCGAGCTTGAATGGACATGCAAAAGTCAAAATGCCCATCTCGGCGAGTATCCTAGTAAACAGTCGGTTATGTGTTGTTAACAATTGAAAAGACAACGGATGAGTGTCAATGTGTCATTTATATTTGGTCCATCCATTTGTCTTATGCTGCGTTCATACCAAACACGAATAGAGCGGTAAAATCGCATCTACCGCATCGTTTGACGCGTGAACATTTTGAATCCATTCGCGCATCCGCGGCGAATTGGACGCGTGTAGAAACCGAGCATTTGAAGCGAAATAGACGCGTTCAAGGCACTTCAGGAGAAATATGTCATAAACCACCTCTTTTCATTTTCATGGTGTGAACGCAGCATTAAAGGGACAGCAGCCTAATGTACCCGCAGCTGTGTCACCAATGGTGACCAAACAACAAAAATAAAATTACTTGTAGCTTTAACAAATATAAAATTGTATTAAATTAATTATATGCGTGTTATATTTCATTTATACAGTGAAGACGGTTATTTTACATTTGACTATTCAATTTCTCTTCCCGAAAACAGTTAGATTTACCTAAAAAGCAATGCATTGCTTACTTTAATTGTATCTTTCTTCTATTGTATGCAACCATGCTTGTAATTTGATTTATTATATTCTATGTAGATTCATTCTATAATGATTAATTTTCAAATTTTAAATTTCAAATCTCCTGCTAAATTTGTTTTTATAAATCGCAATATATGTCACAGAAAAACTAACCCCCCAATATTGTGCAGCCCTACTATAAACACACAGTTTAATCAGGGTTCCTACACAATTTTCATTTCAAAATTCCATACTTTTCCAGACTTCCCTACAGATTTTTCCGACCATATTTAACTTGTTCTGATAAATTGTTTTAAAATTCAACTGCTAACAAGTATGTTACATTCTAAAGATTTAGTATTGGCGTTTTTTATTAGGATAGGAAAGTAGCTAGACAGGAAGTAAGGTGGGAGAGAGAGGGGGCGGGATTGGGAAAAGTCCAATAGGCAGGACTCGAACTCAGGTCTCCCGAAGCACAACAGCACTACATGGTGACGCACTTATCCACAATGCTATCGGCGCCGACAAGTATTAGATTCAACTTTATATTCAACTTTAAATGCAGTTTAGGTCTAACTAGAAGTGCAAAAGCAGCAAGTGCAGAATATACAATCGTTGCATAAGTGCAGGATATACAATGGATGAACAAGTGCAGGACATGGATATGTACTGAATATAAATATATATATATATATATATATATATATATATATATATATATATATATATATATATATATATATATATATATATATATATATATATATATATATATATATATATATATATAGAGATGGTTGTTACTATAAACAGGATTTACAGGTGGATATGTACAGTGCATAAATGTACAGATGGCTATTACTATAAACAGAATTTACAGGTGAATATGTACTATGAATATAATATACAGATGGCTATTACTATAAACAGAATTTTACAGATATAGGTATACAATGATATGTTAGGCTAAGATGAGGAATAGCAGTGGATTAAGGTAGTGCAATAAATTATGGACAGAGCTATCCGAAAAAAAAGTGTAAAAGTGCAGTGGAAGTGGTTGCATATTACAGTTAGAAGTACGGTGCAAAATGCAAATGTAAACATTAGGTACTAAAAATACAGTCGGCAGTGCAAATGAGCATAATCCAGTTAAGATATGGCAGTGCAAGATGCATATGTAAACAGTTGTTACTGTAATAAACAGTTTGTAGTGCAAATTAACATTCCAAGTATGTTACCCTCGTCATAATAGATCACTTAAAGGGTAACTTCAGTGATTTAGCATTAGGCTTTGTATCAGTAGAAACCCGGTAGTATATTCAAATTATGGTATAATTATTTTCCCCCTCATATCCCCCTGAGACGAGAGAATTATTTTTGTTGAAAGCTGATGGCTGAGAAAGGCCTCCATTGACATTCAGTACATTTACACTCACAAGACCCATAAAAGGCACTAAAAACGTCGTTACAAAGTCCATCTCACTACAGTGGCTCTACAATAATTTTACGAAGTGACGACAATAGTTTTTGTGCAAAAAAAAAATCAATTCTACAATTCTCTCTTTATTCTACAAGTTCTTGACTTCCTTGTCTGCCTCTGCCGTGAACTCACGAAGCACCACGACGCATGCGCGAGAATATGATGCAGAACCGGCGTTCGGACACGTGACCTAGAAGCGAGGAGATTTGTTTACAACGAGCAGAGGAAGACACGCCGTATCTGAGCTGTTGAATTCTACATTGATCGTGCTTTAGGTCTCGGCGTAGTGCTCAAAATGGGACTAAAGTGTGCATTTCATGGATTCCCGAACGCCGGCGCTACGTCATATTCTCGCTCATGCGTCGTGGTGCTTCGTGAGTTTCATGGCAGAGGCCAACAAGGAAGACAAGAACTTGTATAATAAAGTCGTTTTTTTTTATTTTATTTTTTCGCAAAAAAACTATTGTTGTCGCTTCGTAAAATTATTGTAGAGCCACTGTAGTGAGATGGACTTTGTAATGACGTTTTTAGTGCCTTTTATGGGTCTTGTGAGTGTAAATATACTGAATGTCAATGGAGGCCTTTCTCAGCCATCAGCTTTCAACAAAAATATCTTCATTTGTGTTCCGAAGATGAACGAATGTCTTACGGGTGTCAAACGACATGAGGGTGAGGAATTAATGACATCATTTTCATTTTTGGGTGAACTAACCCTTTAACGTTGTGAGACTTTGTGTGGTGGATGCTGTGATGAGGGGACTATGCTTTTGGCCTAGCATATGGCTTACAATTGCCGCCTCCCCCATGTTGGAGATGTCAAATGATTTGACACAAAGTTTGCAAATAGCTTTCTTTTGTAAATTTTAAATCTTTGGCTAACCAGGCTTTATATTTAGGATTGGCAAGCCAGCCCTCGGAAAACTTGCATTTTCCCATTTTGTTTGCCTTGAAGTCCACACTCAAATGTAAAAATCAAGGACAACGATCCAGGTGTTTTTAGTCAGTTTGATGTAGGGACGCTGTGAAGGCAACTGCCACCTAACAACGTAACAACCAATCACTGCAGACCTAAACTCCAGCAGATCAAGTGTAAAAACGATCGGCAGCGCTGGCAGACTGATCCAAACGCCATGAAAAAAAAAACGATTGTATATATTTAGAAATTCTTAATTTTATAATTAGAAAACGAAATAGGGACATTAGTCTGGAAACATAAATATTTTTCCATACTCCGGTTTATTTTTTCCATACTTTTTCAGACCTGGAAATTACTCAAATCAAATTCCATACTTTTCCAAACCCGTAGGAACCCTGTTTAATGCAACTTGCCCTGTCAGATGTTCTTGACAGATACGTGCACACTTTGAACGAAGGGGTTGAACAACATGAGGACGAGCACATTTCATTTTTGGGTGAACTAACCCTTTAAGATAAAAACCCTCATGTCATTGGCTGGTTGGTTTTGGCAACTGAAAACTAGAGACTGAAGGTGACCTGTATAGGGCTAATGACACAGCTACATTCCTCTGTCCACCTGCAAAACAATCTCTATGTGCGTGACCCCACAGAGACCTACATACTCAGCAACATGCAAAAAAAAAAGGGCATCCAGTTCAACTGGGCATCAAGGGCACACATTTTGGTCTAGAATGCACCTGTTCATCAATAGTCTCACTGACCATGAACATGTATCTTGTATGGAAAATGTATTTACCAAATCAGTTTCAGGATTGTCGCACTCGGGACACAGCACAAACTTGCGAATGAATCCATCTAGCATGTCTTGCAGTTTGTTTGCCTCATGAGATCCATTGACGATGTAGCGGTCATTCTTGGAATCGAACTGGGTTTGGGCTCCCAACTCACACCCAAAGAATTTGGTGGGATCTAAACAGAGGTTACAGAATAATGCAGGATGAAAAATATACTTTTATAAAAAATAAAGTAAATCAGCTTTTGAATTTCAATGCTCACATGTCGGAGGCCTATTCAGAGCTTTGGCAACATCAACCATGTTGACTATGACGGTTTTAATTCCATTCCCCTTGCCTTCCACCTGTGAGAAATAGAAACAAGGTTTATGTTGCATATATATATATATATATATATATATATATATATATATATATAAAAAAAAATTAACACCCACCTTTGCGATGAGACGGGGCATTTTATAGCGGTAGAACTGATCTGACACGCTGCGGTTGACATTGATGGACATTTTGGCTTCCCGTATGGTTTATCAGCAAGACGAGAAGATCTTGAATTGGCAATTATTAGTATCTTCTGTTTGGAGAGGAGGGGATGACATAAACAACTGCAAGAGTACTTTGTCTCTGACATGAAAAGGGTACGGCCACTGAGGCTCCAGGCTTCGAGCTCGTTGACTAAGTTCCCCCCAAACAGGTTCCGTCAGCTGCACTATAGCACTGTTAAAGGGAAAACAAATCCGAGAATGAGGATTACGAGCAAAAAACATTAAAGCATCACACAGTTTGGCACCATTACCACCATTGGTATCAAACATAGCAGATATATGAATCGAGGTGTGCCCATTCACTATAAGATTGATTAGTTATCTATTAGGACCACCTGTCATAGAGATATTGGGGTATGCATATCCTGTGTAACTATTTAGAAACAACTCAATGCTGCTATTTATGACAGTAAACAGTGGCACTGTCAGGTCAAGAGCAGAGCCTGACATTCGGTGCAGCATTTAGTAGCATGTTGATGGGATGAAATCCCAAACAGGCCTCTGTTGAGCAACACCATGCTGCAGAGTGCGTCACAGCATAGGAGGACGCCATTTTATTCGGTGCAATATGCAACATTAAGATTGATGCGCGCACATAGAGCAGATTAAGCAAACCAACTATCGCGAGAGTGCACGCGCACACATGAGAGGAAAAAAACACACTAGAAATAACAAAAATCAACGTACCTTTCCCATCCGTAGCTCCTGTCGTCCAGGTACTCACCGTTTTCGCAAAACAAAGACATAAACACACCGCTGGTCGCCCTGAGAAGAGGTGAACTACTGGTTTGAGTTGGTCAGTTTAGTTGGAAACGCTAGTTAGTGGTCGTCACGGCGGTGCCTGACTGGGTTACACCTTGCGGAGCAGAGTGATAAACCCTGGAGAGAAATCTCACGACGCCCTCAATACAGGGGACCTAGAATAAAACCGCACTCATGAGCAAAACTATACAACTAGCAACATAATAAGGCAGTTGTGTACGTTACTAACGTGACTGACGTAGCTAGTCAGCTAACATATGGCAGCATAACCAGAAACAGTAGCTCCTCAAGTCAGAGTCCGAATATATGTATAGAATGTGCCAAATTTAGAATACTATCTTCTTCAAAAGAATTCCTTACTGAATAAACCGATATGTTTTCGTGAAGTTTTACTCACCTCTCTCACGCTTTCGCCCGTATGCTAAACCACAATGAGCAGATAAAACCTCGTGACTCGTGACTTAACTCGGCTAAAAACTAGCCCCGCCCCATCCCTTAAACGGCTGTTTTGATTGGCTTGCGCCTCACTGGCTTCTATTTCATTTGCCAAATTTTGCTATCAATCATATTGGGCAGTTACTTGCTGATTGGGAAAGATCTCTTCTGTACGAACTAATTACTTTAGATAATGTTTAATACATAAAATGCAGCTTCGTGGTATTTACAGATATATTTAATGCGTAAACTCCTCGTTTTGTTCTTTTGTAATAAAGGTGCAAAAAACCTTGCTAATTGCAGGGCTCGACATTAAGCCTGTTCACGTGCTTGTCCTTCGGACAAGTAAATCTGTCATTTACTTGTCCGAGTAAAAAAATTGCTTTTTGTTATTGTTGTTGTTGTAAATATAATTTATTCTGAAACAATATTCCCACCAGTTTTCAGTCAGTTTTGACATATTTAAATCTGCATATTTGTGATATTTTTTACCTTATTTCCCCCCATAATCTTATTAAATATAGGCTATGCTTCAGCTCTCATCTTATATTTTTAAATTTGATCTATAAATGAAATAAAAATAAGACACTATAGGACTGTTACCAATCAAATTAAATAATTTACACTGAAAAATTACAACTGCATTAAATAATGTTATGAGATTGTTTTAAATATTTTTGAATATACAAATAAGAAATGTTGGAAAGAATGTTTAAACATGAAACTAAACTGCCAGTAGCAGGTGACCGTCTTAATAAGTCATTGAGTCATTCATTCAAACAATTCATTCAAACGGCTGATTCAATCGAGAATGAGGCAGGCCCTGTCCCAAATGGCACACTTCATATGCACTTTCGGTCTTGTGGACTTTCAATGGCTGCTGCGTGCGCTTGTCCTGCGTGCACAAGACCGTAGAGTGTCCCATTCGTCATTTAAGCTTAAAGAAGGGTGCTCGTAAGCGCCCCCTTTGCGGCTGCTTTGCACCCTCAATGCGCACTTCAGCCGAGCCCGCAAGTTCACGAGCTACGCAGAAGACTTTTACCCAGCAGTCAGAGCTTCATTACGTTGTGAAAGTGTGGACTCAGAGGAAGACCGTGAGGGTTTAGGGTGCCATTTGGGACAGGGCCTCATTCGTTTACAAATAGGTCATTGAATCTTTGATTCAACCGATTCATTCAAAACGCTGAATCATTCAGTAACACACTGTTGCTGTGAGATGCGCAGTTGTTCTGCTGTGATCTTTGTTTGGAATTATTTTCGCTGCTGAAATAGAACAAAAAACTGTCAATATTGCATTTAAAATTAATTAATTGTTTATGGAACTGTCATATGAAATCAGTGTCATTTCAAGTCGTGATGATGGTGGTATTCAGGAAAACAGCACTCTTGGTTGTGTGATGTTGCTTAACTGTATCATTTATGTTATAAATATAAAAACTCAACAATTTGTCATTTTAACCGTGTATGTTAACCGAGTTTCTTTGTGTGAGAGGCACTCATTTGTTTTCGATTTGTCCTCGAGAGGCTGCGCGAGCCTCAACAGCAACCTTGAATTCTGTTTCACTTGCCCCTTCCAAAAATCGTTAAAAAAGTAAAAGGTAAAAAAAAAAACTTACAAAAAACAAGAGTTCATGTCGAGCCCTGCTAATTGGGTAATTCCTGTTAGCCATTACATTATATCCCCATCACATACTGTATGTCTGGATAAATTCACAATTTTATAAAGAGAAACTATATTAGTTTGATTTCTTTTATCACAATACCAACGAATGATGCCATGCAATTTTATAACATGAAAAACTATGTACTTTGTACTGTGTATAATAATTATATATATATATATATATATATATATATATATATATATATATATATATATATATATATATATATATATATATATATATATATATATATATATATATATATATACACACCCATTCATGTATATATTTAAGAAATATTTGCATGTAACTCTCTATATATATTTATATAATTTATAAATATATTTTTTTCCCTGAAATATATACATATTTATGTACATAATTATTATACACAGTACACACAAATATGTAAACACAATCTTTTATTTTGGATGCGATTAATCGCAACTAATATTATTCATTTCCAAGAATTATGTTTTTTTTTTATGATTTGCCTCCCATACATATTCTGCTTTCAGAAGCAAAAAATGATAGCCTGGGACAGTGGATGACACTGAGTGAATTCTCTGGATGTGTTTACAAACTACTGGAACAAAAGATTCCTGGCTGGCTGAGCACATCATGATGTAGGCCATTGGAGAGGAATACAGAGGAAAAACAGCCAGTGTGGGTCCACAGGATTACCTGTGGCATTTTTAGGGTTCAAAGGTTTTACTGTTGTAAGGGACAGTGACAAAAGCCTTTGTCTTTCTTGCACAAAGGAAAATATCCTACATTTCTGACATTAGAGGAAACAAAAACATTTCTCAGCCTGAATTAGATTAAGTGATGGTCTTGTGTCTGGTTTTAGCCCTAATTATGAGCTAAAAGGTTATAATGTTGTGATTTTACAGCAACGAAAAGGCAAATATAGCCCAATAAGAGTACATTGCAAATCAGTCCCCTTGTTTTGAAGTGAAAACAAAAATGTGATTTCTCTGTGAATTCAAGTGAATGGGCCACTAAAACAAATGGCAAATTCATAAATATCAATTACTGTTAACAAGTAATTGATATTTATGAATTTGCCATTTGTTTTAATCCAGTAGGCCTACATTTAAGCTATACACTTATTAGTACATGCATTCCCTTGGAATTAAACCATTGGCATTATACACGGATTTCTCGGCGACGTCATCACTGCTTGCGCACGCAACCGAGAGGCAGAAAGAAGAGACCTCCCGTGTTGTAGGTTAGCAGCGGCGTGTCTGAAAGTCAAAATGCCAAGGAGTTGCTGCGTGGTTAATTGTACCAACAGAGCCAGTGCTTATTAATAACTGTATCTGTGATGTTTGATTAATTGATTACATTACTAGCCTGACATGATCATTCATACATGTATCATAGCAACACTGCAAAATTAAAGACAGACAAACAGATCCAACTAAAATCCCGTTTTATTGAGTCAGCAGTTATACAAACAATAAGGAAAGCTTCAATACTTAAGGTTGTTGCAGTAGCGGACCAGCTCAGCGATCTGTCTTTCTGCCTCCAGGATGCGCACGCACCCTGTAATGTTTGTAAACAGGAAACCCGTGTATTAGCACCATGCCTTAGTTGAAATACAGGAGCTCTTAAAGGGAGAGTCTTCCCAAAAATCATAATTTACTTACCCTCATGTCGTTCCCTACCAGCATGCATTTCTTGTGCCCCAATTTACCAATAAAAGCACATTAATGTGAGGTCGTATAATTAATGTTAAAAATAAAGATTTGTTTTTTCACATTCTCCAGTGCCAGTGAACATGCTCCACCTCTGGCATAACCAGTTGGAGAACATCTGTGGGTATTATTCAGGTCTTATTCCAATTGGATTGGAGTCAGGACTTTAGTGGAGGTGTTCCAGAATACCCCTTTCTTGATATGCATAGTGTTCCCCTTGTGTGCTTTAGGTCATATCCCTGCTAATGAAATTAATGTACATAAATACAGATCTCTGGTTGGCTGAAATGAGGGATTTGCATACATCTTGGTCTTGTTGCCCTCTACATTCTCCTGCTAAAAAGCAACCTCAGCTCCATGCAATGAGTTTTTTTTTAACCCGTATTTGTTTCACATTGCCCTTGTTCTTATTCCCCAGTGTAGGTCAGCCTGATATTAGCAGTGCCTGGGATGCATTGACAACAGAACTAATCTGAGCTGCTGTTTTTAGTTGTGAGACATCAGGAGGTCACATCTAACCACAAGAAATGCTGACAACTCATATAGTTTTCATTAAAATGTATAACTATACATGGTGCGGGTCACCCCTTCAATGTATTTTCTTCTGTCCTTCGGATGAGACATTAAACCGAGGTCCTTACTTTCTGTGGTCATTAAAAATCTCATGGCACTTCTCGTAAAAAGAGCAGGGGTGTAACCCCGGTGTGGCCAAATTCCCTCCATTGGCCCTTACCAGTCATGGCCTCCTGATAATCCACATCCATTGAATTGGCTCTATCACCCTCTCTCCTCTCCTCTCCTCTCCTCTCCTCTCCTCTCCTCTCCTCTCCTCTCCTCTCCTCTCCTCTCCTCTCCTCTCCTCTCCTCTCCTCTCCTCTCCTCTCCTCTCCTCTCCTCTCCTCTCCTCTCCTCTCCTCTCCTCTCCTCTCCTCTCCTCTCCTCTCCTCTCCTCTCCTCTGGTGTGTGGTGCTGCCATCGCATCATCCAAGTGGGCTTTGCACTTTGCGTGTACAGTAGTACATATGAAAGTGCTATATTAAATGCCTCATTAATTAATTAATTAATTAATTAATTAATTAATTAATTAATTCATCATATTTTGCATGTTTTCTGCAATGCTTCACTTAACATTGAAGAGAAACCACACGCTCATTGGCTGCTGCCTCCGTAATTACGCTTGAAGCATAATTTAGTGACTGCAGAAATTAGACATCGGGACACAGGGGTTATATCCGAAAGCGTAAAAATGCTACCTTCGGGATGCATTCCAAGGTAGGACGACATCAAGGCATCCAAATCCAATTTTAGCTTCACTTCCTGTCTCCTGAGATACCTTCATCTGATCGATATTTGAAGGCAACCTTTGCTGCCTTTGATATCCCACAATCCTATGCGTTCCATTAGGTGACAGTGAAGCTAGAAAAAGAAGGATGGCGCCTGAAAGTTGCAGTTTGTGTAAATGTACATTCTTGGCCAACTTTTTCCACTTCTGATGTTATTTCTAGAAAGAAATTACTACTGTAGTAATTAAATAATTGTTTTGTTTCCACCAGAGCCATAGAGAGAGAGAGTTGCGACAACTCCATAGACTCCAATGGAACGTTTTTTTTTTACAGCAATGGCGGCTCGTGGAGACTCTCAATAGTTCCCGGAAGTAGCAGCCGCGCCATAGAGTTACAGCAGAACAGACCGTTTGTGATGCACTTTTAAAAGGTAAGACGTTTAATCAGTATAATTTTAAATTATCAGCACATCTTAATCATAATAACTTGTACATTAAAGCCTGCTTGTGTAGATTATTCATCATTAAATTAGATTACAACATCGCTGTAACTACATACTCATGCTACATACACATGTTGATGTGTAATAAAATTATTGAAAATCAATGCATTTATTGTCTATTAATTACCAAAAATCGCAGTTCTGTCACTGTGACTGAACAATTTGAATTGCCCGCCAAAGCACTTCCTGGAACTATTCGCGGTCTACATGAATCACGTGACTATCAAGCGTTTTGAACTTCCGTTGTCGCAACTCTCTCTCTCTATGGCTCTGGTTTCCACCAAAGCTCGCTCTTTTGCTCTAGATCATTTAAACTGTCACGCTGCTTGCCTCAGAAGTCTGTCCAAAATCAGTTTCGTGAGGTACCTTCATGCGCAAAAGCTGCCTCCAAAGTCATTGCCTATTAGGCAGTGAGGCAAAAAGTCAGTTGACTAAACTTTTCGATGCAGCCAGGGTGTTGTCTCAATCAGCTCCCTAGCTTGTGAATCAGTATGTCCAGTAAGGGAGCATAGTAAAAGACACTGGAATAATAAGACAATCTTTGGCATAATGAGCATCGATACTCTCTGGTTTTTGTAGTGCATTTTTAGGAAGCAAACGTTCCAGTGCACTGGAAGAATTTTGTGATGGCCTGATCAGTGCCCTGACTACTAAGGAGATGATTGAGACGCACCCTTATACTGTATATTTACATATTGCCCCTTTTTTACATTTGAGCCCCTGCACCTGAAGAACTCTCTGCACAGTCCTGCTCTCTTTGTTGCTACAATGCATGCTTGTTAGACAGCTTCATGTAAAAAAAAAATTTTTGTACACTCCTACAGTATTTACCAGTAGACTGTCCGGATTTTTTTTTTTAATGAACTTTTGCCTTGTGCAGGTGGAAACACAGAGAGCTGTGTTTGGTGTGCCCCTGATCAGCCTGAGGAAGAGTGGACAGATGAGGCAGGGTCTTCCTGTAGCACTCATGCACATAGTGGAGTTTGTGGAGAAGCATGGTGAGTGCTGTGGCTCGTGTGTTTCTCAGTGTTGGTCAATACAATAGCCACATCTATGCTGAGATAATGTGTGTTTGTGTTTAGGTCTCAGTGAAGGTGGCCTGTTCAGGGTTGGTGGGAAAGTGAAACGCTGCAAGGAATTGAGGAAAAGTTTTGATCAAGGAGGATTTCCGGAGTTTGACAGTGGGGATATTCCTACTCTTGCCTCCTTATTGAAACTTTTCCTCAGGGAGTTGCCAGGTGGACTTATTCCAGAGCTACACAGGACACAACTGCTGAAAGTGCTCAGGGGTAGGTGAAGCTGGGGTGGTGATGAGAGAACATTTTGGGTTCCTGCTGCACAACAAAATTGATTTAACTAAATCTTCTTGAATTCTTTATTGTATCTTGCAGATTTAAAAGAGGAAGAACTAAATCAGGCTGTGAGGACGATCCTGAACCATCTTCCTGAGGAACATTTTAACGTCCTCTGCTACCTGATGTTCTTCCTGTCCCGTGTGGACGCTGAGAGTCATCGAAATCTTATGACATCCAAGAACTTGTCAATAGTTTTTGGACCCACTATCTTTCAGTAAGTGTTTGTATTTGTGTATTAATCTGATATAGTCTGTAATTAAAAGCACATTACAACATAACTCAAGGACTGAAGTGTCTATATAGTAATGTGGCGCATGTTTGTTATCTGTGCGTGCAGCGTTCCTCTTGGCCCCACCATGGTTGAGGAACAGTCTCTGTATAACGCTTTGACAGAGCACCTGCTCAACAACCTGGAACATTTGCTGCCAAACATGTACCCTCATGCATCCACCGCCTATACACAGCAGTGAGTTTATACTGTTATAAGTTTGTTTCAGATGATATTGGTATCTGTGTGTGATTGGGTTATGAATTTTATCAGAACATTGTTAAACTATTAGTCATTCATTGCTAGTGTGTAAGAGTGTATGAGAGATTTAAAATGCTTAGAAATGTGTTTGTGTGTTTGAGGAGGCAGAGGACTCGATTGATGAAGAGTGTGTCCAACACCTGCCACTCACAGAAATCAGGTACGTTACGTATGCTGAGAACACACACATACACACACACACACACACACACACACACACACACACACACACACACACACACACACACACACACACACACACAGTTGTTGATCAACAGGGTTCCCACGCGTCCTGGAAAATGAAAGACCAATTTTCCAGTCCTGGAAAACACATGGAAAATGGGAAAAAAAAGTAAAATGTCCTGGAAACTTTTGCGTTGTCCTGGAAATGCATGCACAGATCACATACACCCACAAACATGTACACATGGATGCTGGTCATTATGGGTTTATCATAAATTATTTATCGTATAGTGCTTGTCAGACCATCCTCATGCTTGTTCTGTGTATGTATTTCCAGATCAAAGCTACCTAAAGTTGGACGACTTCGGCGATTGAGAAAAAGATTAAGAGATTTTGTGAGAATGTTTTGCTCATGCTTTGGCAGGTATGCGGCAGGATCTTTATAAAACATTTTCATGTCAGAGTGAGAAAGAGAATGATCTGGTTGTGCACAGTTATACAGGTAATGAATGTGTTGAGTGGACAAACATGAATTATCTTTCTTTTTCATTCTTTCAGTGGAGAGGCTTCTGTAGGAATCGAGACCTAGACATAGGTGACCCTGACCGCAAGACACTGGGGCTGGTGAAGGTCGTGGCAAGACCTTCGGGCCGGCACCACAAGACATTCGGGCTGGCACCGTAAGACATTCGGGACGGCACCACAAGACATTCGGGCTGGCACCGTAAGACATTCGGGACGGCACCACAAGACATTCGGGCTGGCACCGTAAGACATTCGGGCTGGCACCGTAAGACATTCGGGCCGCCACCACAAGACATTCGGGCCGCCACCACAAGACATTCGGGCTGGCACCGTAAGACATTCGGGCAGGCACCGTAAGACATTCGGGCCAGCACCACAAGACATTTGGGCTGGCACCGTAAGACATTCAGGCTGGCACTGCAAGACACTGGGTCCAGTGAGGGTCACCGCACAGCACTGGGGCCTGTAATAGTCACCGCACAGCACTGGGGCCGGAAATGGTCACCGCACAGCACTGGGGCCGGTAATGGTCACCGCACAGCACTGGGGCCTGTAATGGTCACCGCACAGCACTGGGGCCAGTAATGGTCACCACACAGCACTGGGGCCAGTAATGGTCACCGCACAGCACTGGGGCCGGTAATGGTCACCGCACAGCACTGGGGCCGGTAATGGTCACCGCACAGCACTGGGGCCGGTAATGGTCACCGCACAGCACTGGGGCCGGTAATGGTCACCGCACAGCACTGGGGCCTGTAATGGTCACCGCACAGCACTGGGGCCGGTAATGGTCACCGCATAGCACTGGGGCCAGTAATGGTCACCGCATAGCACTGGGGCCGGTAATGGTCACCGCATAGCACTGGGGCCAGTAATGGTCACCACACAGCACTGGGGCCGGTAATGGTCAGCGCATAGCACTGGGGCCGGTAATGGTCACCGCACAGCACAGGGGCCGGTAATGGTCAGCGCACAGCACTGGGGCCGGTAATGGTCACCGCACAGCACTGGGGCCGGTAATGGTCACCGCACCGCACAGCACTGGGGCCGGTAATGGTCACCGCATAGCACTGGGGCCGGTAATGGTCACCGCATAGCACTGGGGCCGGTAATGGTCACCGCATAGCACTGGGGCCAGTAATGGTCACCACACAGCACTGGGGCCGGTAATGGTCACAGCACAGGGGCCGGTAATGGTCAGCGCATAGCACTGGGTCTGGTAATGGTCACCGCATAGCACTGGGGCCAGTAATGGTCACCACACAGCACTGGGGCCGGTAATGGTCACAGCACAGGGGCCGGTAATGGTCAGCGCATAGCACTGGGGCCGGTAATGGTCACCACACAGCACAGGGGCCGGTAATGGTCAGCGCATAGCACTGGGTCTGGTAATGGTCACCGCATAGCACTGGGTCCGGTAATGGTCACCATACAGCAAGTGAGAGCTAGTCAGGGTCACTGGAAGACATTGGGGCTGGTGAGGGTCACTGGAAGACATTGGGGCTGGTGAGGGTCACTGGAAGGCACTGGAGATGGTGATGGATGACAGCGTGTGATTATGAAGATACAGAGAACTCTGCAGCTGATTTCATTAAAGCTTGTCATCTTCAGTCAATTTATAGTGACTCTCTTTTTTCTTTATTAAGTCTGTACACAGTCTTTTGTTTGTAGTTGTCCAGGCAAGTGAATTTACAAAATGGCAAATTTAAAAAAAGCCCACATTATGCACTCCAAAGTTGAGCTGTTTACACTTACATGTATTTACACCAAAATAAACACACCATACAAAACACCTAATATTAATACATTTCTGAATATCATAAATTACCCTTTAATTGGCCTTAATTATAAAAATAAAAAAAAGAAAGTTGAATCACTTTTATTGGTGTTGTTAATTAATATTAATATGGGAAAAAATCTGTATAATAAAATATCTTCCTGAAACTGTAATGAGCTCAAGGCGAGCTATTAAATAAATATCCTTGTCCTCCGCGTTACTAACACAAGTAATCACCTTTAGAGTAGTAATAGAAAAGATCTGCATGTGAACAGATGGTCTCTTGATTAACGTTGATACTGTTGCAGTGAGCATCTTCCCGAGGACGTTCCTAAACCAGCACTGAACGAGCAGCCTATGAATCGGAGGGACATTGTTTTCCAGTGGAAATACAGGTAAGGCAACTCATTTTTACATTCGTTTACAAAATCATCTCTGTGAAAAGTATGATTAACTGTTGCGTGGCTGCGTTTTGTAAATCCGCGCCCTAGACTACAAGGATGAAAAAAGTTATCGATGTAGGCAACATAATACTAAATGTAAAGGTATCGCATTTGCTTTTTTCTCCGTATTCATATAGTAACCATAAACAGAAATAGCAACACAACAAACTACAGTACTGTGATTGACATGACTAATAAAATCTGGCTTCTGACTTCACACTTGGATGTGGGCCGGGTTGGATGTCCACCGCAGGCTGCAGCGAGATGCTTCTCATCACACAGAGAAAACAGGTGTCAAAAATGTACCTTTTGGGGTACAACAGATTGTCACTACATGGGGCAGTACTCTTAAAAGCACATCTTTTTACCCTTTTTTTTACTCCTAAAAGGTTCATGTTAGTACCTTGGAGTACAAATACGTACCTTAAGGTACTACTATGAAACTTTTTTGTGGTAAATAATATACAAAGATGTCATTTTAAGGGTACTGCCCCAGTGATAAGCTGTTGTAGCCCAAAAGGTACACTTTTGACACCTTTTTTCTATGTTAAGTGGGAGGAATTGGATCTGGATCCAACCTGGCCCCCTGGATCTCGTGTTTTGCAGTGAGGACCATCTCTGCTTTACCGACAGAGACAACATGAGAACCAGCACCTGTACAACTAAAGAAACAGAAAAGGTTGACAAAAACAAAAACGAGCGTAAACATTGGTACGGCATACACGAGGTGGAAAGAACAGCTGACGAAGAAAAAAATAGTGTGTAGCCTGCTCTCTACAACTCACTAGTATAAGTGTTATTTCTATAAAACTCAAAGACGATCTCGCTGAATGCTAAATGTGCAGCTTGTCAAATATACTGCAGGTGGCAGTATAGCATGTGGTAAACTGACCTGGCCACAACAGCCCTCGCGGTCATGGAAACTCCCCCAAAAGACCAGATAAGGTCATAGCCCACTCTGAATGAAGGCTCTTTTTTATCCAGCTGGCATTGAAACTAAGAAGAAAAGGGAAATTGAAACTAAGAACAAAAGGGAAATTGAAACTAATCTTTCATTTTTGTTTTGGGGTTTTCCAAGCCTTTCCAGGGAATCATTTATATGCAGATTAGTCAAACCACCCAGTCAACCAAAGGGAAGAAATGCAGCGTCACTATGCTAAGTAAACAAATGTTTTGTTTTCTTGCATTTTTAAAGTGCACTTTACTTGTTGAGGCACATGACTTAACTAATTCAAAATTAATTCAAAACCCATAACCTCAATGACATGTTGAGGCACATGACTGTTAATTGTTAAGTAATATGTCATTGAGGTTATGGGTTTTGAATTAGTTAAGTCATGTGCCTCAACAAGTCACAACATAATGATAACTTTGCAAATCATTAATGATTAATTAAAGCAGACAACTGGAAGTTGAAATGCATAGCGTTGACTCATTGTGGTAATTAACACATTAATTTACATTATTAGTTAATATAATGTTATTAGGGAATTAATACATGATGACACATTTAAATAATAGCAATTCATATGTCATGACTGAATACAGGACGCAAATGCAAGAAACTTGTTTATTATGAAAATGACTCAGAACAGAAGTCAACAGACAAAGACTGGTGACGCAGGGACTGAGATGGTGAGTCGAGATGTGCTGGTGAGAGGTGACGATGATAATCCAGACACAGAGAAGTCCACAGTAGGGATGGGCGTATCGATACTGATGTGAGCATCGAAAAGTATCGATACTCAAATAAAAATATCAATAGGGTGTTTTTTTTTTTTAAAGATTTAATGCATACAATAAGAATAACCTGTTACTGAATAGTTGTGTAGTATAGAACTATTTTCCTGCTCATCTGAACCATGATCTGAATGCACGCATATGCTGTAAGACAGAACCAGTCAATCACAGAGACAGCGTTCGCACACCGATGACACTGTATTCAAACAGAGCGGAGTTTCCCAAAACTATTATAAGAAACCATTGATGCTTTTGGAAACGCAGCCCACAACAATACTCATCAGAAGACAAAACATGTTTGAGTTATTTCACAATAAACAAATAGAAATTGTAGCCTACATAGTGCATTACACTCTTTAAATGTAATGTTAAAAGCTGATATTGATCATGTTCTATTCTGTAACTATAATATCATGTCAGAATAAAAAGGTTGCATTTTATGAGTGCAACGTCACTGGCAGTCCCTTATGAAAATTAACCATGGTTTATTTATTTACTACAGTGATCGTAGTTCAACTAGTATTTGTAAATTTCCATGGTTACAACTACAAGTAAACATATTTTAACCACGTGTAAACAAAAATATGATCTAATAAGTTGCAATTAAGGCATATTGAATGTTAAAATTCAAATATAATGTTAAGTGGGTATATTTACCCATTTTACTCTTAGTAATTTTAATAAATGTAATAATTAAAAAGTTCAGTTAAGAAGTATCGTATCAATATCGGTGATACTGGCCTTGAAAGTATCGGTATCATATCGAAAACAAAATAAGTGGTATCACCCATCCCTAGTCCACAGAACAGGAACAGGAAACACGAACTGGAACACCACACAGGACCGGGTAAGACGCACACAACAGAAGACATCAACAACGATCTGACAAAGGAGATAAGAAACGAGTGAGTATAAGAAGGCGCAGGGAATTCGCTGCAGCTAGTGCAGGAAACGAGATCAGTTGGACCGCTAATCAACCCAAGCGGCTCAGTCCCGCCCACTCACACACACACACACACACACACACGCACACCGACACGAGAAAAGCAGCAAACAATGCATTCATGAACCGTGACAATATATCACTTAATCTATTAATAATGTAGAATGTTCATTAGTTGCTGATGCAGTAATCATTAATAAATGGTTTAGTTCTTCATGAGTCATAAATTAACTCACGATTATCTGTGCATTAGTTAAGCATGAATTAATGAATATTAGTGCACTTGTATTGTAAAGTGTTACCACTACTTTTGGTTCCTCAAAGGACCTTTCAGTGATCTTCTTGAAGGAACCATTTTTTTCAATTTATATAATCTTCTAAATCATTTTATATAATCTCTTGATCCACAAAAGTGCCTTTATCGGAATGGAAAAGTTCCATGAATGTTAAAGGTTCTTTATGGAACCATTGATTGAAATAAAGAAACTTTATGTTAATGTAGTGTATATTAGATCTCTTTTTTAAACAAAGTAAAACAGCTTTTTTTTGTATCTGTATCAAGGCAAATCAACTGGTGGCAATGAAGCCCAGTCAGCAGCACAGACTCAGGTTCACACTTCCCTTCATGATTAAACAAAGATTCCTTTCAGTGATACAGTCCTTGCTGAGGGAGGCACCCATGTAATCAGGCAAAATAATATTGTTTAGAACAGCTGCAGTGGAAAAAAACGCCATAGAGTCTGTTGACACTGCTTATGAAGGGCTGACTAGGACAGAGGATGAGACAACGCTGACTCATTACATAGCCACCAAGATGATGTATTGCTGTAATAAATGTTTGATAGGAGAAAAGAGGTTTTGTTTAGGTCTTATGTAGATCTATTTTGAAAATATGATCTCTCCCAATGCCCCCACTCCCACCCCAAGGACGTCGATTTCTAATGGCACCAGGATGCACTGGGAAGAAGGCAAGCCGGCGGAGGCAGTGTGATGCTTTGGGCAATGTTCTGCTGGGAAACCTTTGGGTCTTGCCATCCATGTGGATGTTACTTTGACACGTTTTGCAGCAAAATGGGGACCAACACAATATTAGGTCATAACGTTATGCCTGATCGGTGTATATACCAACAAGTACCAGTTAGAAACAAGAGTAAATACTGACTGGATTTTTTTAATGCTGAAAAGATTTTAATAATGTAATGTATAGTTTTAAATGAAACGGTAACACTTTACAATAAGGTTCATTAGTTAACATTAGTAAACATGAATTAATAATGAATTTATAAAGCATTTATTTATATTTGTTAATGTTAATTTCAACATTCAACATTTAAAAACCTTTTTAACATTAGTTAATGCACCATGACCTAACATGAACAAACCATGAACAGCTGGATTTTTATTAACTAACGTTAACAAAGATGAACAAAAGTAACAAATGTACTGCTCATGGTTCATGTTAGTTAATACATTATCTAATGTTAAATAATGAAACCTTATTGTAAAGTGTTACCAACGAAACCTACAGGGGTTAGACAATGAAAACAATATAATGTTGGAGGTTGGTGGCCAATCATTAAAAATCTGTTTTGTGAAGGTTGAATTAGCAGAGCATTAGCACAGCTGTACTTAAAATATTGCAATCCACACAACATAACGGGAGACATCAGAGTTCAAAAGAGGGCAAATTGCTGGCACGTCTCGCTGGCTCATCCGTTACCACTTTTCCACCTGCATGAAACCAGTGCTAGTGCCAGTTCATAGTTGGTTCGACTGACGAGCCTTCTAAGAAACGGTTTGCCTTTGCCAGCAATATTTTGGTGCTACTTAAGAACCACTTTCCTGGTTCGGGGCTGGAGCTTTGGGTGTGGAAAGACAAATAACCGATTTGAAACTAGGCTCTGGCTCTGAACCAGCACCAGCACTGCTTTGGTGGAAAAGGGGTGACCAGCACAACAATCGAGAGCTATGGGTACACTCAAAAAAAATTGGTGCTATGGCACTAAAAGTGGTTCTTGATCGTAATCATTGGTGGAACCACTTTTGGTGGTATATATCACCATATTTTAACATGTTCTGTATATGGTAGCATTGCTATATAGCACTTCAGTCAAAGAACCGGTGAAGAACCGCTGAAGCACCAAGATTGGTGCTATACAGCACTTAAAAATGTTCCCCTATTACCCCTTTTCCACCAAGGCAGTGCTAGAGCTAGATCGGAGCCAGAGCCTAGTTTCAAATCAGTTCTTTGTGTTTCCACACCCAAAGCCCCAGCTCCAAGCCAGGAAAAGTGGTTCTTAAGTAGCACCAAAACATTGCTGGGCTAGAAGTAAGAACCGATTACGTCAGGCGCTGGGGGTGGGGTAAACAAGACAAACACAAACTTGAGATCCGCCATTTTTTAAATAGCAGCTAATGGAGCTAACAGCTGCTGCTCGTTTGTAATCTCCGTCTATACAAATTACAGCGAACTGCATGAATGCGTTGGATTCGCTGTGTTTTTGTTGTGTTTTGATGCCGATGTAGGATCGTAAAGCCACGTGAATCAATAGTAACGCAACGTTTGCATTGTTGATGGAAGGCTTGTTGGCAGCGGTGCTGTGCAGAGACCGGTCGCCGTATGATAACGAGTCCAGCGAGAGCATATGACTCCTTATGCTTTTGATTCACTCATGCATTTTTTATATCATACGTGGATGGATCAGTCTGCGCAGCGCAGATGCATCTCGAACAAGCCTGGTGTGTTTTGTGTTTCCCGCTGCCCAGGGTTGCCAGGTTTTCACAACAAAACCCGCCCAATTGCTACTCAAAACAAGCCCAATCGCGTTTCAGGGGGGCTTCCCCGATAAAAATCACATTTGGGGGTAAAATATGTGTTTTTGACAAGGTTGCCAACTAAAATTTGCATTCCTGGGGCTAAATATCGCATAATTGAGGTCGCTTCAACCCGCGGACATGAAAAACAGCCCGCGGCAACAGTGATGAAGTACTCGGCAACACTGCTGCTGCCTCACTAGCGTTGCTGAGAAAGATGAGACGTATACAGTGACGCAAGACATGGCTCTGTTGTGGCTCTCAGCATGTGGAAAAGCAAACGGTTCTTAGAAGGCTCCTCAGTCGAACCAACTATGAACTGGGATTAGCACTGGCTCTGAACTAGCACCCGGTTCATTCTGGTGGTTCATTCTCAGGGTAATGTTGTCATACCACCACATAGGACGAAGCACATCCAGATGTCCTGGTACTAACCCACATACTATCCAAAAAAAACATAAAGTTACAGCTGCACACCTCCACTCCTGTTTCCACTTTGCCAATGGCAAATGTCGGTTTCATTGGTGCCAACAATGTAAATCATGGGCTGTGGAAAATATGAAACATGTATTGTTCTCTGATGAGTCCACATTCTTTCCCACATCTTGTGGAGAAGCCCCAAAGAGTTTTAACACCTGGACTGTTGCATGTCCAGAGTGAAACACAAGGGTGGATCAGTGCTGGTTTGGGCTGAAATATCATGGCATTCCCTACTGTGCTTGATGTCACTGCCAAGGACTGCCGAACTGTTCTGGAGGACCATGTGCGCCTAATGGTTCTAACATTGAACCCTGAAGAGGGTGCCATCAGCGTGATAATGCACCAATACACACAGCCAGACTAGTGACAAAGTGGTTTGATGAAAGTGAACATCTTCTATGGCTTGCACAATATTTTTGACCCACGCTTTGGTGTATTTTATAGGAGCAAAACATATCCCTCCACCAGCATCACATAGCAACCTGGTCACTGTTCTGGAAGAGGAATGGGTCAAAATCCCTCTTGCCATGCACTGTAAAAGACTCGTATCTGTCATTCCCAAGACGAATTGACGAATGCTGTTTTGGCCACAAAAGGAGGTCCTACACCATTTCAGTTTCATTGTCCAATCCCTGTATATACTATTACCAAAAGTATTGGGTCATCCCTCCAAATCATTGAATTCAGGTGTTCCAATCACTTCCATATGCCAGAGGTGTACACTCTAAAAAACCAAACCACTTTTGGTGCTATATAGCATATCTTAACAGGTTCTGTAAATGATAGCGGTGCTATATAGCACCTCAGTCATCCCAAAGAACCGTTGAAGAACTGCTGAAGAACCACGGAAGAACCAACATTTGGTGCTATACAGCACTTAAAGTGATTTCACGAGTTCACACTTACATATAATTTATGGAGAGTAATTTAAATGCGTATTTGGCGTGCTGTCCGGGGGGAGGGCTTCGAGCTCGGAATATGGCCCGAACCCAAAGTACCCCCCGTGTATGTAAGTGGTTGATGAATAAAAGTGGTGAAAAAGGGGTGGTGGAGGGTTGCTGGAAAAATGAACAGAGGTAAGACTGCTGCGTGTATATATACCTCTTATTGATGATTAGCTGATTGCTCTCCACCTGTGTCAATTATCTGAACGTGCTCCTCCCGAACTTTGTTCATAAAACATCATTACGAGCCAAAGAACCACTTTTAGTGCTATACACACAGAGAAATAGGGTGTCAAAATTGTACCTTTAGGGGTACAACAGCTTGTCGCCGGGGCAGTACCCTTAAAAGGACACATTTGTACCTTTTTTACCACAAAAAGGTTCATATTAGGACCTTAAGGTGCGTATTTGTACTCTAAGGTACTAATATGCACCTTTTAGGAGTAAAACAGGTACAAATATGTCCTTTTAAGGGTACTGCCCCAGCGACAAGTTGTTGTACCCCTAAAGGTACAATTTTGACACCCTATTTCTCTGTGTGTATAGCATCATTTTTTAGAGTGTATAAAATCAAGAACCTAGGCATGCAGACTACTTCTACAAACATTTGTGAAAGAATGGATCGCTCTCATGAGCTCAGTGAATTCAAGCGTGGTACCATGATTGGTTGCCATCTGTGCAATAAGTCCATTCATGAAATTTCCTCACTACTAAATATTCCACGGTCAACTGCTAGTGGTATTATAAAAGACAAAGTGGAAGCAACAGCAACTTTAGGCTTTAAAGGTTTTTTTAAAAGGCTTTTTTAGGCTTTAACTTTAGGCTACGCGGGGTCAGCACATGCTGAGGCGCACAGGGCACAGAAGTCGCCAACTTTCTGCAGAGTCAATAGCTACAGATTTTAGGTGAGCAAGTTTGATGTGGACTGGCCTGCACAGAGTCCTGACCTCAACCCGATAGAACACCTTTGGTATGAATTAGAGTGGAGACTGCGAGCAAGGCCTTCTCGTCCAACATCAGTGCCTGACCTCACAAAAATTCCCATAAACACACTCCTACACCTTGTGGAAAGCCTTCCCAGAAGAGTTGAAGCTGTTATAGCTGCAAAGGGTTGGCCAACTTTAAACCCTACAGACTAAGTGAAGTGACGTGTGGCCAAGTATGGTGACCCATACTTGGAATTTGTGCTCTGAATTGAACCCATCCAAGTGCACACACACAGTAGTACACACACACACCATGAACACACACCAGGAGCAGTGGGAAGCCATATTGCTGCGGCGCCCGGGAAGCAGTTGGGGGTTCGGTGCCTTGCTCAAGGGTCTCACCTCAGTCGTGGTATTGAGGGTGGAGGAGGGTGCTGGTTATTCACTCCCCCCACCAACAATTCCTGCCGGACCTGAGACTTGAACCCGTAACCTTCCGGTTACAAGTCCGACTCTCTAACCAACCTGCATATACTGTACATATTTATAGATTGTAAAACGTTTAGGGAATTCTTTTTCAGTTAAATGTTGTTAACAGTTAAATATGCTAAAATATGTAAAAAGTATTTAAAAAAATAATATAAAGTATATAAAATGTATAACATTTTTATAAAATAATAGTGTGATGTATATCTAATTAAATATGGTTTCTGTATGTCCATGTGCCTTGTAATGTGCTCTAGAGATCAGTTTTTGTTCCAAGAAGATGAGATATTGAGGAGTCTGTGAACATCCATAACCAACATTTGTTGTGGGCCATGACTCAATGATAGATGCTGTGGTTAAGTAAAATAAATATACAAAAGTGGTGGTTTTACAATACCAATACATAGAGTTAATCATTAAAGAAAAAAAGGAAAATTACAAATGGTAAAAAAAATTGGACCACTTGAGGTGGAATGACCCTACCCAGCAAACACTGGTCCGACGGTAACGTTGTGTCCCTGGTCACATGGATGGCATAAATCAGTAAAAATATGCAACAGAACATTTCCTAAAAATTCATTCAGATACATCCATTCAACTTTCATTTTGGAACTATTCTGGGTATGTATTCTTGGTCTTAGTTTGAAGCCATATGTAAGATGAATATTTTGAAATGGCAGAGACAGAGACCAGATCAGAATCTATAGAAGGACCCAAAGAAGAACGTGCACAAGAAAAGAAATGCCCTAGCAGTTTCATAGATCTGGAATGTTTTTGCAAAGAAGAGTGGGAAAAGATTCCCAAGTCTCAATAGAGAAAAGTGCTATAAGAATAATATCAATGAGTTTTCAGTTGCAAGTGTTGTAACAGAGAGTGTCCTGTTTGACAAGTACTTTAGAGAAGAAGGAAGGGGAGGACTTCTGTGTGCCTCTGGTGTCATTTAAACACGCTTTGATCCTGCACAAATCTGAGCTTGAAAGGTTGGTCTTCAAAATGTTGATGTTTTTATAATTGTATTATTCAAAGAAGTTATTTGTATATTTGAAATAGATTATTCTGATAAAAATTATAATTCTGGGCACAGATTAAAACATCATGCAACGGGTTTTGACTGGCTTCTCAATAAAATAAGGCAGCGCCTGCTCTCATCTAACAGACTCACCTAATGTCAGGATGGTCTCTTGCCAGAGTTGCAATCTCAATTTGCAAACTCCCAGGATCCTGCAGTCTCAGAATCTCTGATAATTTGGGCAGTATTTGACAGACCCACTCCTCTTTGGATCCCTAGAGAAGAGAATGGTACTTGATTTAGAAAACTAATTTGAATGTTTAGAATATTTTTGCAGTGATATGATCTTTACACAAACTCTTTCCCTGCATTTCCACAATTCATTATGCTCTTTCAAACAAAGAGAAGAATGTAATGAGAATACATGAAATGGGTCTATATTTTTGTCTATATAATGTCATATTGTGTCTAAAACAATACAGTGGATGCAAAAAGTCTAGTGTAGCAAATTAGCTCTATATGAAATATTAATAATAAATAATAACTGGTTATAATTTATTATGAATATTTGGATTAGTTAATATAATTAATTTACTGTCGTAAATTAATATTACAATCAATTAACCTATTTGTCCCATGAACACTCAGGATCAATTGTTTATTAACTCTAAGAAATGTACATTTCCGGGGCATGGGAAATGTCTTTCTTAATTTACGATACTACTAAGAGCAGTAACCAAGATCTAAATGATTAGTGACTCCAGTTATGAGCTTGAGACACAGACAACTTTATGTGTAACATGAACAAGATTTTATTAACTAGTCTAAACACTTAAACTACTCTAACATACACACACGTACATGCATACAGTTTACCAAGGGAAAAAGAGCTGAAGCAGAATACAGGAAAGCAAGAAGTTACAGCATTGTCTGAAATTCAGCAGATCAACAGCCTTGAGCAAACCATCAGTTTAGTTCTAAAATGCCCTTCTTTAAAAGGGGTAAGGATACTTAATGTATCAAATAATGAGACTAAGTTTGATACTTGCATGTCTCGCCCATTTGAATTAAACTGTCCTGATGCAATTTGTTGAGGCTCCAGTTGATCCTTGCTGATGTGGTCTTGATGAGAGAGAACCAGTGGTAGTCAGTGTATCTTTGGTGAATGGAAAGACAAGGCCGCAGCCTGGCACAAGCTTTGGTGGGTCCTTAGAGGCTTCTAGTTTAGCATCATCTTCACGTCAGCATTTCAGAAAAAGAAAAAGCCCCCGCTAAAAGCTGATCAGTGACTTTAAAGCATGAAGATGGCACCCCCCCTGGAGGTGCAAGAGCCAATGAGAAGATTTCCCTTTGGAGGGAAATTTTACGACCCTTTGTGTTCTAGCAGGGCATTTGAATATGTACTTTCATTGGGTGTTTAAGGAAAGAATCTTTAAGATTCTTATAATACTAATGCATCACAAAGTTAGCAACATGTAATGTAAATTAACAAATCGGTGACGAAGATTGGCTTTTTTAGAGACCAAACATGCCGCACATATAATGTTGGTTAAGCATAATATGCAAAGTCTGAAACATTAACCCAATTGAGTTTACAAGAATACAAACGCCACATAAAAGGGAAAATCATGAGATGGGAAAATTATATATATGTTTGCACATTTATCAAGTGGTTATATATAGACTACATATATATATAGGATTAACAGGGTTTTTATTCCTCTAACTCTGCAAGAGTTTAAATGAGAGTCACACCTCTCAGGACATTCCTTCCCGTCGTAAAACCCAGTCTCAGTGTGTGTCCTGTAACAAGACACCGCGTCCTGCCAGTGTGTAGCTTCATTTGGGGAACCTTTCACAGGCCTTATTTGGGAGAGTGAGTTTGCTGGATTATTCATTATATAAATGAATAATATGTGTGTGTCTGATTGATCCAGACGCTACATATTCCCCCCTTTCGATCGTTGTTGTCCCTCTCAAGGACAACCACGAACGACATTGGAAGTGCAGAAAGATCAGACACACCTCTGTCATACAAGGCTGGAAGGCCATGGTGGCCTCTGGTTGTTTTTGTTTCCTGGAGCGGTGGTCGTTCCATCGGGTGATGTAGACAGTAGCCAAGTCCAGGTCTCTGCAGCAGGTGCCTTGAAAGTGTGTCAGATGGTTGCTGGTGACTGCAGGGAGTGGTTATGGGTATTGTGTAGTGTGAAAAGAGTTTCAGACTGACCTAGTGTTGGTAGCAAAAGGGCAGCAGGTGGTCATTAGGCCTTTGTTCTGCACCTGGGACCACGAGTCTGAAGTCTGCAGTGTTACTCTGCTCTGGCTGCGGTGCTGACTTAAGCTTGCCCAAGCTGTGTTGGGCAAGAGTAAGAGGTTCGTTCTTCCCAGTACTCCTCGGGGGAGTTCTGATCAAGGAGCTCTTTTACTAGTGCTAGCAGCTCTTGTAACTCAGAAGCAGGCGTGTACAGCTGTCTTTGTGCAGCCTCTGTTTGGCACCTGTGTGAAAGGTGTGGAGGAGGATGTCGTTGTTGAAGACTGCTGTGGGACGTCCTGTGGTGTTTGCTGGGTGAGAATGTTCTTTTCCATGGCTCCTCCCAGCGGTTGGTCTTGAGTCTAGATCTATGGCCATGGTGATGGTTTTGCCCTCTGCTGGCTAGCTTTTTGTTAAAGGCTCTTGCATTGTGGAAATGCTGGGTGCCTTCTGGTGCCAGCTTTGGATTCTGGATTTTGCCGTTCAGAATCGCTGGGATCTTACGAACCCTTTTTGAGGAGGCCTTGTGTTTGTTAAAGGCCTTCTGTGTCAGGTCACGCAGTTGTTGGATAGGCATTGTGTTGGCGCAGGCCATGATGCCTAAATGATGACTTACAATAGGATGGAGGTTTCGGAGGAAAAGGCTCTTGAAGCTGGTGTCCTCCTCCATCCCAGGTTCGTTGCGAGCTCCGAAGTAAGCTCGTCTGAGTCTGTGATAATAAACATAGGGAGTTTCATGCCGACCCTGTTTGGTATCTAGGGCAGCGATCAGTCCGTTTTCAAACTCTGAGAACTCCTTTATAATGGCTTGTTTCAGCTGCTGGTAGTTAGACTTGATGCTTTCTGGCTGCCGAGCCAGAAAGCGTCGCACCTCTGGGCTGGATGTTATCCAGATCAGATAGAGTCTATCTTGATGGTGCACACTCATCAAAGACTGCAGGTGAAAGTCAATGTCTCGCAGGTAAGCGTGAATGTCGTTGTCTCCTGCAAGCTCTGGTGTAAATGCAGGGATCTGTCTGGCCATTCGGTTGAGGTCTTTGAGTGTCACTACATGTGTCGTTTCAGGATTCGTTTGAAACAGTCCTTTTCCTTCTGCGGCTGCAGAAGCTTTAAGGAAATTGTCCGATGACATGTTAAGCAGAGGGGTTTGTCTCCCCCCTTGGTAACTCTGTGCTTGACCGGGGGAGGTTTCTCTGCTGATTGCAAGTGGGGGAGTGAGATGTCTCTCCTGCTGTGGTTCTTTTTGCAGCAGGTAAGAGTGTCTCAGTTCTCGTTGGACCATGTCAAGTTCATCTTTGGTGTTGTCCAGCTGCTGGGTCAGTGCCTCAATTTCAGCTCTGGACACCTTCAGTTGACCTTCACAGGCCATGATTCTGGCATCTTTTTCCAAGATTTCAGAATTTGCTGCTTTTAACTGTGACTTTGTGTGAAAGAGTTCCTTTTCCAGGTCCTCTCTGGCTGTCTTTTCCAACTGCTCTTGTTGTTTAGCAGTTGTCAGTGCTGTTTGAAGACTGTTGATTTCCACCTGTGTCTCTCTTCTGCCAGGGTCCTTGTGTCTGTCCTGAGCCTCCATCTCTAGCTGGTCTATGCGGCTTTTAGCATGTGTCAGCTCCTTTTGGGACTCTGTGATCTGGAGTTTGAGGTTGTTTACCTCCTGTTTCAAACCTGTGAGGTTGTGGGCCAGGAGGATAACCCCAGTCAGATATTTGTGGTCATACCTCTGGTTTGAGTCATCTTTCATTAGTTGTCTTCCCTTGTTATCCAGTTGCATTTGGCTCTTGTGCTGAAGGTCGTCAGCGGCCGTGGGTAAAAGGATGTTCTTCAAAACACCTAGCCAGTCCTTTTGGTCTGCCATCTGGGCAGTTAGGCTGAGCATCTGCAACATTCTGGCACACTTGTGGTGAGAGTAAGGGCAATATACTAATGCAAGATCAAACAGAATTTGGAGCTAAAGGCAAAGTGAGACAGCTAGGTGTATAATGTACAGCTAGGTTTTTCCAGGTGTGGTTAGCAAGTGAAATGTGTACCTGATTATTACTATCTTAGCTGCAAATAGCAGGATGCTCAGATTTGTGTGGATCTGAGTGGCTTTGCTAGAAGAGCGTAAGCCTAGATTTAATAAATGACTTAAGATGGTTCTTATGGTCAAATTATTTCTCAGAACTTACTGATAGCATACAACAGGCTTGATCTCTGAACAAATGAAGAAGAGAAAGAAAGAGGAAGAGGAGAGCTTTCCGATTAGATTGTGTTTATTAGTGGTACTCAAAATTATGCCCTAGCAATCGTCTAGATTACTTGTGTAGCTGGCTCATAAAATTAAAGCAACTGTTGAAAATAAACAAATCTAGAAGGAAAGTTGTCTAGTTACTTTTGCGGTTTCATGGGGAAATGAAACCACAATAGAACAAGAGGGTTAAATGAAAAATTAATAGCTGACTTCTATTATGATTAAATTTAATAAAAAGATGTGAAGTGATTAAAAACAGCTGACTGATCTGGTATTGGGAATAATCAATTGCACTTATGATCAACCATTAGATTTGCTTTGGACATCATTCTATAGTTGGTCACAGCTGCTGCGTGTTCAAGACCATACCATGTGTTTGTCCCTCCATAAAGTTTGAGTCAACGTGCCACTGAAAGTTCCCAATAACTATAAAAATTCTTCTCTAGCTAAACAGTTTACATGTAATTAAGTTTAGATTTAATTAACAAAGTAACTGCACATTTAGCTGAACAGCGTTTAGAAAGGAATGCACCTGAAAAGTGCAGGTGAAATTAGATGAGAAGAATTAAAGTTAAGATAAGAGAAAGTGAGAATTCAGAAACCAGAAATGGGGTTAAAGGAAAATGGTTTTGATCACTTCACACTGCATACACACAAGCTGTAGTTAAAGGCTTCATGTAAATGATGCTAACAACTAACTGTTGAAGTTATTAGTTAGCTTAGCCTAAGCTGAAGGGCTGCTAGGTTGGGTTAGCTTAGCCACTTCGGCTGTTTGTTTACAAAATGGCGTCGGAAGGTAACACATGTGCTATCTAGAGTTAGCACTTCCTGTGACAAGTCGTTGTCATGGGAACCAATGCACTTCAGAGTTTCAGTGAGTGAGACACAGTTTTGATCACCAGGTAGCTATGCTTTTTAAATGCACGGATAAAGTTTAGATGAATGACATCAATCTAACTATAATTTGTAAGGCTTCTACACTGTAAAAAGGGGAGCATCACCCATATTTACCTTTATATAACCCTGTACTGAGATTCCTTCGTCAGAAACAGGTTAAGCAATACTGCATTTGGAATTCTTTAACCAAAGCAGAGTAATCAATTCTGGTACAGTTTATATGCCGCTGAGCTGAGATTCCTTCGTCAAAACAGACTTGCGCTTTAATACTGAAATTAGGGTTTCTTCGCTAAAATCATATTAACCTTACACTGATACCATTTGAAAATATGCTTAAATGTGTTAAGACTTTTTCAATTACAGTAGAGATGTCAATTCAAATCATCATTTATCTGCATTCAAATAAGCCAGCAACTAGCGACCTTAATGCGGTATCGCATGTTGTGTCCTATTCTGACTAGAATTATCAAATAAATACACACTTTCAGGTTGACAGTGATTTAAGCTCATAACCTTTGTTTAATCATGCCCGCATTCTCCACCATTTATGTAGCAAATTAGCTCTATATGAAATATTAATAATAAATAATAACTGGTTATAATTTATTATGAATATTTGGATTAGTTAATATAATTAATTTACTGTCGTAAATTAATATTACAATCAATTAACCTATTTGTCCCATGAACACTCAGGATCAATTGTTTATTAACTCTAAGAAATGTACATTTCCGGGGCATGGGAAATGTCTTTCTTAATTTACGATACTACTAAGAGCAGTAACCAAGATCTAAATGATTAGTGACTCCAGTTATGAGCTTGAGACACAGACAACTTTATGTGTAACATGAACAAGATTTTATTAACTAGTCTAAACACTTAAACTACTCTAACATACACACACGTACATGCATACAGTTTACCAAGGGAAAAAGAGCTGAAGCAGAATACAGGAAAGCAAGAAGTTACAGCATTGTCTGAAATTCAGCAGATCAACAGCCTTGAGCAAACCATCAGTTTAGTTCTAAAATGCCCTTCTTTAAAAGGGGTAAGGATACTTAATGTATCAAATAATGAGACTAAGTTTGATACTTGCATGTCTCGCCCATTTGAATTAAACTGTCCTGATGCAATTTGTTGAGGCTCCAGTTGATCCTTGCTGATGTGGTCTTGATGAGAGAGAACCAGTGGTAGTCAGTGTATCTTTGGTGAATGGAAAGACAAGGCCGCAGCCTGGCACAAGCTTTGGTGGGTCCTTAGAGGCTTCTAGTTTAGCATCATCTTCACGTCAGCATTTCAGAAAAAGAAAAAGCCCCCGCTAAAAGCTGATCAGTGACTTTAAAGCATGAAGATGGCACCCCCCCTGGAGGTGCAAGAGCCAATGAGAAGATTTCCCTTTGGAGGGAAATTTTACGACCCTTTGTGTTCTAGCAGGGCATTTGAATATGTACTTTCATTGGGTGTTTAAGGAAAGAATCTTTAAGATTCTTATAATACTAATGCATCACAAAGTTAGCAACATGTAATGTAAATTAACAAATCGGTGACGAAGATTGGCTTTTTTAGAGACCAAACATGCCGCACATATAATGTTGGTTAAGCATAATATGCAAAGTCTGAAACATTAACCCAATTGAGTTTACAAGAATACAAACGCCACATAAAAGGGAAAATCATGAGATGGGAAAATTATATATATGTTTGCACATTTATCAAGTGGTTATATATAGACTACATATATATATAGGATTAACAGGGTTTTTATTCCTCTAACTCTGCAAGAGTTTAAATGAGAGTCACACCTCTCAGGACATTCCTTCCCGTCGTAAAACCCAGTCTCAGTGTGTGTCCTGTAACAAGACACCGCGTCCTGCCAGTGTGTAGCTTCATTTGGGGAACCTTTCACAGGCCTTATTTGGGAGAGTGAGTTTGCTGGATTATTCATTATATAAATGAATAATATGTGTGTGTCTGATTGATCCAGACGCTACACTAGACATCCCTAAAAAGCGGTTGTGATTTGTGATTAATGAAACAAATCAAATCATATCAGAACTTTTACACGTTTGATGTAAATGACAGATTTCAGAGAAAAAAATTAATAAAAAAACTTGGAATAACTAACTGCATAAGCCTCTGAATTACATAGTTAAAGCGCACTTTGATTTTATAACAGCACTCGGTTTGGATAAGAGTCTGTCAGCTTGGCACAAATTGACTTCTTCTTTGCAAAAACGTTCCAGATCTGTGAAATTCTGCATTTCTTATCTTGTGCATGTGCCTCTTCAGGTCCTTCTATAGAATAAATTCTGCTCTTTGTCCGGGCCATTCCAAAACATTCATATTTCTTTGCTGAAGCCATTCTTTTGTTGATTTGTATGTGTGCTTTGGATCATTGTCATGCTGAAAAGTGAAAGTTCTCTTCGTTTTCTAGCTTTCTTGCAGACGCCAGTAAGTTCTATGCCCAAATCGACTGGTACTTAGAGCGATTATGATTCCCTCCCCGTTCACTAAAGCAGTTCCAGTGGGGGGAAAAACAGCACCAAAGCATGATGCTGCCACCAGCATGCTTCACTGTGGGTATTGTGTGATGTTGTTTTTGTGGCCAACAATTTTTTTTGTTTAAGATTTTGGCCAGAGTTCAATCTTGGTCTCATCAGACCATAAGATTGCTACATTGAATATATATATCTTTGCAAAGTTTAGCTGGGCTTGGATATTTTTTTTATTTTTATGGAAAAAGCCCATAGCCCAGACAATTACAGTATATAGTGACCTCCACTAATATTGAGCAAAGGCGGCTATGAAAACAAATCTGCATTGTTTATCCTTTTGATATTTCATTCACAAAATGTTAACCTTCCATTGAAGTAAAACAATTGAAAGTGGGGGGAAACACATTATGAAATAAATTTTTTTTTTTTTTTTAACTGGTTCACGTTGGCCACAATTATTGGCACCCAATTATTGCAACATCCTTTTTCCAAGATAACAGCTCTGAGTCTTCTTCTATAATGCCTGATGTGTTTGGAGAACACCTGACAAAAAGATATAGAGACCACTCACTTTCATCTTTCATTTCCTATAGGGTTCAGGTCAGGGAACTGGGACGGCTATGGCAGAAGTTTAATTTTGTGCTCATTGACACATTTTTGTGTTGATTTTGATGTTTGTTTTGGATCCAACAAGGCCCATTATAAGATTTCTAGCAGAAGTGGACAGGTTTTGATTTCACTGTTGATATTTGCTAGAATCCATGACACCGTGTATCTGAACAAGATGTCCTGGACCTCCAGCAAAAAATAGGCCGACACATTACATTAAAGATCCAGTAGTTTATTTAACTGTGGGCATGGGGTACTTTTTGGTGGGTTTCTGGTAGGTTAGGTTTCATCTGACCATAGAACCAGGTCCATGAAGTTCCAGTTGTGTCTGAACAATTTAATATGCTATTTAAAGGGTTAGTTCACCCAAAAATGAAAATATGTCATTAATTACTCACCCTCATGTCGTTCGACACCCGTAAGACATTCGTTCATCTTCGGAACACAAATGAAGATATTTTTGTTGAAAGCTGATGGCTGAGAAAGGCCTCCATTGACATTCAGTACATTTACACTCACAAGACCCATAAAAGGCACTAAAAACGTTGTTACAAAGTCCATCTCACTACAGTGGCTCTACAATAATTTTACGAAGCAACGATAATAGTTTTTGAGCGAAAAAAAAAATCAAAATAACGACTTTATTCTACAAGTTCTTGTCTGCCTCTGCCGTGAACTCACAAAGCACCACGACGCATGCGCGAGAATATGACACAGAACCAGCGTTCGGACACGTGACCCAGAAGCGAGGAGATTTGTTTACAACGAGCAGAGGAAGACGCGCCGTATCTAAGCTGTTGAATTCTACATTGATCGTGCTTTAGGTCTCGGCATAAGGCTCAAAATGGGACTAAAGTGTTTATTTCATGGATTCCCGAACGCTGGCGGTACGTCATATTCTCGCGCATGCGTCGTGGTGCTTCGTGAGTTCACGGCAGAGGACAACAAGGAAGACAAGAACTTGTAGAATAAAGTCGTTATTTTTATTTATTTTTTTCGCTCAAAAACTACTTTCGTCGCTTGGTAAAATTATTGTAGAGCCACTGTAGTGAGATGGACTTTGTAACAACGTTTTTAGTGCCTTTTATGGGTCTTGTGAGTGTAAATGTACTGAATGCCAATGGAGGCCTTTCTCAGCCATCAGCTTTCAACAAAAATATCTTCATTTGTGTTCCGAAGATGAACGAATGTCTTACGGGTGTCGAACGACATGAGGGTGAGTAATTAATGACATCATTTTCATTTTTGGGTGAACTAACCCTTTAATATTCATCCAAAAACTCCAGCATATTAAAAACTTTTTGGATGTTTTTGGATGAGTGAGGAGGATTTTTCTTGAAACCCTCCCAAACAACTTTTGGTGATTGTAGGTGCTGTTTGATAATTTTTTTTATTTTTAGCCTTTCTGATCCCAAGACTCAACTAATCTCTGCAATTCTCCAGCTGGTATCCTGGAGAGAGTCTTTGTCCTCCTCAGCATGCATTAGGACGATATAGACACACGTGATTGGAACGTATTAATTATTGCCCTGATTATTGGGTATTTTCAATGCGTTGGCTATTTTCTTACAGTCACTTTCTATTTTGTGAAGCTCAAAAATCTTTTGCTGCTCATCGGAACTATATTCTTTGGTTTTACTCATTCTGGTGGCTGATTAAGGGAATTTGGCCTTTGTGTTTTCTCATATTTATACTCCTGTGGAACAGGAAGTCATGGATGGAAAATCTCATGATCTTAGTCACCCTGGTGTACTTAAAAAAAAACGTAAATATGAATTGGAATATACTTCAGAGATATTTTACTCATAAGAATTTCTAGAGGTGCCAATAATTGTGGCCAACATACATTGGAGAAAAACATTTATTTCATAATGTGAGTTTCTCCCATTTTCAATTGGTTTTTACTTCAATGAAAGGTTAGAATTTTGTGAATTTTCTGAATGAAAGATTAAAAGGATGCAGATTTATTTTCACAGCCGCCTTTGCTCATATTTACTAGGGTAAAACCCACGGTTCGGTTCGTATCACGGTTTTAGGGTCACGGTTTTCGGTTCTGTACGGTTCTTGTTGTTGTTGTTTTTTAATCGTTAACACTCCAGAAATTTACTTCAGCATATGATATATAGCTTAATCATCCACAATTTAGGATACAGTATTAAAAAATGGTTATATCATGTAGAAGTTGTTTCCTAACTGGCTGTCTACCGAGTCCGACACATTGGCGTAACATTTTTCATGTTAATCATGTCAATTTTGATCAGAACAATGCACTGTAGCTTTAATTCAGCTGACCTGATTACAAAATTTAACAAATTTCACCATGAAGTGTTCCATGTGTTTCACAATCACCATATGACATCCAGCGCTGTGAAAAGAAAAGAAAAAAATGCACGAAAATACAACACTGCCAGAAGTTTTTGCCCAAACTTCATAGGCATGTTTAAATGATTAAAACTAGAAACATATCTTAACTTTTAAATGTTACATTTATCATGTGAACTACTTATATACAACATTTTATGCATGTGTGTATGAGACAGAGGGGAGGTCGCATTTGCAGCAGATGCTGCCCATCATAAATCAAAGCATGAGACCAGGCAGGGGTCGGAGGAGAGCACCGGAAAATTTGTCTGCATTTGCAATACACAAGCTGCGGTACAGCTGCAAGACAAACACTGCCAGTGTGTGAATACACACTCTGTTCTCCATACGCACTGCATCTGCCCTGCCTGCTATAGCCTACGTCGCTGGCGCATCCTCCAACTCCGGGCAGCCTTCATATCTCTCCCACTTGCATTTCTACACGTGACGTGACCTGCAGCACTCCACTTTTAAATCATTTTACTGTATGTCCACACACACACACACACACACACCGCTCTTATTTCGCGCGAAAAGGACACCCACTGTCTGAGGTAACATACAGGCACGAGGATACATTGCGCATGCGTCGAAACCGTGCGACGCACACGCTCCGAACCGAGACAAGCAAACCGAACGGTTCGGTTTTTTTTCAAGGGTGCCAATATTAGTCGAGGGCACTGTATGAGAATATGGGAGATAATTAAATTGTCACATGTAAGGAGAAATTGCCAGAAAGAACTGCAACTCTTCTGATGGTGTAAGTGCATATAATGTAAACAACATGAATGTATAGTGAATTGAAAGTTATCCAGGGACAATGCGATGTTGAATTGTGTGTATGTGTATGTGCTCTTGACTCTAGCTCTGCCAGCTGCATGCCTCCACGAGCTCGGCTGTTTTTTGGAAAGAATCGGGACAGCGTATCTGTTTTTTATAAATATGATAAAACTAAAGACTCTTCTGAGATATGAAGGATGCAATACTACTCTCAAGATTAACATGAGATTGGAAGAAACTGTGTGTTATGTACCCTTTAAGTGTAATATTAAGTATATTTCAGAAAAGTATGAAGTATATTTCTGCAAGTATACTAGTAGTATAGGCTACTAATACACTTGAATAAACTTCTTTTTTTTAAGGGAGGGGTGTGTAGACTTTATATCAGCTGTGGGACTATTATTGGCAGCATTTCAAGCACAACACTCTAAAAGACAGATTTATTAAACAGGACACATTAGCGTGAGACTGCAGTCCTATCAGGGGCGTAAATTTCATCTAAAAGTTGGGGGGGGACAATAAACATGAAATTTCTCAAGAGCAATTTTTGAAGGGGACACAAATAATACAGCCAAAATCGTACTTGTAAGGATATGTGTACCACAAAAAAAAAAACATTTCGTACTTATTTGGCGTTTTGGTGTACTGAAAAATTATCTAATGTCCGTTTTTCTTTTCTCTGTCATTTTATCTGACCAACAACACAAAGCGATAGTAGTTTAAATACGATTAAGGTTCACCACACAGTCATATTATAATTATTAAATTATCTTGCGTCCTCCACATAGTATTTTATACTATGATATTCAGATATTTAGATGTTCACCTGCAGCAAGCCCTCTGATCTGCCACTTATTATCATATTGAGCAAAACCCTACACAGATCTGACTGAACTTACGGTTTAGAATTTGCCAATTTTTAGAATTTGGGGGCGGGTTGCTTGAATTTTGGGTCCATTAGCCTATTATTCATAATGAAAAACACAACATCAAAACAGTACAATGACACAATCCCTTAAATAGGTGCTTTTACGCTTTGAAACCAAATCTTCGATAATCTTGTCTGTCAGCGGTTTGCTCGTTCGGCTCTCACTGTATTGAGCAGACACGTTCAGTTTTTAATTGTTTTGTCAGTTCTCTAACTGAACTAAATGATTTTATTACTGTACAGCGGAGCGGGGTGGTGCGGCGGTGGGCAAGTGATGTTAACAGTGTTTTGCCTAATCTGTATTAAAGAGAAAAGAATCACTTCATCTGACGTTTAAAGTGAATAAAATAGCCTTGACAGCTACTTACTGGTGTTTCACAACTGCTGTCTGAAGAGCCTTGTTCTCTCCCCAAACTTGTGTGGTAGTTTTTCTGCGGTCTATGGGTAATGTTAGGTGCGCGGTGGATCAAACCACTTTGAGGCAAGGGGGGAGGGGGGACTCAAAATGTTTCTAAACTTAAAACGCATTTTTTTGTCCCGTTTGCGTTTGTATTGTTTTACTACTTACACATTTATTTTAAGTATATATTGTTATATTATTTACAATACTCAGCATGGTTTTTAGGGGGGGGACAGCCCTCAGATTGGGGGGGTCGTGTGTGTCCCCGCGATTTACGCCCCTAAATTCTGCGGGTCATTCACTGACAAAGCACAAGTTAAAGAATACTGTAGAGTATTTTTTTTTGCATGTTTTTGTCATATGTGAGTGTTCATGCAAACACGTGTGGGTCTGGATGTGATCTCACCACTTCAGCAAACACAGAGCAGATTTGACAGTTGTCGTGGCACATGAACTCAGCAGCTGCTTCTTGCTGTTCTTTGCCCTTCAGGTTCAGTTTTCTCTTCATCACTCGTCTCACATACTCAACCATTACTTCAGCTCGGCCAGCAGTTCCTGTACACACAATCTTCAAATATATATCTATAACTGTATCTTAAACACCACATTAGTGACCAATGTGAATTTGTATTCAGCATCTGCAGCACAGGACTGTCAGATTTGTCAGATCTTTCACTCTCTTAAAGGTAATTATCCAAACTCAAAAGTGGACTCGTCTTTCAGCTTCCAGCTGTAGCATATGAGCCCCTCTCACAGATTTTCAGGGGCGCTGAAAGGGAGGGTAGTACGGTGGCCGAGACAGCTCAACACGCTGCAAATGGAGAAAGCACCAGCAAATAAAGAAAACATCTTCATCAGTTTGACAACACATGCGCTGCAAAAGTTCACAACACATGCAAACTCAAAAACGCGCTGCAAAAGTTCACAACACATGCAAACTCAAAAACGCGCTGCAAAAGTTCACAACACATGCAAACTCGAAAACGCGCTGCAAAAGTTCACAACACATGCAAACTCGAAAACGCGCTGCAAAAGTTCACAACACATGCAAACTCAAAAACGCGCTGCAAAAGTTCACAACACATGCAAACTCAAAAACGCGCTGCAAATAACACAGACCACAACGGAAATGTTTCAAGGGGATCCCTTTGAGTGACGAACCCCTGGGACCTGCTTATTGTTCACTCGCCAGTCGCCAGTGTTGTTGTCACTAACCTGAAAGGTGAGTTTTTTGGTTTTGTTTACTTTTACATCATGATCGTATAATTGCTTAGTCGTTTGGATATTGTTACACTGTTGCGGGATAACGTTATATTGTTGCTTATGTTAGCGGGTTTAATTTAGCAATTAAATATACCCCCGGTTTCACAGACAAGGCTTAAACTAGTCCTAGATTAAAATTCAATTTTATATCTGTTTTAACTGAAAGCAACATATACTGACATATCTTCAAATATGTCACTGCCATTTTTTTGTCTCAATATGTACACCATTTTTTTCTCTCTCTTTAGTGAACGTTTATAAAAGCCACTTAAATGCCTTATTGAAGGTTTAATAGGCTAATCCCTGTGAAACTGGGCCATAATGTTCAAGGTTCACGGAAATAGGGTTAAACCAGATTAAAAAAAATAGCAGATAATTAAAATATTATAATGTATTGAAATCAATAATTTCAGTCACATTGTCTTTTTCAGATTAATGTATTGTCCTTTCTGTGGCATCCAATGGCCGACTTTGCCCAGATTTTGCAGTTCATGTGGGAGAGATGTAAGCTTTGTTGTAGAGAACGCTCCTAGAACTTCAGGTGATGACCATGTGTCACGTCCAGCAGTGCCCAGAGGTAAAATTCTCTTACTGAGCTCCGTCCATCAAATTATAGGACTTTACAATAATAAAAATATGTTTTTCAATCTCGTCAATATTTTTCTCTGTCTTTGATTGTGTGTGTCTGTTTCAGTGACTGATGCATGTGCCATTCCAGCGAAGTCAGCTTCAGCTGTTCTCCAGTTCATGAAATACAGAGAACTAAAAGAAACTGAAAGGAAATCATTCTCAAAAAGTAAAAAGAAATCAAATAAAACAGTAAGGGTAAGCTAATCTTCTATTTATTGTTATTAGTTAATGAAGTTGTCAGACAGAACAGTATTATCATTTGTATTCTGCCTTTTTTGTCTGATGGTCTAGATTTCTGTTGGGATCATGAGCAAGACCAAGAATGGCTTCAAGCCCACAAGAGGAAAAAACCTACCTCTACATGTTGACCCCCAGTGGTCATCTGAGCAACTTTTACTAGCTGCTGTGAAAAAACAAAAAGATTTCAACCAAGACATGGAAGATGGAGAATATGTCTTGCTTTATCCAGATGGCTCTCAGATCAAAAATATCCCTGGGACTGACAAACCTTTTACCGTTGGACAATACAAAGAGGCAATTGGAAAGGCATATCAAAGGATTACTCTGTACATCTGTAGCCTTGAGGATTTGTTGTCAAAAAGTAAGTATCAAAATAGTATGTTTTATATATTTTATGTGCATTTAAACGAAAAACTAAATAGTTTCTGTTATAAGTACTTTAAGTGCTTTGTGGGATTCCACCTACATATTTAAGCCTACATATTTAAAAATACTGGACATGTAATTTGAAATAGAGATTGATCACAACATTTTTTGTGAGGTCATGAAGATGACTCCATTTCAGAAGATGAGGATGACAATGAAGTTGTTGTTAGGGCGCAACCCAATATGTCACCTCTTTCTGACACAGTGGTAGGTACATCTCAGGAATTTAGGTGTTCAGCATGTCGGTGCTTACAGTAGGCTATAATGCAGTAAAATCTCCTGGACTTGTCAATCATTAGAAATAGAAATGCATATACAGTTTTAAAGCTATGAATGAGTTTAGGTTTTTATGTTTACACCTCACAGCTTTGGTCAAGTCCGGAAAGAAGTACACCAGAGCATAGACAGTGGTAAGTGAAAATTTAGCTGACACTTTGTTTTTTTGTTGTCCCTGTGCTGGCTATATGAATGTATGTTTTAGTGTATTTATTTTTTAAATTGTTATAAAGAATTTATTTGATGTCATTTACAACACAATGATCATTTCTACTAATTTCTACCAATGTATGTATGTTTTAGGTCAGCCACAACATCTGTGGCACCACAATCCCAGTCATCTAATGAGCAGGTATGTCATATTCTGTAATATAATACACCATAATTTGTTCATTTTCTGGTTAATTTTGTTAAGTTCTTTTTGTGCTGTGTGGTTTTGTAGGTGCTAGAGGCCAAGAGTGCAACAAGATCCAAACATGCAACCACCTCAGTGGGTGAATCTAAGTCATGTGACTTCTACAGGTCAGTCAGAAGGCATCAATTTACATATTTCACTGGATTTGAAATACAACTATTAGACCAAAGTTCTGGACTACAGCCAAAACAACAACACATCTGTTTCAGAATACTTTCTGGATTCACTTTTATTGTTGTTCTCCTTTCCACAGTACATATACCCATATATATGCACCTATCACCATTGACAGCAGTTCCTCAGATCTTGAGGAAGTAGAGAAACTGTCAGAGAAAGACAGGTAATATGAGCACTTGTTCTAATTTACAAATATCTGTCATGCTGTTTCTCCTGTTATCCATAAGAATGTGATTTTATGTTTTTTCAAAATGTATTACTAAAGTTGTGTTATCCAAATTATGTTTATTATTTTTGAGCAGTGTGGTATAACTTACTCATTGTAAAGGGCCCATGAAATAATACAAAAAATCTTAAAAGTCGTTTAAATAATACACAAAAATAAGAACTTGCAGTGTTAATTTTTTATTGCTGTTTGTGGATTGTTTTCTTTTTTCCAGTGATGGACATGACGGGCTGACAACTGCAGACATAGTGTCAAATCTGGCACAAAATCTTAAAAAAACATCCTGTAGCAGATTTAACATTAACCGGGCAAATGTCTGGGATGGTGCCTTAAGAGGTTTCAGGCGATCCTCATTTGATCCCACCTACAGCTTGATGGTGAAATTCACAGACGATGCGGGGCTGACTGAAGAGGGCTTAGACAGCGGGGGACCAACTCGAGAATTTCTGACTCTTTTGATGGACTCCATCAAAACAAGGAGGATATTTGAAGGCAAAGACAATGCCAAATACCTCTCCTTTGATAGCAAAGGTAATACTTTTATGACGTTTTTACAATGTTGTAAATAATTGTGTCCTAACGTTTAAATATTGTCATTTTTAGCTGCAGAAGAAAATGAATATTTTAACATTGGACGGATGATTGCTGTGTCCATTGTCCATGGCGGTCCAGGGCCTCGATGTCTTTCACCAAACTTTTTCCTTTACCTAATTGGTAAAGTAAAGACAATTGAAGCCCCAATTGAGGATATACATGACGAAGAGGTCAAGAAGGCCCTCGTTGAGGTAATTTGTTAAACTGGGATTACAAACAACTTCAAGAAATTTACTTTTATCAACTGACACAAAACTACCCACATTAATAATATCTTAATAGCTGTACAGAATAAAGTTTTTTTTGGGGGGGGGTGTAGCACATCATTATCAAAGGATCTGATAAGAATATTAGATCAAACATACATGTATATAGTTCATTGACCTTGGTTGGTAATGGCCACTAAAACATCTGATTCTGTTGTTGATTAAATTGACATTTTGAGAGATTAAATAAAATTTAAACTGATATTTTAACCCTTTTGATACCAGATATTAATAATTATATCAGGGTAAAAATGAACAATAATAACATTTAAGACAACATGTCAAACAGTTTGTCAAACATACGTTTTGTATGTTTGACAAACTGTTTGACAAACTGTTTGTCATGTTGTCTTAAATGTTATTATTGTTCATTTTTACCCTGATATAATTATTAATTATATGAACTATACATGTATATAGTAACTATAGGTCAATGAACTATATACATGTATGTTTGATCTAATATTCTTATCAGATCCTTTGATAATGATGTGCTACACCCCCCAAAAAAAACTTAATCCTGTGTAGTTACTGGAAGGTAGACCATATGAATATGTAACACATGCCTAAATATGTACAATATAGAAATTAGTCACAGAGTTTCATTCTTTCGATTCTGACATTACTATCTGTTTTAAATAATCCCATTTTTCTTTATATTTGTGTCATTACAGACCATTTTTAAAACAAGATATCACTACTGTCTTACTCATTTCTATAAAAGTAACGTGGACTGTTTACTGTTACAATAATATTAATAATGATTATAATAATAATAAAAACATTTATTTTATTTTCCTCTAGATAGAGAATGCTGCATCACTGAGTGAACTCCAGGAGCTCACAGCAAAATACTCAAGCATGCTACAGACAGCTGGCTGCTATAGATTCATGAGGACTCTGGAGGATAAGAAAAAAGTAGTAGATGATTACATTCAATGGTATTTCATCTATCGAAACCATGTTTCCATCCAGAGGTATACAATTATTCTTACTCTGTGGACATATAATAAAACTTTTAGAGCAATGTTAAATAGTTATTTTATATTTAACTTGAGTACTTTGATACTTTCAACAAATTTTTATTATACTAATAAAGGCTAAATATTGTGGCTGAAGTAGTCACCTCATTTCTTGCTGAAAAATGGAAAATCTGTATCCCCGGTTTCACAGACAAACTAGTCCTAGACTAAAATGTTTGGTTGAGCTGTTTTAACTGAAATCAACTTGTACTGGCATATCTTGAAATCAGTCAGTGCCATTGTTTTGTCTCAATATGTAATCACACCAGTAATGTTTTTATCTAGGGTGTTTATAAAAACTGCTTAAATGTCCTAATTAAACCAAGGCCTAATCCTGGCTTAATCTAAACCCTGTCTGTGAAACTGGGCCTATATCTTTCAGTAGTTGTTCACATAACCCCATTGTAGTAGTCTTTTTTTGACATGGCACTTTTTGTAGGTTCAAAGAGGGATTAGCAACACTTGATTTTGTCAACGCCTTGGAACAGCATCCTTCACTCTTCTTCTCGATCATGTGCTACACTGAGACCAAGCTGACAGCTGATGCTGTTGAGAACATCTTCCACGTGCACTTCAGTCAGCCTGGTAGCACTAACCGTCAGGAGGAGGCCAGGGTACTGAGCTACTGGCGAGATTATCTGCTCTACCTGGAAGGTATTATATATGATTAGAATTATGAGGAATGTGCGGAATTATCACTACAGCAAATAGATCTAAAGTACCAAAATAATAAAATAAAAAACATGTCTAACATTTTTTCTTTTGCTCTCCCTAGAAAAAGAGGCTAGTCCATCCTTGGAAGACGTGCTTATGTTTGGGACTGGACTGAAAGAAGTTCCTCCTGCAGCAATACAGCCACAGCCAACGCTAGTTTTTCAAAAGAGCTCACGCTTTCCCATGGCAAATGTATGTACAAATATAATCAAAATTCCAATCTTACCCAGTTATGAAGAGTTTCAAGAAGCCATGGATTATGGCATGCAAAACTCCCCTGGGTTTGGTCTTCCTTGAAGCTAAACATCTTTCTCTGACATACTGGAGTTTAGGTACGAGTTAAGTTTTATTGAAATGTTGCAAATGTGCCACTTTGTTCTTTCTTATTTTGAAATGCAGGCATGTTGGGATTATTTATTTTAAGTTATATTTGAACATTTCAAGCCACTCAGTTAATAAAGGAAAACTCAGGTTAATATTTTTGTATGTATATATATATATATATATATATATATATATATATATAATTTTTTATTTTTTTACAGAAATGCATGGCATGTTCTTTGCACACAACTTGAGATTTTCTTATATACTGTTTCAATCATTGATGTACAGTAAAACATTGATTTATGCAGTGGAAAAAATAAAAAAATCTTTGGACTTTTAAAGTCCTGACATATTTTTGAGTGTTACGTAATTCTCAACAGCTGTTATCCAGTTGACTGGTGGATAGAGCCCATTCTGTCTTTGCAAGTCCTCAAAATGAACTTGGAGATTACCATCACCACAAAGACTGTGCTGCAGTGGCAGAATGTCCTCAAACTCTTGAATAACTTCATGTGACACTGGGAATCCACAGTCCCTTGCATCAAACCTAAGGCCAGTCAGAAATTACAAATATTAATAAAACCAACAAATGCTAAGGTGAAAAATGATAATCCAACACTTCATTTTGTCATATGCCAAAGTTTGACCCTCAATGTTGACAAGATCTTTTTTTCAAATATGGTCATTCATTTGCTTCTACTAAGACACTTTGTGGTACACTTTGCGAATCAGAATATCCACCTTTTAGCTTTGTGCACTGGTGTTTTTTTGGTCTAAGAGTATCTGAATTCTTTTAAAAATAATGATCTAGTTTTCTGATTTAAAATAATAAGATAATCGTCAAGTAAAGGACATTCCACTATACACTTCTATGTCAGCTAAAGGCAATCGATCACATTTTCTTTGATAATTAATGATTAAACTTAAGTAAAATGAAATCTGATATTTACAGAACATGGTCACATATTGCATGGATTAAATACAAACCTGTGAGGCAGGTGATACATGGCTTCTGGTTTACCAGAATGACAAGAAGACTGACGAACAGGTCGGATGGTGTGGTTATTCCAAAGTTCTCTGTACTCATCAAGGTCTTTCTGCAAGATGCTCAAAAAGACATACCGTAGAAGGCACTTATGCTCATGGCTGCCATTGAAAAGGTGCCTCTCTCTCAGGTCACTGAAGAGCTCAATCCAGAACTGAGTCCTAATGATGATGATGATACACATTTTACTTCAGTGCTTAATAAATGTTATATGGAAATGATTTCTAAAAATATATAAATATATATATAAATAAATATATATATAAATCTCTCTCTCTAAATTATATATATATATATATATATATATATATATATATATATATATATATAGAGAGAGAGAGAGAGAGAGAGAGAGAGAGAGAGAGAGAGAGAGAGAGAGAGAGAGAGAGAGAGAGAGAGAGAGAGAGAGAGAGAGAGAGAGATACACTGTGTGCAGAATTATTAGGCACGTTGATTTTCTGATCTTTTTTTTTTTCAGGCACATTTGACCAATTCCAAACCACAGTAATCCTAATAACTACTATTATTTTAGTATTTAATAATGTATAAGTGATATATAATTGTTCATGAAGGCTGAAAATGAAAAACACCTTATATTCAGGTGTGCAGAACTATTAGGCATGTTTTCTTTTACAGATAAATTGAGGCAAAAAAGAGATTTAACTCAGACTGAAAAGTCTGAGTTAAAGAAAACATGCCTAATAGTTCTGCACACCTGAATATAAGGTGTTTTTAATTTTCAGCCTTCATGAACAATTATATATCACTTATACATTATTAAATACTAAAATAATAGTAGTTATTAGGATTACTGTGGTTTGGAATTGGTCAAATGTGCCTGAAAAAAAAAAAAGATCAGAAAATCAACGTGCCTAATAATTCTGCACACAGTGTGTATATGTATATATATATATATGTATATATATTTATATATATATATATATATATATGTATATGTATTTATATATATGTATATGTATATGTATGTATATATATATGTATATATATATATATATATATATATATGTATATATATATATATTTATATATATTAAAAAAATCAGGAAAAAAGACTTTCATTACATTTTAATCTAGTGTTATTCACATATAATACATGTTGTTAACAACTGAAATCCTCTGTCATGTGACAAAAAAGTGACTAAATAGTTCTAAAACATTTTTTAAATAATCTTAAAAGGCTTGTACCTTTGCTTTCTGAAAAAGGACCACCAACTTTCGATTCGTTGATTTGCAGTTGATGTGCCATACATGTGACTGTGGGCTCCAGCAAAGTCATCTGTATGCTGTGCTCTTAATGCACAATGAATGGCTGCCATAGTGCCATTTTCTGTCCCACAGTCTGTGCGAAGGCGTGCTGGAAGCCCGAAATCAGATACACACTGGAGGTAATAGAAAGCAATTACCACTGGGTCGTTATTAGAGCTGCCACTTCTGAGCCACATCACTTTCCTAGAAAACCCATCAATGCAGCCACTGATGGCAACACCAAATGGTTTCAGCTTATCATACCCATCGACATGCCACACTTGGTTTGGTCCTGCTGTAAAGTAACCTCTTCGGACAAATCTGTGTCTCTGGCGAAGTTGAACTCCAGATGGATCCAGTCTCCGAATTGCATGCATTACATCGTCTCTTTTAACTGTCAGGTAATACTTCTGTCGCAATGTCTGCCACAGAGCTCTGTAGCCTAAAAGCTGACCAGAGCCAGTCAGTTCATGTGTTATAGCTGCATCCACAGTGCCAATGGGAGTATAGTCTGTTCTCCTTGTTAGGCCTGCATTCCTTAGCCTTCTCTTTAAGGTGCTCAGACTCAGGAAAATGTGATGCTTTGTTTTAAGAAAATCAAGTATCACATCATATGTGTGGCCCTCTGAGAAATATTGCTGGATTAGTCCTGCCTCTGTGAGTTCATCTGACACAGTTCCTGGGCCTGAAGGGAAAAAAGAACAGTGTCATTAGGAATGCAGAAATCCACAAATCTTAAACATAAAAATATATTAGCAGCAGTAACAGAAATAAAGAGGCCAACTGTTTGATACAGTTTAAAAAGTGTATGTATTTAATCTGCTCAATTTGTGGACAAATCCAGGTAGTAAAAGGCACAACCAACTGGCATTGGACTGGCACTTAAGCTTACCACTTTTTACAGTTAGGTCGTATTGGGACATTTATGCTGATGTTGGGGGAACGTGCAATGTATTTGTTTTTAGTTCTGTATGTCACACTGGTTAAGTATGTCATACTATAACCTGGTTGAACTTAATAAATTAATATGTGATTGTGTGTGTACGCAATTATGAAATGTGAAGAGGAAATGTGGGAAAGCTCCCTTTCACCTTCACAGTGCAGCAAGAGCAAGACATAACACTGTACATCAAGGATTTTTTATTTATTTTGGGTATGTGCAAGTACCTATGAATTGTTGCACACAAAATGTGTTCAGACTTTTCATAACACATTGTGTCCATAATTTGCATACAAGTTCATGACCCAAAATGATGTTAAATAATTTCAAGGAGTAAAAAAGACATTAACCATTATTTCAGAAAGTGAACTCAAAGGTGGAAATGGGTCATATTGACCCACAGCATTATAGGAGGGTTAAAGAGCCAAAATAATCGTAACCAACTGTGTGGGTTTATCATGGTGTCTTTTTGAGTATTTTTGTTGACAGCTTACCATTCTGTAGAAAAGGTGCCAAAAATTGAATGTTGCTACTGCACGAACCACATAAGCGTCCAATAGGTCCAGCCAATTCGAGTCCACAATATGGACAATACATAACCTAGGAAAGGAACAAAGTGACTGCTTAGTGCTAAAAGATATTGACATGTAACTAAGCAAATGCCTGTGATATAGATCTTCTCACAGCAGAGGAAAAATGCAGATGTAAGAGAAGCCCTTAGTTACCCAAACAGGTATTGAGTTTATACATGTATTGAAGTTACTCACTGCAAAGGAAATATAGCTCAAGAATCATTAGAAAAAGTCAATGGGACTGAGAAATAGGCTATTTTTATGTAGCAAGTTATGCCTAATGTAGTATCCTCCAGTCAGGGTTTAATTACTTAAATCGCCATTAAGACTATTTATTTGTTAACCAATAAAACAAATATGACAAAATGTAATTTTATTACTCATGTTGGAAAAACCTACTGGTATTTTTACTTGCGTGTTCCCATTAAAATAATGTTCACATTTAATTGTGTACAGTGTCAGATTATTTAGGCTAATAATATAAAAAACGACTAAGCAATTATACGATCATGATGTAAAAGTAAACAAAACCAAAAAACTCACCTTTCAGGTTAGTGACAACAACACTGGCGACTGGCGAGTGAACAATAAGCAGGTCCCAGGGGTTCGTCACTCAAAGGGATCCCCTTGAAACATTTCCGTTGTGGTCTGTGTTATTTGCAGCGCGTTTTTGAGTTTGCATGTGTTGTGAACTTTTGCAGCGCGTTTTCGAGTTTGCATGTGTTGTGAACTTTTGCAGCGCGTTTTCGAGTTTGCATGTGTTGTGAACTTTTGCAGCGCGTTTTTGAGTTTGCATGTGTTGTGAACTTTTGCAGCGCGTTTTTGAGTTTGCATGTGTTGTGAACTTTTGCAGCGCGTTTTTGAGTTTGCATGTGTTGTGAACTTTTGCAGCGCATGTGTTGTCAAACTGATGAAGATGTTTTCTTTATTTGCTGGTGCTTTCTCCATTTGCAGCGTGTTGAGCTGTCTCGGCCACCGTAGTGTTGGGGTGTAAAGGGACTTCTGCGGTGCGGAGCCCCACAGCAGCACAAAGAAATCTTTCCTAGCAGCACTAAACAACAGAAACAAAGTATTAATCAAACGCTACTCTTACGGAAAATAAGTTATTTCTTAAGTGTGCTATTACTTTGTTTTAAAAAAACTAAAAATAAGTAACTTTAAGTATACTTTCAGTCTACGTTTTATGTACACCTCATAAATATACTTTACGTAGTTGTGTACAAGTTGTGCATCTCATTGAGCTCTATGTTAAAATGCCCAACTTTACAGCAGAAAAAAAACATGTTTACAGCCTGGTACAAATTGTGCTTTTGGTCTATATAGCTAATTTAGCCCTTCATCACTACTGTCAGGAACTCATTTGTTTACATTATACATATATAAAGCTTTAAAGGTGCACTATATTAAAGGTTTTTCAGTAAAACATCCAAAAACCACTAGGCCAGTTGAGTAGGCTACTTACAATATCCCAAATGTTTCCAACTATTTGTAAATCGTGAGAAAATTGCTATTTTAACCAAGAAACCGGGACATGTGAGGGAGTCGCCTGTCGATGGCATTGTATCTGCGTTACCCTCAGTTTCCGGTTGTATTTTGTAGAAACACTTTACTCTCACTGCAGTGTGAATAAGTGTCATAGCAGCGACCGAGCGAACACACAGAGTAACGTCATAACATAATTTTCAACACACTCAGATGTATCTAATATGATAAACAGAGCTGCGTTACCTCATAATCATGACCGGAAAAACGGAAGTGGCGCCGGCGACTGTGGCATAATAAAAGTCCCGCTGCTTGTGAGGTGTGTGTGCCTTCGTCTTATTAAAAATCGCTCCAGCGGCCTTGCTCAGCTCCACAACACTCGGCCCTGCTCTGCTTCATACTACAGTAACGTTAATAATTGCATCATGAACATGATTTCTACCCGAGTCCTATCCCGATTATTTTCCACCGGCTGTGAGGTGAAGACCACATATCCCAAGATTATGCGCTCAAACGTGGCATCATCAATCTATTCCTTTGTTTTGAATAGGCGACCTGTAGTGGACGGAGAAATTACATAGTGCAGCTTTAAAGTTCGGCAAAATTAAGGGCGTGGCACTTTGAGTGACAGGTGGATTGCCGTTTGTCTGCTGTCTGTTAGTCATCCCGTCACCTCAGCTCCAGCCACGTCCCGCCTCTTTGCCCATTTTCTGTTATCCAGGAATGACGTGCGATGACGCGCTGCCGAGATGGCAACGGCCGGGTTTTAGTCTTAGTAGGCCCTGTCCCAAATGGCACACTTCATATGCAGTGTCCATGCTTGCGCGTGTCCGTTAAGTCCACGAGATCGTAGGGTGTTGCATTTGTCATTTTAGGTCTCAGAAGGGTGCTCGCGAACGCCCCCTTTGCGGTCGATATACGCCCTCTATGCATACTTCTGCCGAGCCCGCACTGGACTTCCCCAACAGACTTCTTCCCGTTATGAATTCCCCAACGGACTTTGACTACCATATTAGAGGAAAAAATAATATGGTAGTCAATGGTTTCTTGGATCTGCTTGGTTACAAACATTCTTCAAAATATCTTATTTTGTGTTCAGCAGAACAAAGAAACTCATACAGGTTTGGAACAACTTGAGGGTGAGTAAACGATGACAGAATTTTCATTTTTGGGTGAACTATCCCTTTAATGTAAAGTCTACAACCTGTCACTCACATGAGATCACAGCAAAAGCAAACCACAACCATCCAAGGATCCAATCAGTTCAATATCAAGTCACGCCCTACATTTTGTTTTCTTGTTCAAGAAGCCGTTTCACTCTGATGTGTCACAAAAGGGAAGACCATCACAACTTTTGTTCCATGACAATTTTATTTAGCTATTATAGGAGAATTATTTCTTCAAAAAAGAAAAAATGATAGACAGTTTGTTACTGTGAAGCAAGGCCTGAATTATTAAACATAGCCTTCATGCATTTTATCAGGACATTTAAATAATTGCCTTTATTTTCAGAGCTTTCAAAAAGTCACTTCCAATTCAGTCACTCCAAACCTACATTCAAATAAAGATTAAACAGTATACACAGAGATAAAATATATACACCTTTTCACATTTTATTTTACCATAGTGTTTTTAGAATTTAACAGGTTCTCAACTCAAGGTTCTCAAAAGTTAATGGCCAAACGTATCATTACAAAAGTTATCAATGCTGTTGCAGATTAAATATAATGTGGATAACACTGAATAAATCTCTTTTCGTCAGTTTAAATACTGATAACTATTCACTCAAACAAACCACTTCATCTAAACCGGTCTACTTAACCGTCGGACTCGCACATCCCTCTTTTTATCCGCGTTAGTAGTTCTAATCGAATCATTGTCCAACGCGCAGTGGGTTGTGGGTAATATTAGCCGTCAGAGTGTGCATGGATCTACACGGAAATAGTAGACCATCCGGGTATTTTTGGAATACTCATTTCAACATACTACGATTTGGGGTGCACCACTTGTGATGTTTTAAAATTATTTGATTCTTGACCTTAGTGTTGGAGAACAGTGTAAATCAGTTGAGAAAAACATCACTGAGTTTTCTTAAATGTGCCCTAGAATGATTTGAAACAACATTTTAAATTGTTCTCTGGTATCTACATAGAGGGTATATGGCTTATTTAAGGTCAATCATTGTCCAGATACGGTTTTACAGGTCCATTTACAACTCTAGAAATCTTCCCCAGGATGAAACGGTCTGTTTTTGCCTTATTTGGAAGGTTCATGAATATTAATGCAGAGTTCTACTCTGATTGGCTGTTTCACTGTGCGGCTCAATGATAGCAGGCACGTCTATGCTGACCGTCATGACGAAGGAGAGATTAGGCATTCAACCTTATATGTTTGAGCCTGTTTCTGATGAAGATGCAGATTTTGAGGAACAACAACATGTTTTGAGATTGAAAGTGAACACTTCTGAATGGCAAATTAAGTCTTTATTTTAATTAGGAACCTGCAAAATCATTACGTCCATACCAGAACTTCAGCCTAAACGATAACTAGCATATAGCATTAAATATACACATCAGCAGTCACAACTTTTTTAGCATTGTAAAAACATTTTAATTATTGTAATGTGTCCCTGTATGATTTTACAATGATAGCTTTTGAATCACAAACTGAACTGGGTAGCGCTTAAATATGTTGTTTGTACAGTTTGAGTTTGACAGTAGAGTACTGATTTAAAAGTCGATTTATTTAGCCATTTAGTTATGTAAGCTACTTGGATTATCCTATTGTTACTGTACTAGCATCTTGCGTTGGATCTGGACAACAACGGCGATATTATCGTTAATGTTGTCTCTCTAAGAAACTTTCAATTTAATCAGAAATTGTTTAGACAGTCAAGAAGTGGATAAAATCACTTACTGCTTGCAGGTATATGGTTGGAATTGCCCCTTTCTTCAGTGTCGGACGCTGAGCAAAGCCTGCTTGATATTGTCCCAGGTTTGTAAAACTGTCCGTGGTGAAATGGGCTGAGCAAACTAACAACTTTGAATTAAATTGTTGCGGTATCCGATTATAAATAAACATCAACCATGCCTGTTGACATGTTTTATCTGTGGGAAGAGTATGAAACGTCTTCACATCCCCTGCACAGCCTGGAACATAACATTTGTTTCCATGATCTGCCATGCTCGCTATCCTCGCGTGACGCTTGTTTACCTGCAGAGATAATACGGCTGCGCAGTTTAGCCTGACAGTGAACATGTGCTTGCATATGCAAATGTTGGGGGGCGTACATATTAATGATCCGGACGATTGCATCATTCTCGGTGTTACGTTGAGATTTGCCTATTTTTCCGTGGTGTTTTTCACAAACGAGATCTACATCTACACTGTATGTGATTTACATGTACTGAACTCCTGATATTTAACTATGGCAAGGTTAATTCAATTTTTTATTCTAGGGCACCTTTAATAAATATTAAATATCATAATACTGATTGCGTATCACAGTTTATTAACATTATTAGCTATAGATGGAAGACATTCAGATGAATTTCCGTTTGAGGAGTACTTTAGAGAAGAAGGAATGGGAGGACTCCTGTGTGCCTCTGGTTTCACTCAAACACCCTTTGATCCTACGCACATCTGAGCTTGAAAGGTTGGTCTTCAGGTTCAGGACAGCAAGAACATGCTGCTCACTAGTGGAGAGTGACAACAAAGATCATTGATGAGACACTGGAAGATTGATTTTCGTCTTTCATTTTGCGAATGACATCATTACTAAAAATGTATGTTGTAAATAGTATGTTGTAAGATATCTTGCGCATCTTGCTCGCTCGCATCTAACAGACTCACCTAATGTCAGGATGGTCTCTTGCCAGAGTTGCAATCTCTATTTGCAAACTCCCAGGATCCTGCAGTCTCAGAATCTCTGATAATTTGGGCAGTATTTGACAGATCCACTCCTCTTTGGATCCCTAGAGAAGAGAATGGCACTTGATTTAGGAAACTAATTCTATTGATACATAAATTCCCACTGCTTTCCCACAATTCATGCTTTTTCATACAAAGAGAATAATGTAAAGAGAATACACTGAAAAGGTCCATATTTTTGCCTCCATGTTATATTGTGTCTAAAATAATAGTGCCAGTCTACTGTATGTTACAGTAAGCATTTCATGCACATAAATGTTTTAAATATTCCAGATAATTTAAACAAATGAACCCTAGAGCACTCTAAGCCTCTGGGGCTTTAATTATCATTTCATGTTTTCCAATGTTAAAGGTCCCATGGCATGAAATTTTCATTTTATGAGGTTTTTCAACATTAATATGAGTTCCCCTAGCCTGAATATTGTCCCCAAGTGGATAGAAATGTTGATCGGTGTAAACCCGAGTTCTGGCTGTCTCTCTCTGCCTTTGAGAAAATGACAGGCCAGACGAGCCAATCCTGAAGTCTCTTGGTTTGACGTCCAAGCAGGAACGGTTACCTCCCTTTCCTCCGCCCAGAGAATCTGGCACGCCCATGCAAACGCTCGAGAGATCATTCCTTGTGAACGAGTGAATGCTGGCAGTTTCTCAGTGTTTGGATGTACAAATGAAAACAGAAGTCTTTTTTCAGTTCCTTCTGATCTGTGATCAGTAATTTCTGATGTGTAGCTAATTATTTATTATTCGTGCACACACTGCGGCTTCTATCTCTCCAGACAGAACGGTGTTTTCGTGTTTTCTATCTTGTGAGTCAGTGTTTTTGTACGTCCTCGTCGCGTCTACCGGTTCTAAAATGTGCATACAGTCATGAGTTTCTGCTCAACATCGGCCTCACACACGCCGAAGCTCGGGCTGCACTGGCCGTTGGCCTTCAACATCCCCGACCCCCAGTACTGCATCTGGCCCACAGCGGAGGCACCAAACGCGGCGTGAGATTAAGCAGAAGGGGGGTAAGCGTGAGCATATTCGGGCTAGCCAGCCTAGCCCCACAATAAACTGGATTACATTCGATTACTGCTGTTGTGTCTTTGTTTGCGCTGTGTACTCAACGCGCGTCACTGACGCTTTTATTTTATTTTAAAAATAATGCTATTATCAACACTTACTTTTAACTCGTTCATCTCGACAGCTGTAATGGTACTTTGCATGTGTTACAAAGTTGGTAATAATGATGAAGACGGACTCGGTGTGACTGGGACTCGTGTTTATTCAGAACTCTCAGATACAAACACAATAAACTCGCGCTGACTGACAGCGCTCTCATAACTCAGTAGGTACTATAAATAACTTTGTTAGCGATCGCTGAGCTCCGTCTCTGGTACGTTAGTGATATCCGGTTCGCGAACGATCTTTCTTTTGAACCTGTTCTTTTTAGTGAACCGAATCAGTTCACCAAATCGGACTGAATCGTTCTAAACGGTTCGCGTCTCCAGTCAGCGCTGATCCATAATTTACTAAAGTTACTAACTTTCTGACATGAGTGACAGTCCCTCCGACTAGAAATAGACTAATAACCTGAAGTATATGCTGTAACTACAACAGTTCAGACATGCTGAGAACTGATGTGAAGTGAACTCAGGTCCATCCGTCTCTCTGGCAGCAGCTCATGCCTGCTCGTGCCTCGTAGACCAAGTTAAACCACGCCCCCTCCGCTCATTTAAAATACAAAGATGTCAGCCAATCACAACAGTGGGCGTTTTTACTGAAGTCTCACAGCAGACATGCCTCTTGAAGCAGGGCATTCAGCCACAGGGCAAACAGCAGTATTGAAAAAATGCCTTTTATTTCTAAATTATGACATTTTATGATGTAAAAGTCATACTAACAATATAAGTACACCTCAGGAAACATAAAATAATAGAAAAATGCCATGCCATGGGACCTTTAACTGTGATAAAAACACATACATTATATTTACAACAAAACAAATCAATTAACTTAATTATTTGCACATTTCACTGCTATATTCGCCACCAAACCTAACATTGTAGTTTAATCTGTTTGCTCTTTTTGAAATGTAAATTTAAATACACCGATTAGGCATAACATTATGACAGAATGACATGAATAACACTGATTATCTCTTCATCACGGCACCTGTTAGTGGGTGGGATATATTAGGCAGCAAGTGAACATTTTGTCCTCAAAGTTTATGTGTTAGAAGCAGGAAAAATGGGCAAGTGTAAGGATTTGAGCGAGTTTGACAAGGGCTAAATTGCGATGGCTAGACAACTGGGTCAAAGCATCTCCAAAACTGCAGCTCTTGTGGGGTGTTCCCGGTCTGCAGTGGTCAGTATCTATCAAAAGTGCTCCAAGGAAGGAACAGTGGTGAACCGGCGACAGGGTCATGGGCGGCCAAGGCTCATTAATGCACATGGAGAGCGAAGGCTGGCCCGTGTGGTCCGATCAAACAGACAAGCTACTGTAGCTCAAATTGCTCAAGAAGTTAATGCTGGTTCTGATAGAAAGGTGTCAGAATACACAGTGCATCGCAGTTGTTATATGGGGCTGCATAGTGGGCCCAACAGTAGGCATGTGAGCAATGGAAGAAGGTGGCCTGGTCTGATGAATCACGTTTTCTTTTACATCATGTGGATGGCCGTGTGTGACACTTACCTGGGGAACACATTGCACCAGGATGCACTATGGGAAGAAGGCAAGCCGGCAGAGGCAGTGTGATGCTTTGGGAAATGTTCTGCTGGGAAACCTTGGGTCCTGCCATCCATGTGGATGTTACTTTGACACGTACCACCTTTGTACCTATTGTTGCAGACCATTTACACCCTTTCATAGAAATGGTATTCCCTGGTGACTGTGGCCTCCCTCAGCTAGATAATGTGCCCTGCCACAAAGCAAAAATGGTTCAGGAATGGTTTGAGGAGCAGGTGTTGAGGAGCACGAGTTTGAGGTGTTGACTTGGCCTCCAAATTCCCCAAGTCTCAATCCAATCAAGCATCTGTGGGATGTGCTGAACAAACAAGTCTGATCCATGGAGGGCCCACCTTGCAACTTACAGGACTTAAAGGATCTGCTGCACACCTTCAGGAGTCTAGTGGAGTCCATGCCTCCACAGGTCAGGGCTGTTTTGGCAGCAGAAGGGAGACCAACACAATATTAGGAAGGTGGTCATAATGTTATGCCTGATCGGTGTATATGTACAGTATAAATATAAAACATCCACTCCAATGTCGACCTTCAATTCAGGGAACAAATGTAAATGAGAGAAATTGGAGGATCTAAAAAATAACGAAAACCACATTTGTCACTATGAGCCAGGAATTCCAGCGGTTTTCCCAAATGGTTCCACAATAAAGAAGGCGTAGGATTGTGTTTACAAGCAAGAGCCAAGAGATTCATTTTTTTCTCCCTAACTGTTGATTTGTAATTTGAGCTTGCCATTTTAGAATGTGGATAATGAATGTGAATGCGTGTGTGTGTGGGTCTGGATGTGATCTCACCACTTCAGCAAACACAGAGCAGATTTGACTGTTGTCGTGGCACATGAACTCAGCAGCTGCTTCTTGCTGTTCTTTGCCCTTCAGTTTCAGTTTTCTCCTCATCACTCGTCTCACATACTCAACCATTACTTCTACATGCAGCTCGGCCAGCAGTTCCTATACACACATACACACACAATCTTCAAATGTATCTATAACTGTATCTTAAATTAGTGACCAATGTGAGATTATGTGTCTATTTAAATCATGTTATAGGACTATCAGAAACAATATTTTGCAGTATAAGTGGTTCTGACCTCTCGGCAGACAGGCTTTAGCTCTTTGACTTGATCTATGATATCCTCAAGTGCCTTCATCAGCTCCTCCACAACCTCACAATGTCCAGCAAACCAGGCTTGAGTCCACAGCTTACGGTACAGCGGCTGTACAGATAAACAAGTCTGGTTATTTCCAAAATGTAAGATATAAGTTAAGATATTAATATGGTAACATGGAAGTAAAGTGCATTATGTTATTTCCCCAGTAAGGACATGAAGGTGTTGATCAGGGCAGTATCTCCAGGTAAACAAGTACTTGATTTTTCTTTTGTTCTTCACTAACCTTCAGTTCTGTGTGAATTCGACTGAGGAAGTATTTGTGACAGATGTCTTTGAGGTCTGCTAATGTGGACAGATGAGAGGTTCTAGCGTCTTCTGAGAAAAGATGTTCTGGTTTTTGTACATAATCCCTGAGGATAGAGAACTAATGTTTGAATTGAATTGACATTTTAAGTAAATAATTACATTATATTGTAAAAGCATATTTAAACAATTAAAGGCGCAGTAAGCAATTTCTGAGAAACACTTGATATTTTGCTGCTTTCTGGGAAGTCGTGTTTAAGATGTCAGGTACGTTCAAGTTACTTTTGTTGGAGAAAGATGGCGGTGTACCTTCTCTTAATTAACTACACAAAAATACAGAAAGGTTTTTTTTAACTCTTCTTCTAGAAAATAAAGTACAAAGAATGTGCATCAGGTGTGTTTTGCTTAATGTTTTTAACTCATTTAGGAATCCACTGTAAACTTTATCGTTTGTTATATTACAATGCTATCACATTTTGTGCAGGAAATTGGCTTATTTTGCTGTAAATGAAAAAGCCTGACAATGTCACAGCTAAATTTCTATAAATATTGTGGTATTCCGCCATGTTTCTCACTGACACGCCCCAAACACGTACAGATCGGGCCTCAAAGAAAACCCTGAGCTTCCCGCTGGTATTTACATCTTTGTGGTGGCGTCCATGTGCCTTCAACTAGTAAATATGCACCATTTGAAATCAACACCTAAACAAACACACCCCTACCCATGAGAAACACACCCCTCCCTACATTGCTCCATCCCCAAAATAACAAACACGAAATGCACAGGCAACCACTAACAGCTTGTTAAACAACAACAGCATATCTTGGTTCAGTGACACAGCAAAAAAAAAATTTTTTACTCACATAGAACAAAAACAAAGCAACCCCAGTGTCCCTTTTCAGGCCTTCGCACTTTAAAATCTCTTTAAAGCTTTTCCAATATTAACGCAGGTCCTATCTCTTGTCTGATCATTACCATTCTTCTTCCAATTATATTCTTCTGACCTTTTCCTCTTCGGTAATATCTCAGCCATGAGTGTACATGTGTATAACCCCCCTACTGCTGATTGGCTACAAGAGTGGTTTTGGTGCTCTGTGGATCGGTTCAATCCACTTTATTTTTTCTTCGATTTACACAGCCAGGATTGTGTACAAACTAAATTTTTTTCGGCACATACACAGAACAGACATCTAGCAAATATTCACAGAATTGTGTATTTAGGTGTGCGTTCCCTCAGAAATCGCTTACTGCGCCTTTAAAAATATACACATTTTACAACTGCTGCCGTAAGGTAGAAAAATATTTACTCAAACTCACCTAAACAGGTGAATATTAGTGAGAATAGCACTGAGAGTTTTAGGAATGTTTTCTTGTTTTCTTTTGAGAAGTTCCTCTAGACTTGTCTTATAGCTGCCATCGAAAGAAAAGGAGAGAAAACATGTCAGTCTTATTTTAATGCAATGAAAATGTGACAGTAAAATTGTGATAAAATAATCATCTACCTTAGAAAAAAACTGTCCAGCTGGCATAGAAGACTCCAGGCTTTACTTTCACAGCCCAAAAGTGTGTTGACCTCTCTCACAGTCCCATCAACAAGCTATGAAACAAAAGTGGTTACACTTCAATATGACTAACCACAAAGCCAAAAACAAAGTTTTTCTTGTTGAGAAAATGGGTCTGATTAATGATCTCAACATGCAAAACTAAATTAATATGATGGTTACAGAGCGAGTAGAGCCCATAACCTACTGGTAAAAGATCTACAGCAAGGTTACTGAAGTAGTATCCATCCATGATCTCTGGTTCACTGCCATCACTCCATTTTTTGACTTCTTTTTCAAGAGCGTTGGATAACCACTGTCTGATCTCGTTCTAATAAGAGAAAACAAGCAACAGGAATTAAGCTACAAACTAAAGCAGTAACATATGGGGCAATAGGAACATTAACTAATACCATATCTACACCAGACGTGAGCGGCTCGTCGGGTCAAAAGCTTATAATCAGTTATGTTGTCTAAATTGAAAGCTCCACGTCACATAGCGGCGAATCGCCTACAGTAAATGGATGTCTCATTTTTTCTGATGTACTACATGCATTTGTGCAACTCCAGACAACGGGACGAATGGATTTGGTAGGCAGCCTAAATCAGTGTAGATGGTACAACCCCAATTCAAGAACATTTTGTAAAATGCAATAAAATCATTCTCTTGAACCTTTATTTGTTTGACAAAAGTACAAAGAAAAAAAGGTCCAATATTTTTCAATGGCCAAATTAATTGTATTTTGTAAATATAAACAAATTTTGATTTTGGTGGCTGCAATAAGATTATAGAATACAGTCCACAATTTGCAGGTGAATTGGTAATAGGTGAGGGTATCGTGATTGGGTATACATTCACCAAAGGCACAGACTTGATGGGTCATGCCCATAGACTGTAAAAAAAATATGGACACAGTGTCCGTGACGTCACCCATAGGATTCTGAAGAACAGCTTTGAAGCGTAAAATAGGGTCGAGCTGGCTGTTGCCATTTTGGCATCACTCCCGGATAATAGAAAATGGGCAAAGAGGCGGGACGTGGACTGAGCTGAGGTGACGTGATGACTAACAGACAGCAGACAAACGGCAATCCATCTGTCATTCAAAGTGGCCACACCCTTAATTATGCAGAACTTTAAGGCTTTATTTAATGTAAACGAATGAGTTACAAAAAAACCTCACCCCCCTCACAGTCGTCATGAAGAGCAAAATAGCCATATAGACCAAAACCACAATTTGTACCAGGCTGTAAACATGTTTTTTTCTGCTGTAAAGTTGGGCATTTAACATGGGGCTCAATGAGATTCTGCTCCCTTCTGGAGTCTGTCTCTAGCAGCCAGTCAATGAATTGCAGTTTAAGTCACTTCGATATTGGCTTCAAGAGAAACTGGGGGAGGTTGCCGCTTGGTTATGCCTCATCCCTCTGTGCCAAATATCATGAGACAATTGTCAAACAAAAATCACATTTCGCAATGCAAGATTGCAAAGTATTTCGATCTTTCACCATCTACCATACATAATACTGTGGAAAGATTCATGGAATCCAGAGAAATCTCAGGAAATGTAGGGCAAGGCAAGTAACTCAGACATCAGTCCTCAAACGGCATTGCATGAGAAACCATCATGCTACTGTGTTAAATATAGCCACATGGACTCAGGAGATCTTTAGAAAACCCGTTGTCACTTAACGGTCTGCTGCTGCATCAAGAAATCCAATTTGAATCTATTACGCAAGGAGAAAGCTATACATCTGTTCAATGCAGAGATGCTGCCGAGTTCTCAGGCCCAAGCTCATCTCAGATGGTCTAAAAGACAGTGGAAATGTGTTCTGCGTTCAGATGAGTACACATTTCAGCTTGTTTTTGCGAAAAACGGACATTGAGTTCTTAGTCCCAAAAATAAAAGGGACCACCCAGACTTTCATCAGCGACCGATGCAAAAGTAAACATCATCATGGTAATGGGGGTGCATCAATGCAAATGGCATGGGTGACTTGCATTGTGTGAAGGTACCATTGATGTGGAGGTGTTAATTGACTTTTCTGGGAAGCAAGACATCCAGGCCTTATGCTGCACATGCTACAATAGTGGTTTCTAGACACTCTACACCATGGATGAGTTTGACTGGCCTGCCTACAGTCCAGATCTTTCTCTTATTGAAAATGTATGGCCCATCATGAAAAGGAGAATCAGACAACAACGACCACAGACTGTTGAGCAGCGGTCTTGTATCAGGTGAGATTTGGCAAAAATTCCACTTGCAAAACTGCAAAAATTGATATACTCAATTCCCAAATGATTAAAAAGTGTAAAAAGTGAAAAGTGCCTCTGTCCCAGAGGCAGACAGTAGTGAAGTATTTTTACTTTATGTACATTTTTCAAGTATATGGACTTCATCACGGTTTTTCTTTGGGAAACTTTTACTTCACTACATTCCAAAGCGCAATGTAGCACTTTTTACTGAACTAGGGTGAATTCAGATTGATTGGGACACTTTTTGCCATTGAGATGACTGGGGGAAAAGGGTCCCATTCATCCTGAATTCACCCTACGTTTCATAAATTAAAAGGTTTTTTTTACCTTTAATACTTAAATTACATTAAACATTTTGTACTTTCTTACTTTTACTTGAGTAAAAGTAATTCAAAGTTCAAGCAAGAAAGTGCAACATTTTTTATGTAATTAAGTATTAAATGATATTCAATATGAAACGTAGTGTAGTAAAAAGTACAATATTATTTTTATATTATTTAAGTAAAAGTTTTCAAAAGAAAAACACTGATAAAGTACATATACTTGAAAAATGTCCTTGAGTATTAAGTAAAAATACTTCACTACTGTCTGCTTCTGCTCTGTCCCAACTTTCTACTGTATTCGAATCTGTTAGATTATGCAATTGTGTTATTCTGAAATAAAGTTTACTATTGATTTATCCATTTTCTAATATCGCCAGTCATGTACTGAATCACCTCTTTGTATGAGAAGTACTGTTCCTCTAATCTCTTAAGATCTTCATCGGGTAACAAAGGTCCAAGTGATGAATTGTTGATGTGCTCCTCTAGTTCTTTGTGCTTCTGTACATCTCTAACAAAAACAATGTTAAAGAATATTACCATTTCTGAAACTGTTATATTATAAAAATAATTTATAATATAATTTATTAAAGGTGCACTATGTAACTTTTCCGTCCACTAGAGGTTGCATATTCAAAACAAAGGCGTAGTATGATGACGCCACGTTTGAGCGCAGAATCTTGGTACATGTGGTCTTCACCTCACAGCCAGTGGAAAAGAATCGGGATAGGACTCGGGCAGAAATCATGTTGATGGATGTGATTATTAACGTTACTGTAGTATGAAGCAGAGCAGGACCGAGTGTTGTGGAGCTGAGCAAGGCCGCTGGAGCGATTGTTAATAAGACAAAGGCAACACACGCCTCGTGAGCAGCAGGACTTTTATTATGCCACAGTCGCCGGCGCCACTTCCGCTTTTCCGGTCATGAGTATGAGGTAACGCAGCTCTGTTTATCATATTAGATACATCTGAGTGTGTTAAATGATGTTATGACGTTACTCTGTGTTCCCTCGGTGGCTGCTATGACACTTGTTCACACTACAGTGAGAGTAAAGTGTTTCTACAAAATATAACCGGAAACCGAGGGTAATGCAGATATGACACCATTGACAGGCGACTCCCTCACACGTCCCAGTTCCTTGGTTAAAATCGCAATTTTCCCACGATTTACAAATAGTTGGAAGCATTTGGGATATTGTAAGTACTCAACAAAATTTATAACACTGGCCTAGTGGTTTTTGGATATTTTACTGAAAAAAGTTTACATAGTGCACCTTTAAGTAATAGTCCATAATTTTGACAATGCCAATTGGCTCTTACTTTGGGTAGTAATTGACAATCCAATTCAATATATAGAGGCAATCCTCAAAATCGCTACAGGATCTGGAGAGCTCTTGGAGTCTGGTGGAGAAGGTTTTATGGTAGAGTTGAGCATACGTTCTGCAGATGTCAAAGTCTGGTGGGTAACATTCTCTCAGATTTCGCACCACTTGGAGCAGGTCTTTTTTTACTTGTTTGCCCATTCGACACACCTCTCTCTTCAAGGAGGTAGAAAGCTGGTCTACCTTATTCTCCTTTTCATCTGCATTCTTCATTCGTTTCTCCACGACTGTCTGGAGTAGCATGTCGTGCATCTGTCTGCACTTTGTAGGCCTCCATATTGGACGCTGATTCATAGACACTTCCGCCCAGCGTCTGTCCTGTGCCTCCTCTTGAAGTATTGAAGTCAAAGCACTCTTGAGTGTCTCCTGATTGTCCTCAGTGAAAGAGTCATGGATGGCCATCTTCAGTCGCAAAATAAAGGTCTCATGGTCTGTCTGCAAGTCCTCTTCTTCTTCTGCCTTGGCCACTTCATTTGAACCAAAGACACGTTCCTCAGCTTCCACAAGCTGCTGCTGTGCTTTAGCCAAATGGTTCTGTTCAAGGTTCCCATTGAAATCCAGGTCCACTGTAGAATGTGAGAAGATAATTCTATTATAGTCACTTTTAGATTGTTTTTTTTAAATATATTGTTGGGTTTCTAGAACCCAGTTTGAAAACCTTTTAATTTTGAATAGCCTACATGAAAAGATTGTTACCTGATTGAGTTTCATTGGATTTTGAATTCTTCTGGCGTTTCATGAAGTCAGGAATTTTCATTTTCATTTTGATCATTTGTTTCTGACTTCCCTCTTCAGGATCACCAGTGGAAACTGCTATGCCATCAAGAGCATCAATGTCCACATCTAAAGTGTAAATCAGAAATGAAATAATGATTATAAACTGGCTTCATTTTCTCTAATTTACAAGCTCTAAATAAAACTATAGTTAATGGAGTATTTAATAGACTTAATTTCAGCTTGACAAATTTGCCAATGCATATCACTGGAACCTGGACCCTCTTACTAGCGCTACACAGCTGCTGACCAACATGAGAGAGGTTCCACAACAGTGCAATATTAGCATTAGCACATTTTATGATGCTCATGTAAAGCTAATGAGCACTATGCTGGTGTGGGTATTTCTGTTAAAATTGTATTCAAATCCAAGTATAATGTAGCAGAGCTTTTCAAAAATAGGAACCCTTTTGCTCCTATGACTTCTGTGTACCCAGTACAATAGTGCAATCTAGAAACAGAAAAGGATGTTGATCTGTAAATGTAAATCGAACTGAGCTTCACTAAGTTATAATTGCATAATGGAACATTACATTAAGATGACATAAAAACAAAACAAACCAACAAAAACATGAACAACACATTGTGCTATTTTACCTAACAGTGTTTCGGGGTTGAGAGCATCTTGAAATTTTGTCGTGAAGTTTAGAATTTTAATTGTTTTTGGTATTTTGAGTTTGTGCTTTTTTTTCTGACATTGTGCTTTAGGATCTTCAACAGCGATGCCTTCATCACTTCTGATTTCTTCACTAATCTCAAGGTCTTCTTCTGAAAGCAAAGAGTAAACAACAATGAATGTACAAATTAAAACATTAGTCATATAAATTATTCAAAGAAATAAAACCCTGTGTCAGAATATTGAGGCGCAAGTGTCAGAATGGTGGTTATCAGTCAGGATGTGCTAACATGCAATAATACAGGCCCCGATATACTCACACGCTGCTTCCCGAAATCATATATTTCTCTACTATATAGTATGCTAAAAACAGTAGTATATATTCGAATACATAATACATAGTCCCTGGATGACCTACTACTTCCGACGAGATTCTGAAGTGCGCATTCAATAGACACTTTACTATCCCATGAGGCCACGGGAGAGAATATACAGTGGGGAGAACAGGTTTTTGATACACTGCCGATTTTGCAGGTTTGCCCACTTACAAAGCTTGTAGAAGTCTGTAATTTGTATCATAGGTACTATTCAACTATGAGTGACGGAATCTAAAACAAAAACCCAGAAAATCACATTGTATGATTTTTAAGTAATTCATTTGCATTTTATTACATGACGTATTTGATACATCAGAAAAGCAGAACTTAATATTTGGTACAGAAACTTTTGTTTGCAATTACAGAGATCATACGTTTCCTGTAGTTCTTGAACAGGTTTGCACACACTGCAGCAGGGATTTTGGCCCATTCCTCCATACAGACCTTCTCCAGATCCTTCAGGTTTCGGGCAGGTCGCTGGGCAATATGGACTTTCAGGTCCCTCCAAAGATTTTCTATTGGGTTTAGGTCTGGAGACTGGCTAGGCCACTCCAGGACCTTGAGATGCTTCTTACGGAACCACTCCTTATTTGATCTAGCTGTGTGTTTCGAGTCGTTGTCATGCTGGAAGACCCAGCCACGACCCATCCTCAATGCTCTTACTGAGGGAAGGAGGTTGTTGGCCAAGATCTTGTGATACATGGACCCATCCATCCTCCCCTCAATACGGTGCAGTTGTCCGGTCCCCTTTGTAGAAAAGCATCCCCAAAGAATGATGTTTCCACCTCAATGCTTCATGGTTGGGATGGTGTTCTTGGGGTTGTACTCATCCTTCCTCTTCCTCCAAACATGGTGAGTGGAGTTTAGACCAAAAAGCTTTATTTTGGTCTCATCAGACCACATGACCTTCTCCCATTCCTCCTCTGGATCATCCAAATCGTCATTGGCAAACTTCAGACAGGCCTGGACATGCGCTGGCTTGAGCAGGGGGACCTTGCGTGCGCTGCAGGATTTTAATCCATGATGGCATAGTGTGTTACTAATGGTTTTCTTTGAGACTGACCAGTTCCTACCATGTAGTTCTGGGCTGATCCCTCACCTTCCTCATGATCATTGATGCCCCACGAGGTGAGATCTTGCATGGTGCCCCAGACCGAAGGAGATTAACAGTCATCTTGAACTTCTTCCATTTTCTAATAATTGCGCCAACAGTTGTTGCCTTCTCACCAAGCAGCTTGCCTATTGTCCTGTAGCCCATCCAAGCCTTGTGCAGGTCTACAATTTTATCCCTGATGTCCTTACACAGCTCTCTGGTCTTGGCCATTGTGGAGAGGTTGGAGTCTGTTTGATTGAGTGTGTGGACAGGTGTCTTTTATACAGGTAACGAGTTCAAACAGGTGCAGTTAATACAGGTAATGAGTGGAGAACAGGAGGGCTTCTTAAAAAAAAACTAACAGGTCTGTGAGAGCCGGAATTCTTACTGGTTGGTAGGTGATCAAATACTTATGTCATGCAACAAAATGCTAATTAATTATTTAAAAATCATACATTTTTGTTTTAGATTCCATCTCTCACAGTTGAAGTGTACCTATGATATAAATTACAGACCTCTACATGCTTTGTAAGTAGGAAAACCTGCAAAATTGACAGGGTATCAATAATTGTTCTCCCCACTGTATGAATGGAGGTGAAGGGACGCTACTGACATTGGTAGATCACATGATGACAAAATGGCGGATGTAGTATGTCCAGATTACATTAGCCCCCAATTTCCACCGGCTGCGTTACGGCTGCGTTACGGCTCCGTCACGGCGGCGGAGTCAATAGGTTTCCATTAAAGTCAATGGCCCTCATTTATCAATCTTGCGTACACCAATTTTCCAGCGTACACCTGGCGTACACCCAAAACCACGGTGACTTTGAGATTTATCAATATGGACGTTGGCGTACGGCACGCTCAAATCCTACACCAGCTCAGGAGGTGGTGTACGCACGTTTTGAGTTAGTGCGAAAATGCGCAGAAAAACAATTCCTAACACCACAACACGCACTGACAAAGATATGCTATATTATGACCCACTGTAACAACAACAAAAACAACAAATAAAGCCCTATTCGCACGGGATAAGTATTATCTGGGGACCTCGTGTGATTTAGAAATTACTCCCCCACATCTGAATTTTGCGTGGCGCATTCGCACGGGATAAACTGTGATTTTTACTCGAATTTACTGACTTATCTCCCGGATATGATGTTACTTGAAAATGTTTTTTCGTTATATAGCTGTATGAAATTATAAACAGTCGTATCGATATCATTTTGATTGTTTTAGTAATACAAATAATTTCGTATAATATACGACGGAAGATTCAGTTTCAAAGCTAATGTAAAAGTGCCCATTTAAGCGAGTTGTCATTGTACTGTTCTGTTTTTGTGTTTTTCATTAAGAATAATATTAAACACACCATTCAAGCAATTACTCCCAAATTGTGCTCATTCTAAAGTGAAAGTAGTAGTCTATAATCCGCCCGGCCGCACGGGAAGTCATAACGGTGCGCATTATATGCAGCCTAGCTCCATTCTTCGTGAAAGATAAAGATAGAAATGCGCACAGGACACAAAAACCTTGCAAAAATTATATACGATCCGCCTAATCCCGGCCAAATAGATGCCGATTCGCACAGGACTAATATTATCACAGGACCTCTGTGTTCGGCGAAATATGGTAGGTCATTTGCGGGGGAATTTTTACTTTAGGCCTACATATTACAGACATGGCCGATTTGCACGGGATTAAGATCACAGACATTCTCTGCAATTATTACAAATCACCAGAGCTCCCCACATCCTGTGCGAATAGGGAAGTAATTATAAACTTAAGTGTTTATTTTTGTGCAACATGGACTTCAATGTTTAATTTGTGTGACTTTACCAAAGCATTTGATTTGTAGGCATATGTATTCCTCCAGTTGGGAGCCTGTGCGCTTTACCTGACGTTGGTTAGGCCCGGCAGCTGCGCACGGACTGGGACTGAACATAATTCAGACTGACAAAATAATAAAAATGACATTCTTCTTCTTAAATAATAATAAAATAAATAATAATAATAACAAAATTCTTCTTCTAAATAACAATAAGCGTCATTAATAATACAAATCATAATAATAATAAGAATCTAACAAATTGTCATGCAATTATATTAATGTGAATGAATGGTACTCCACATCACATCATCATCACTATTTTACACCCGAATACATGTGATGTGATACGAAATTAAATGCATATTATTTCAAAACACATGCTGTAAAATAATGAATTGTGATAGGTAATTTCTCATCCAAAAAGCTATTTAAACTGGATTTCCACCGTACACCTTTTTGTGGGCGCCTTTAATCCCACTCTTTAAACTCCCAAATAAAACAATTTCGTTTTTTTTCCACTTCCCTGGTGATGGTCTCGATCTCCACGTCCGAGAAGTTTCGCTTCATTGCCGTCTTCCGAGTGTCCATGGCGTAAAATGTGGGCGTGGGGGAGGCAGAGACTTGAATATATAGGGGCGTGTTATTCTAATGACGATCGTTTTCAGCCGCGGCATTTATCAAGGGCAGGTTTTGCGTACACCTGAATTTCAGAGGTGCGCACAGCTTCATAAATCAGGCGGTGAGAGGAGTGTAAGCATAATCTTACGCCAACATATACGCCCGTTTCTACGCAAGATTGATAAATGAGGGCCAATGAGTGTATTTCCACTGAATGCGGTACAGCTGCGTTCCGACTCCGGCGATCCGCAGCCCTCCGCATCAAATACGCAGAGCTTCTATTTTTGCCGGATGCCGGAGTGCTCCGCAGCACTACAGGGCAGAGTACGCAGGACAGGAAGTCGAGTGACAAAACAGAACAGCCAGAAACAAAATAAAAGATCCGTTTAATTTTCAAAATAAAATACACCGCGCTCATATTTCCCTACACTACACCTTGAAAACGTCATAATGGGCGGAGACAGGCTTGTTTTAACCCCGTTGACACGATGGATGAAGAAATGCTGATTATTGAGGTACAGAATCAACCCATCATCTATGACCCCTCACATCCTTTTTATAAGGACAACATTAAAAAGGATGCGGCGTGGAAAACTATAGCAGAAGTGATTGGTGTGGATGGTAAGTCACTATTTTTGTCCAAGAAATAAAGATAGAAAGCAAATAGCTAGTTATGTACTCGTAATGAGAAGTTATATAGCTATACAGGTTAAATATCGCGCGATCACACCAGAATTCGCGAGATTACATGGGGCCTCGTGACGTCAGCTGTCAGTCATGACCGCAGCCGTTCCGCAACAAATCCGGTGTCCTGACATTTCATCCTACCCGTCAGATTGTCCTACCAGGGCTTACTGCACATGCCCACATCAATATTTTTTATTTTTTATATTTACATTTTGGGTAGGTTTAGGGGTAGGAATGGATATTAATGAATATTAATAAAGCAAATCACATTAATATGATTCTGGTAGCACAATCTGATAGGTAGCATTTTACATCCATATTTAATATTTATTTATTTAAAATATTTACAAAGTTTTAAGGGTAGGTTCAGGGTAGGGGTAGGTATGGATATTAATAAAGCCTCAAATCAGATGAATATGCTGGTAGCACAATCTGACAGGCAGCATTTTTTGCTTTCGAATTGTGCTACCTACTGTTTTAATGGGAGGTAGCAAAATCTGACAAGGTAGGACAAATCGACAGAACACCGGACCTGGTGGGTATTGACGGACGACGGAACACGGAGCTGTCACGCAGCGGAGCCGTTCCGCAGCCGTAACGCAGCCGGTGGAAATTGGGGGTCATACTACACACACACATAGGCTATTTGCTGAACTTTGTGGAACTTTACTTTATGAAGTTTTAAATATGGATATTTTTCTTACACAAAGGCATCAATTCACTTCAGAAGGCCTTTATTAACACCCCAGAGCCGCGTGCTGCACGTTATTTGACGAACAGATGCAATTTTTATGGACTTCAAAAACAGAACAACAATTACTGCTATTATAAAGCTTGGAAGAGCCAGGACTTTAATATAACTCTGATTTTATTCATCTGAAAGAAAAATGTCATATACACCTAGGATGACTTGAGGGTGAGTAAATCAGGGGCTAATTTTCATTTAATTAGGCCACAAAGTAAGTTCAAATTTAAATGTAGTACCTACTCATAGTATGTGATTTCGGACACAGCTACGGTGAATTTCTTTTTCGTTCTTGATCAAAAACACAGTATAATAATAATAATAATAATAATAATAATACAATTATTATTATTACTACTACAATTTATAATAAACTTTTTAAATATTTAAAAATGTAATTTTTTTATCAAAGCTGAATTTTTTATGTCATATACATGTGTGTGTATAAAACTGCTTGTAAAACTGAACCAGGATATCAAGATATGGCATTATTATATGGTGCCAAGTATTTTTATTTGACAGTAGTTATTTTTTCCATGAATATAGCACAAACTGAACCATGAGTAATTTGTAGGGATTTTTATACTGGTTCACTTTTTACATGTATTTTAATGTGCCACCCCTCTCTGAGTCTGTGCCCCAGCCTGGCCCCCCACGAAAAATTGTCTAGACCCGCCCTGGTGGTGGGCCGCTCTGTGCCATAAAGTCAGGGTCACTTTTAGCAGTCCACCCGCGATTGCTATCATGACGCTGCTCTGAATAAGGTCAGGAGCGGGGTTTTTTCCCCCCGACATAGCCTACAACAAAACTTATATGGATGGAAAAAGACGCCGTTTTTGACGCAAAATATGAATTGAAACTCTTATGTGTGAGTTTGTGCTGAACGTTATATCGTAATTATAGGCTAAAATTAGAAAATAATAAGAAAAGCTATAATGTTTCGCGAATCCGGCCCGCAGTTCGTGCTCTTCTAACGTTACTATGGAAATGGTGATGGAGAGTTGTGAGCAGATAATTTAGTATGAGAAATAACTAACGCTAAAATCAGTTTGTTTCTCTGTCGTCTAACCTGTCAAAACCACATTTGTGATTCGAAATCGGGATGACTTAATCGGTCTGAATTGTCATTTCGCGACGTGACATGCAACGTCAAATGCAAGTCTTTAGACGGGGCAAGTTTAACTGTGTTGTCCATACGCCCAGTTTATTGTCTGTTGTCCATATGGACAGCTTGTAGAAATGTTTAGGCATTTTGTTGACGCATACCGTAGTCTATGGCGATGAGATTGCATGAATTCTTACGGGGTGTTACGGGGTGTTGTGGGCTACAGAATGTATACAATTCACGTGCATGTAAAATAAAAAGATGGTGTATGTCATGCATGTTGATCTGTCTTACCTTTCCTCGCTCTTCTAAGAAGCATTATCCTATATTTAACGCGGTTGAAAGCAGCCCAAGTGTGTTCAACTCTTTCAGCTTTCAGCTGTGGGTGTGTGTGAGAGCCTCTCACAGCTCTTTTATAGTCTGCTCCAAAACATCATGTGACCTAGTGGAAAATCTCGACTCCTAGAGGAAGACCTGATGTTCTGATTCTTTATGTTCTAGTTTGCTAAACATATATTTTAATTTTAATTTTAATCTTGATTGCTATAGTCAGCTTCATGGACTTCAATTATATAATGGATGCAGATAATAATAGCCTAATTATTCTTCTGACATGAGTCTAACAGCTGCGTTTCCATTAGGCTACCCTTCAAATTGAAATTGCGAATTGAAAATACACCCAATGGAAACGCGTCAATTTCGCAAAAACTCCCATATATCGCAAAAAGGTTTTTACGCTCGCATGAGGTGGTTTTTCAGGCAATTCGAAAAAGGAAATTTTCGCAAAACTGCAATGGAAACAGTTTTTTCGCATTTACAGGTCACCTGGTACGGTCATGGATTGCCCCCACATAGGGCCTACATATTATTTTTTTCCACTCAAGTATGTCTAATAACGAGATCTTATGTTGTTAAAACGACATATATTTTCTCCTAATAAGGAAAGTGGTGTAACTTTATAATGACGGACCCCGGTGCATCCACAAATATTATAACTATCTATAGGCCTATACTGTAATTAAGACATATATTCAACAAATGTATTAAAACAGAAAGACGCTAGTTTCAGCCTTGCTCAAAGACTGAGGAAACAGGCCAGCACGTCAATCCATTCCCGGCGATCTTGGTTTGCTTCTTGTTTATTAAATATACAGCCAAATAGTTGATTAAACATTGATCAAAATTAAAATACAATTTATACAAAACAAAATTAATTTTAAATTAATACTTTCTAGAAAACATCCGGATGATTACGTTGGTGGCTGCGTCGTTTGTCGCCTGAAGAGTTTATATATATTATTTACAGTGAGGAAAATAAGTATTTTAACACCCTGCTATTTTGCAAGTTCTCCCACTTAGAAATCATAGAGGGGTCTGAAATTGTCATCGTAGGTGCATGTCCACTGTGAGAGACATAATCTAAAAAAAATAAATCCAGAAATGACAATGTATGATTTTTTAACTATTTATTTGTATGATACAGCTGCAAATAAGTGAATAACCTTGACATGTGCTGGTTTAAGCAGGGGAACCTTCCGTGCCATGGATGATTTTAAACCATGACGTCTTAGTGTATTACCAACAGTAACCTTGGAAACGGTGGTCCCAGCTCTTTTCAGGTCATTGACCAGCTCCTCCCGTGTAGTTCTGGGCTGATTTCTCACCTTTCTTAGGATTATTGAGACCCCACGAGGTGAGATCTTGCATGGAGCCCCAGTCCGAGGGAGATTGACAGTCATGTTTAGCTTCTTCCATTTTCTAATGATTTCTCCAACAGTGGACCTTTTTTCACCAAGCTGCTTGACAATTTCCCCGTAGCCCTTTCCAGACTTGTGGAGGTGTACAATTTTGTCTCTAGTGTCTTTGGACAGCTCTTTGGTCTTGGCCATGTTAGTAGTTGGATTCTTACTAATTGTATGGACAGGTGTCTACTAAGACCGACAGAAAATGAAAAGTTGCAGGGGAAGGACATTGTCAGCAAAGGCACTCTGAGCAGCCCTTATTTTCTTTGGTTTAAAATGTAACCTCTAATTTGACAGTGGGATGTATTTATAAATATTTATCCATTTGTACTCATGGCTTACAATAAGTGATAGTATAATAAGACAATAACACAGCTTGCAGGGAGGCCTGCTGCATAATGAAAGCTTTATGTCAGAACATTTAAATGAATGTCTTTATTTTTAGAGCTTTGGAAAAAATTGTGTTGAATCTGTTATGAATGCAGTATTGCACTGTATTCCTACAAGCCACGTGGTTTCTCTCTTGCTCTCTAAATATATCTTCTTAATGCTGCTTCCAAATAGGTCAGTAGCTTACTGACATTGACATACTGTATAGTCCAAAAGACAAAATAGTAGCTTAATATAAAAAAACCCCTCTTTTTTCCAGTTGCATTTAATGTATAGTCTTAATAATGTGTGTTGCTACCTGAATAAGCCACAACTGTTTTTATGTTTCGTGATTGACTGTTGTTCACAAGTCCCTTATCTGTCTTGAGCAGTTAAACTGTCCACTGTTCTTCAGAAAAAGCTTCCAGGTCCTGCACAGTATTTTGGTTTTCCGGCATGTTCTGCAATATTTGAAACCTGTAGATTCTGAAGGACAGTAGGAAATGAAAAAGGTACCAAAGATAGGTACCACATTGTCTATGTTGTTGTCTGTGAAATGCAACTCTAAGATTGTTTGGGGGTTTTAAAACTCCCCCAAATTATTTGACTAGACCCCCTCTTTCTCTGTCTCATCAGCATTGGCCACAGCCTTTACAGTTTCCCGGAAAGCTCGTGGTTTCTCCAGAGATGCTCTCACTGCTGCCTCCAGAGGTTCCCTGAGTGGATGGACATTCAAATGTGGGAAATACTTACATTCTGTAGTGTAATGGGGGATTATGATTATGAAATTCATATTTACTTCCAATATAGAATAATATAATGACAGCTGATGACTGCTATTTTGATAAATACACCTAAAAACATCCAGACTATAGCTACATTTCATATTTAATGAATTATCCATCAAAACTGTCAATCATCAGGTATTGTTTCAGGACAGCTTTGTACTACATTTAGAAATGTAAATAAATGAGATCAGAAACAATGGTCAATTGTTAATAAATGCAATCTACTAGATATTGCATCAGTTGGACAGTGACATCTAGTGGATTTAAAGTGTTAAATGCAGAGGTAATTACAGTTCACCGAAACATTTTCTAAGTTTTAAAGGTATGCAGTTGAGTGTTCTGTGTGGTTAAAAGCAATTGTTATTACAGTACTTTTGTTTACAGTGGTTACTGACACTAAGTTTCCTGGTTGAGTTCATTGAAATTAAAAATGTACAATGAAGGAGATTGTTTAATGAATAAAAACTCAAAATATTATGTTAGCTGAACCACATGAAGATCATTTGAAAAAAGATAAAAAGTTGTGATAACAAATCATGAATATATATATATATTTTTTACAGTGCATGAGTAAATAATGATGAAAGACATGGTTTCTGACCCATCTTTTACGGTCTACCTATAAATATAAAGTGCTTGTGGGTCAGGATAGCTACACTGTTCCACAGAACATTTATTCATCCAAGCAAGGCTCTTAAGATGAGCTGCACTATGGGAAGAAGGCAAGCCGACAGAGTCAGTGTGATGCTTTGGGCATTGTTCTGCTGGGAAACCTTGGGTCCTGTCATCTACCTAAGCATTGTTGCAGAGCATGTACATGGAAGCGGTATTCCCTGGTGGCTGTTGCCTCTTTCAGCAGGATAATGCGCCCTGCCACAAAGCAAAAATGGTTCAGGAGCACAACAACAAGTTTGAGGTGTTGACTTGGCCTCGAAATTCCCCAGATCTTAATCCAATTGATCTTCTGTGGGATGTGCTGAACAAACAAGTCCAATCCATGGAGGCCCCACCTCGCAATTAACAGGACTTAAAGGATCTGCTGCTAACATCTTGGGGCCAGATACCACAGCACATGCCTCGGCGGGTCAGGGCTGTTTTGGCAGCAAAAGGGGGACCAACACAATATTAGGAACTGGATCTGGAACTATATTGTACTGTATTATGAATTTATGCTGCAATCTAACGCATAGGCCTACTGTTTTTTTGTCGAAAGCAATAACATTGAAAAACACAATAGCAAACTTTTAATAGCAATAATTATAGTAGAATGGTAATAATTTATTAAGAGAATTAGGACAATGTTTACTTTAAACATGTTTCAACATGACTGAATCTATATAGTTAGCCTATTGTAGTTTTGGTTATAGTATATATATATATATATATATTCTTAATTTAATAGAACATTGCAGTGTTTTATTATACATTATTTATCCATGCACATCACAATGCCCTCATACTCTTTAATCAAAGTAACTTCCTCTTGGAAACAGGTTGTTGGATGTTCGTTAACAACGCTACTACTTGTTTCAGAATGTTTAGAGAACATTCAAAAGTAAAAATCCCATAATGTAAAGTCTACAACCCATCACTCACATGAGATGCAGCAAGCAAACCACAACCATCCAATCAGTTCAATCAGACAATCAAAAATCAAGTCCCGTCCTTTTTCTTGTTCGAGAAGCCGTTTCACTCTGACATATCACAAAAGGGAAGAAAATACCAAAAAAAAAAAACTTTTGTTCCATTACAATTTTATTTAGCTATTATAGGAGAAAGACACCAACATTGACAGCAAAGACAAATTACATTTAACCTACTCTGACCGTGGGATTTCTTTATATTTACCAATTTGTATTGATGGCTTAAGTGATGGACAGTTCAGTCAGGTCCACTTAAGTCAAAAACACCATAGACAAACTTTTAGTCAACTTTTTAATTGGCATATTACATATGATGGGCTAGATTTACATTTGGCAATATGGCTTCTAAATTCCTCATCCTTTTCATGAGCTCCATGAAAAGCCAAGGCAAGGAACAGCAACAGCTTCTGAGGACAACCTCAAAGTTTTTAAACTGAGAGGGCAGCGTAAATCCCCCATTAAGAACAGGGCATGCATCAATGACAACAGAATGACATTGATTAAGTTAAACACAATTTAAGGAGGAGCTGGGGGAGCAATTTACAAAGCAGTGTGCAGTGGAAGCAGCCAAGCAGGCAGACGGAACATAAGCTGAGCTTAAGTAAGGCGCCCTGTTTGAGAGTTGCCAATTGAGTGCATAGGAATTGGATCAGCTGAAATGAGCGGGGTTGGAATTTTGCCAATCAACTAGTAGCGGAGCTTGACTTCGTGGCCTGCCTGAACTAACGCAGAATGCTTGATTTTGTTAATAAGGCCTGCATTATTAAACATACATGCATTGTATCAGAACATTTAAATAATTGCCTTTATTTTCAGAGCTTTCAAAAAGAAAGATGTGTATTGAGTTTGTCAGACCCGATAGTTTCACCCATCATTTATTCCTATTTCCTACAAGACACATCTTCTTACAGCTGCTTCACCCTTGAATTCAATTCAGTCCCTCCAAACCTACATTCAAATAAAGCTAAAACACTGTACACTGAGAGATAAAATACATACACCTTTTCACATTTTATTTTACCATAGTGCTTTTAGAATTTAACAGGTTTTCTCAACTGATTATACATAAAGTCAGTGCTCATCAACACATCCATCTGAACACCTTTGCTGCGTCCCAATTCTCCTACTTATATACGTCCTAAAAGTGTGTACTATTTTTGTGAAGAAAAAGTAGATACTTGTGTAGCAGAATTGTAGGCAAGCTTTGGGACATACTACTTAACAGACAGCTCTGTGGCTTAGTAGCCTGGTTCTACCAGACTCTGGCCACTCTCCATTGACAAGTGTTTACTTCCTTGAAGGCGGGTACTCTGTTGAAGTTTAAAACTATTGGATCTGCCAAGAGCCACTCTGGATCTGCCATAACCAATCGCTAACATTTGGTCGTGACGTATGCCATGCGTCGTTCGCCTTTATTTTTCACATGGAAGTCCGTAAAAATAAATGTGCAGCCACCTCAGTGATAAAACCTTGTGCATTCGGATTGTGATTTATTCACGGTGGAGGGGAGAGTTGTGTGATCGGGAACGCGCTGCTCACGTGGTCCATAACATGATTGTATGCTGTAAATAAAATATCATATGTTTGGTATGATAAGAATAAATGCTGCCGTGAATAACGGCCCAATTCAAATGTTTACGTGCTTTTCTTCTTTTTATTTTTTGAGCGGTGATGAAATATATTGCTCTTGAAAATACTTGCCAGCATTTAAAGAAATACAAGTCTAGAAATGCTCTGCAGTGGTCAAAAAGAATATAAACAGTGAATTTTTAAGTGATATATTCTTGAAAACTCAGAGATGTGGATTCAGACAGCAATTAAATTACCACACGACCTTGGTGTTTGTCTAAAACAGTCGGTAATTCGGCCTGGGATTTTTACGCGGGTGGTGAGAGACGGACGGCAATAAAATCACCACTGTAAATGTGGACAATACCTTACGACCCCACGAGAAACAATTACCGTCCGAATAGGGCTTTAGACAACTCCTTTACCACTAACGGAGAGAGCTGGAAAATCAAACTTTTCCCGGGACACAACATCATGGCCACCAACAAAACTCAGCAAAGTTTGTTCTTGCTCTGGCTTTAACTTCTGGATATTCGGCAGCGGTGCCACAACGGAATGAATGGCTTCGCTAGCATCTTTCTCCGCCAACATTACTGAACTACAACTCAAACTAGTGCACGACATCAATGTCATCGTTCTCAGCCACTCCCTCTGTTCGCTGATTGGACCGGTAAAAATTTGTTCGGAGAAAACCTAAGACTATACCGTAGTCCCAGACGGAGTACTGAAGGAAAATGAAAATTGAGCGGAAGTACGTAGGAGGGCGGAGCCAGGCTAGTGGCTATGGCCCTGTCCACACGAACACGGGTATTTTCAAAACCGCAGCTCTTTCTATGCGGTTTGGCTGTTTGTCCAAACGTAAACACTGTATCCGGTTACTGAAACCGGACTTTTTTTTAAACTCCGGCCAGGGTGAAGATTTTTAGAAACTCTCGTTGGCAAGCTGTAGTCTCGCGCTAAAGTCCCGTGGGAACTCAGTTGTAGCCGGAAAAAGGCAAATAGTCTAGGTGGGAGGAGCATCGTGTGTGTGAAGAGTGATGATCGTCTCATAAGTGAAGAAGAAATGGTTCGCGTTTGTGCCGTTCCAAATTGTGGCAACAGAATGTGAAAATACAAGAATATTTCCTTTTCATGACCTCGAGATTCTGCAGCTCCTCCCACCTGGACTATTTGGCTTTTTCCGGCTACAACTGAGTTCCCACGGGACTTCAGCGCGAGACTACAGCTTGCCGTCTAAAACACTATTTAGGTGAATTTAAACAATGGCTAAGTGGCTAAACGCATCTTGTTGTCATGTAAGGGTCCTGTTCATGTTGCACAGAAATTTTAATTGCATTTTGTGTCTGTTAAGAGGCACAAAGACACTCTTTATGTTTATGCCCCCATAACTACCGTTTTAGCTGAGTGGGAGCTCTGGGCATTAACTGTAACAGCTCCGTGTTGCAAGCACCAATCTGGTTAGTTTTTTTTCTTTCTATAGACAGTACTCACAAAGTTATAACGATCAAGATTAACTTAAAAATTCCCCGGAGTTCTCCTTTAAAATCCTCCACATTCAATTTAATTTAATTTCCTACCGTATCAGAGAGAATTGTAGAAGCACGTTGATCTGCCAGTCGTGGGTATTTCATGTGGAGATCCCCTCATGTGTTTGCAATATGAATATAATGATGTGTTTAAAAGTTAATGGCCAAACGTATCATTACAAAAGTTCTCAATGCTGTTGCAGATTAAATATAATGTCGATAGCACTGAATAAATATCTTAGATACTGATAATTATTCACTCAAACCACTTTTTTCGTCCAACACGCAATGGGTTGTGGGCAATATTAGCCATCAGAGTATGCACGGACAGAGGTGGGTAGTTACGAATTACATTTACTTCGTTACATTTACTTGAGTACATTTTTTGGGTAACGTTGGAGAGGCTGCTTCGCTAGAGGTGGCTACGCATCGCCCGCTTATAATTAGCGCACGTTTAGTCGGAAGATGATGGCCAAAATAACACATATTTTACCCCCCAAATGCCATTTTTCCCGGAGAACCCCCCCACCCGGAAAGCTATTGGGCTTGTTTTTGGCTAGTTTTGAGTAGCAATTGGGCGAGTTTTGCTGTAAAAACTTGGCAACCCTGTCTGCCCGCACGCTGAAATAAGTCACGTTAGAAGAAGAAGATGAGTGTAAATGATCTTTGCCGGTGTTGTAAAAAAAGAATTTAAGGATACACAGAGTACTTACCAACACGATCATCATTTCTGAGAGAAATAGTAAAGGTGAATGCATATACGAACAAGTTCTCCGTTTAGGATTAGAACAAATTCAACCCAAGCGCCTTTGATGACGTGGATGATTATGTTACTGTTTATCATCTGTCCATCATCGCCCTGACAATTTCATTGGTCCGAACAGTTTCTGTTCGAACAGTTTCTGTTCGGGCATAATTACTTCTCTATGGATCAAGTCCAGACCGAACTGCCTGTGCAAACAAAAATGTGGGCGGGGCTAAGTTCGTCTGGCATCCAGGCTAGACAATTTGATAACTATGGGAAGTTTTCCCTTATTGTAATACTATTTCACACACTGTCCGAGTGTTTTCCTCATATGCGCTCTTGTGCAAGCATAATCGTTTGAATCCTCCACACAATACACGTCCACGAACAAACGTTCACATCTGCACATTTATATACTTTTTTTCCACAAATCGAAACAAATTAAATAGCCTAATGTGACGTCTTGCATTTATACACAAATCCGGACTGTCTGAAGTGTAGAAAATACATAAAAATAAAAACGGGATTGTATTTTATTCCTACCTAAAGAATGTGTATATATATATATATATATATATTTTTTTTTTTACAATAAGGTTCATTAGTTAAAGGAGCTGTATGTAGGACTGTGGCCAAAACTGGTACTGCAATCACTTTCAAATTACTGTAGTGCGGTGTATCCCTCTACCCCTCCCCCTGACTCGAGGTTGCCAGATAGGCTGCAGGATCCAGCGGGAACGTAGGCTGCTACACGGAGCTTTCAATGGCAAGTGACGAGTCGTACACAGTAAGTTTTTTTTCTTTCCTTTTATTATGTTTATGCTTCAAGAGCGATGTTTTGTGAAGTAATTATGAATCGCAAAAATTTACTAATGGCGATTAGCCAAATATAATCGTAAATATGAACGCTCGTATGTGACAGTACATTCCCACATGAAAAATACTATAGTATATTATATTAAAATTACAGCAAAATTTATCTAGTAAATACTATAGTGTTTTTGAACCATACTGTAGTAAAGATGCTACAGTATATTGTAGTAAGGTTATATTATAGTATATACTACACTTTGTTAATTTACTGTAGTATATTTACTATAGGACGGTTCAAAAACACTATAGTATTTACTAGAGTAATTTTACTATAATAATAGTATTTTTTCAATTACGCCATGTCAGCGTTCAATATCAACAATGGCTATTACATGGTTGATTTGAGTCCCATCAGAAACGATTGAGAGTAACTAAATAACATTTGCAATGGTCATACAGGTCAACTTGCAGCATGTTTTATCCACTATATATACGAAGAAAGAATGAGGAATAATTTTTACCGAGGTAACGTTAGGCTACTGTCTCAAATACGTTTTCACATTGCCATAATAGGCGTGCTAATGTTGTTTTCATCAGCGTCTCAGCATAATGACAGAGAAACGGGCTCTGATAATGCATTACTAATGTTAGCAATGACGACTCGCCATTTTTATTTACCAAACAATTCCTTAACGTTACCTTTTCAATTCAATGACCCACCTCCTCCATCTGCGCTAACCTAACGTTACTTTGCATGAACATGCACAACTTTGTTCGACTGTCGTGAATATTTGAAATGTCCATTTACATTAAGTACAAGTTAGCCAAACATAGATGAACCTTACCTGTCCAGGAGAAAATTAGCAACGTTGGCGTCAGTCTTCAAATTCTTCTCCGTTTTCAGCCGTCTCTCGGACACTGTCACAACGTTTTTCTGATTCATATCGAGGTCGTTTAGGTTTCGTAAAGTTAGACATTGTTTATCCAAAAAGTTTGTAGCTGCAGCTGTGGTAACTAGCAGAGCTGGCAACCCGAATGCAGAAACACTACCAACTTCGTGATTGGTAGATAGGTGGAGGGCGGCGCTTCAGGCATGACACAACATGTCAACATCAACATCAGTTGAGGGCTGCAACTTCAATTTTAAAATGACAATATCTTGGCCAGACAACTGTTGTCAGTGATATAAGTATTTGAAATTAACATGATTTCTTAATGTCTATTGACATATTAGGGCCATTTTATGATTAATTGAAATACATTTCTTACATACAGTTCCTTTAACATTAATTAACTACATTAGTTAACAAGAACTAATAATGAACTGCACTTATAAAGCATTTCTTTATCTTTGTTAATGTTAATTTCAACATTTACTAATGCATTATTAAAATCTGCACTGTGAACTAACATGAACAGCTGTATTTTTATTAACTAACGTTAACAAAGATTAACTAATGCTGAACAGAGGTGTTGGTCATGATTAGTTCAATTCATGTTAACTAATGCATTAACTAATGTTAACTAATACAACCTTATTGTGTTACCGAGAGGTGTGTGAAAGCTCTCCAAGTAGTCTGAAATTCAGGGTTTTCGCTTCTTATCAATCAGATCGAAAGTAACTAGTAACTAGCTACTTGAGTAGTTTTTTCATCAAATACTTTTTTACTCTTACTCAAGTAAATATTACGATTGTTACTTTTACTTTTACTTGAGTAAATATTTCCGTAAGTACTTGTACTTTTACTTGAGTACAGATTTTGGCTACTCTACCCACCTCTGTGCACGGATCTACACTTCGAATTCTAAATAGTAGACCATCTGGGTATCTTTGAAATACTCATTTAAACATACTACGATTTGGGAAATACTAATTATGGATAGTATGTGAATTGGGATGCACGGCTTGTGATGTTTTAAAAATGTTTTGTTCTTGACCTTAGTGTTGGAGAACAGTGTAAATCAGTTGAGAAAAACATCACTGAGTTTTCTTAATAAATATTACATATCATAATACTGATTGCGTATCACAGTTGATTAGCATTTGGAAGGCATTCAGGCATTCAGATGAATTTCCGTTTGACGAGTACTTTAGAGAAGAAGGAATGGGAGGACTCAGTGTCCTGTGTGCCTCTGGTTTCACTCAAACACCCTTTGATCCTACGCACAGCTGATCTTGAAAGGTTGGTCTTCAGGTTCAGGACAGCAAGAACATGCTTCTCACTATTGGAGAGTGACAACAAAGATCATTGATGAGACACTGGAAGATTGATTTTCGTCTTTCATTTTGCTAATGACATCATTACTAAAAATGTATGTTGTAAATAGTATGTTGTAAGATATCTTGCTATGGTTTCTGCCTCACCTAATATCAGGATGGTCTCTTGCCAGAGTTGCAATCTCAAGTTGCAAACTCCCAGGATCCTGCAGTCTCAGAATCTCTGATAATTTGGGCAGTATTTGACAGACCCACTCCTCTTTGGAACCCTAGAGAAGAGAATGATATTTGATTTAGGAAACTAATTCTGTTTGTAAGACTGCTGAATTCGTTCCAATGAAGGTAACGATAGCAGTTTGAAGGTGTGCGTTCTGTCTTTTCAGCTGGGAAGAAGGGATAATTTCCAATTCATCTTTTATCTGACTCCATTTATCATAATCTAGAGGGCAGGCTCCAGTAAGGAGTAGAATCTCGTTGAGCTCCATGTTAAAATGCCCAACTTTACAGCAGAAAAAACATGTTTAAAGCTTGGTACAAATTGTGGTTTTGCAAGTAATTTTGTGATTCTGCATTTCCTTTGTACGTTTTTTTATTGCGTGATATAGGTCTTAAATTGAATTCCTAATGGTCATTAAAAAGGTCTTGAAAAATCTTAAATTTGACTTGGTGAAACCTGCAGAAACCCTGGTCATGAATGAGGCTCAATGGACACCCGAAACCAGCCTCGAGAGCAGATTATCTCGGTGCATGGTTATGCCTCCGAATATATCTGCATGGGCCTGCGACTGTAGAAAAGGGGATACAGACTGCAGTTCGTTAACTTCCCCCGAAGTTCAATGGGGTGGTCTGGACGGCAGTGGTCCCTGGGCAGGTTCGGGTAATGGAACAGGAAGTTCACTCCCTGTTGGTAAGGAGGCCACAGAACATGCTCCTCCGCCAGACAAGGAGTCCGGGTTCTACAGCCCACACTTCATAGTTCTTAAAAAGGATGGCAAGTTGCATCCAATTTCGTGATTTCGATCGGTTTCATCAACTAATTGCCTGTTTATTTAATAAATAAGAAGCAAACCAGGAACGCCGGGAATGAATTGACGTGCGTAACGAACCCACTGGCATTGTTTCTTCGGCCTTTGAGTGAAACTACAGTGTCTTTCTGTTTAATACATTTGTTGAATATATGTCTTAATTACAGTAGGCCTATTATAGATAGTTGTGATATTTGTGGCTGCACCGGGGTCCGTTATTCTGAGAACTTCAGAAATGTGGAAAGTTATTAAATAGCTGTAAATATGATTCTTATTTTTTTAAATATTTTTTCTTATTATTAATTAAAAAAAGGGGTATAATCATTCATTCTTTGTACTGTAACTGCAACCTTTCAATGGGGTAAAGTGCTGAAACCCTTTTATACTTTATTTAAAGGAAAATATATTAAGCACTCAAAACTGACAAAGAATGATAACAAAAAGCACACAACAACACTTGCTTACTGATATAAGTGATTTATCTTTCATCCAAAGCCACATGAAGCTATTTTGAATTTAGAATCGTAGTTACAACTATTTAATGGACACTTTTCGCATTTCTGAAGTGATATAATTGTAGCTGGGTAAACAACATAGATTTAGTGGAAGTATAGTGGTAATGCGGTGAACTGCAGCAATATGTATTCTCATTTTCCCCAGTAGCTACAGCTCCATAAAAATAATAAATAAAGTTAATATAGTATCTGTTAATGTCAGGGTACCGGTCTGATCTGCTTTAGGCTTGTTTGTGTTTGTCTGGACCACTTGGTTATTTGTGTTACCATGTGCTCTGTCTATTGTTACTCCGCCCCTCTTTTTACCTTGTTATCTCATTATAGCTCACAGCTGTTTTTGTTCGTTTGCCACCCTTTATATTCCCCTCTTGTTTTCTGTCCTGTGCCAGATCGAATCTCTGCTCTGCTGAGTTACCTGGCTCTTGTCTATGGTCACTGAGACTTAGCGCTTCTGCTAAAGTCTTAGTCTAGTCTTGAGTTCCTGTCTACTTTCTTCAGTTTTGGTTATTTCTTTATTTTCTTTATTGTTCCCTGTTTTCCTAAACTATTTTTTTGAGCTCCCGTCTGGCTAGTTTTAGTTTTTCCCCTCTCCTTTTCTTTTTGCTCCCAGCTCCCCTGTCTGCTTTGGCTGCCAGATCCAGGCCTCCCTCCTTTTTGGATCTTCCCTGCCTGCCACAAGGGATTTCAGCATCCACTGCCAGGACCCAACCTCTCTCTCTCTCTCTCTCTCTCTCTCGCTCTCTCGCTCTCTCGCTCTCTCGCGCTCTCTCTCTCTCTCTCGCTCTCTCTCTCTTTCTTTCTTGACTCGCTTATTTCTGTGTTCCTGCTTTTGTCATTTAATAAACAGTTATTCCCGCATCTGGTTCTTCCTCTTTTACCATCCTGACAGTTAAGGACATATTATATTAATAATGCAATCAGTCAGTAAATAAAGTTTAACTCTTGCATCTGGTCCGTCGATGAAGCCATGTCTTTTGCATGTTTTACAAAAGGTGTTCATTCACAATTGACTTCCGGAAAAACGGGATTGACCAATGACATTTCAGTTTACAATGAAATAAGTAAAGTCCCGCCCCACGACTGACAAAAATAAAAAGTTTTTGCGCAAGCAAAATAGAAGCTTGAGCGCGAGTGTGGGGAATGATGACGCTCGTGCTGTGTCCAAGCTCGCAAGGGCTTGATTTGCGCGCAGGTTTAAAAGGAGCTTGCAGGCTGCCGTTTCTTTGCGTGTAGATCTGTTATTCTCTCGCTGGAGTGATTTACTGCGCGAGCAAGCATCAGTTGTGTGCTCGGTTATTAATGGCATTAAAATGCCGGCATATAACATTCCTTTCTTGATGTGCGTTGTTCACTCTCTTGACTTGAAGAGTGTGTGTGTGTACGGTTCGCAGTTATATTCACAGATCGGGCGGGCCAAGTAATAAAAAATAATGCAATCAATCGCAGGTGGATGAGAGATGAATCATTGTGTTTGTTTGATAAAGACATTTTTCGAATCATTCCGGTTGCCGTTTCCCCACACGCTTTCAAAACAATCCCTCATGTTGTACTGACAGGGGAGCCGAAGCTCATTAAATATGCAAAGCTTATCCCATCCTAGCCGTGGCCGTTTACTTCCAAGTCTTCAGTGCGGCACGCCCATCAAAACCAAGCGTTTCCTGAGAGAGCCTCTAAACCAGGGCAGAAAATAGCCTATTACTTATTCATTATGAAGTTTCTGAATGTAAAAACCACCCGAACGTCATAAGTTGACCTCAGACAACAGTATAAAAAAAATGTAAAAAAGCCAGTTCATGACCCCTTTAACTAAATTATTTGCACATTTCACTGCTATATTCACCACCAAACCTAACATTGTAGTTTAATCTGTTTGCTCTTTTTGAAATGTAAATTTAAATACACAGATCAGGCATAACATTATGACTGATGACATGAATAACACTGATTATCTCTTCATCACGGCACCTGTTAGTGGGTGGGATATATTAGGCAGCAAGTGAACATTTTGTCCTCAAAGTTGATGTGTTAGAAGCAGGAAAAATGGGCAAGCGTAAGGATTTGAGAGAGTTTGACAAGGGCCAAATTGTGATGTTAGACCACTGGGTCAGAGCATCTCCTAAACCGCAGTTCTTGTGAGGTGTTCCTGCTCTGCAGTGGTCAGTATCTATCAAAAGTGGTCCAAGGAAGGAACACTGGTGAACTGGTGACATGGTCATGGGCAGTCAAGGCTCATTGATGCACGTGGGGAGCTCGTCTGTTTGATTGGAGTACTGTACTGCTACTGTAGCTCAAATTGTTCAAGACGTTAATGCTGGTTCTGATAGAAAGGTGTCAGAATACACAGTGCATCGCAGTTTGTTGCGTATGGGGCTACATAGTGGGACCAACAGTTGGCACGTGAGCATCAGAACTGGATCACAGAGCAATGGAAGAAGGTGGCCTGGTCTGATGAATCACGTTTTCTTTAACATCACATGGATGGCTGTGTGCGTCGCTTACCTGGGGCACACGTGGTACCAGGATGTACTGGAAGAAGGCAAGCCGGCGGCGGCAGTGTGATGCTTTGGGCAATGTTTTGCTGGGAAACATTGGGTCCTGCCATCCATGTGGATGTTACTTTGACACTTACCACCTTTGTACACATTGTTGCAGACCATGTCCACTCTTTCATGGAAACGGTATTCCCTGGTGGCTGTGGCCTCTTTCAGCAGGATAATGCACTCTGCCACAAAGCAAAAATGGTTCAGGAATGGTTTGAGGAGCACAACAATGAGTTTGAGGTGTTGACTTGGCCTCCAAAATCCCCAAGTCTCAATCCAATCGAGCATCTGTGGGATGGGCTGAACAAACAAGTCCGATCCATGGAGGGTCCATCTCACAACTTACAGGACTTAAAGGATCTACTGCTAACATCTTGGTGCCAGATACCACAGAACACCTTCAGTGGTCTAGTGGAGTCCATGCCTCCACAGGTCAGGGCTGTTTTGGCAGCAGAAGGGGGACCAACACAACATTAGGACATAATGTTATGCCTGATCAGTGCTGTACAGTATAAATATAAAACATTTGTAACATTTAAAGGGTTAGTTCACCCAAAATTGAAAATTCTGTCAGTAATTACTCACCCTCATGTTGTTCCAACCATGTAAGACCTTCGTTCATCTTCGGAACATAATTTAGTATATTTTTGAGCGGAAAAACAACAAAAATAACGACTTTATCCCACTATTATTGTTCAATTTGAGCCTCTGACGAGAGTTCGCGGGAGTGCCACGACGCATGCGCGAGTGCACTCCCGCGAACTCTCGTCAGAGAGTATATAGTTCGCGGGAGTGCCACGACGCATGCGCGAGAACTTGCGCATGCGTCGTGGCACTCCCGCAAACTCTCGTCAGAGAGTATATAGTGGGATAAATAGTGGGATAAAGTCGTTATTTTTGTTGTTTTTCCGCTCAAAAAGTATTTTCGTCGCATGATAGACTTAATACAGAGCCACTGTAGTCATTTGGACTCCTTAAATGACGTTTCTACTTACTATTCTGGGCCATCAAGTTTCATTCCCTCTGAAAGCCTATGGAGGAGTGAGACAGCTCTCAGATTTCATCAAAAATATACTAAATTATGTTCCGAAGATGAACGAAGGTCTTACATGGTTGGAACAACATGAGGGTGAGTAATTACTGACAGAATTTTCAATTTTGGGTGAACTAACCCTTTAACATCCACTCCAATGTTGACCTACAATTCAGGGAACAAATGAGAGAAATTAGAGAGAGGATCTAAAAAATAACGAAAACCACATTTGTCACTATGAGCCAGGAATTCCAGCGGTTTTCCCAAATGGTTCCACAATAAAGAAGGCGTAGGATTGTGTTTACAAGCAAGACCCAAGAGATTAATTTTTTTCTCCCTAACTGTTGATTTGTAATTTGAGCTTGCCATTTTAGAATGTGGATAATGAATGTGAATGCGTGTATGTGTGGGTCTGGATGTGATCTCACCACTTCAGCAAACACAGAGCAGATTTGACAGTTGTCGTGGCACATGAACTCAGCAGCTGCTTCTTGCTGTTCTTTGCCCTTCAGTTTCAGTTTTCTCCTCATCACTCGTCTCACATACTCAACCATTACTTCTACATGCAGCTCGGCCAGCAGTTCCTATACACACATACACACACAATCTTCAAATGTATCTATAACTGTATCTTAAATTAGTGACCAATGTGAGATTATGTGTCTATTTACATCATGTTATAGGACTATCAGAAACAATATTTTGCAGTATAAGTGGTTCTGACCTCTCGGCAGACAGGCTTTAGCTCTTTGACTTGATCTATGATATCCTCAAGTGCCTTCATCAGCTCCTCCATAACCTCACAATGTCCAGCAAACCAGGCTTGAGTCCACAGCTTACGGTACAGCGGCTGTACAGATAAACAAGTCTGGTTATTTCCAAAATGTAAGATATAAGTTAAGATATTAATATGGAAACATGGAAGTAAAGTGCATTATGTTATTTCCCCAGTAAGGACATGAAGGTGTTGATCAGGGCAGTATCTCCAGGTAAACAAGTACTTGATTTTTCTTTTGTTCTTCACTAACCTTCAGTTCTGTGTGAATTCGACTGAGGAAGTATTTGTGACAGATGTCTTTGAGGTCTGCTAATGTGGACAGATGAGAGGTTCTAGTGTCTTCTGAGAAAAGATGTTCTGGTTTTTGTACATAATCCCTGAGGATAGAGAATTAATGATTGAATGAATTATTTGTAGTGGACTGCATGTTTATGGTTAACAGAGAGCTACATTTTACATAAAATATAATATCAACATTTTATTTGAATTATATAAAAATTCTAAAATTAATATTATAATACATTATACTATTGTCATTTATAATTATTTTAAAGTAAATAATTACATTATATTGTAATAGTATATTTAAACAGTTAAAGGCGCAGTAAGCAATTTCTGAGAAACACTTGATATTTTGTTGCTTTCAGGGAAGTCGTGTTTAAGATGTCAGGTACGTTCAAGTTACTTTTGTTGGAGCAAGATGGTGGTGTTCCTTCTCTTAAAGGGTTAGTTCACCCAAAAATTAAAATTAGACTGTAAGACTGAAAATACTGGTTGAGGCCCTGGTCTGAGAAAAAGGGATAATTACCATTTGACCTCCCCCATACAACCTCACTTCCGCAAACTACTAAGAACTCACACAAGAATATGGTTTAATGTGAATGTTTATCATTGACTGTTATGTTTTTGGTGTCATTTGAAATGTCTGAAAGTGAGTGGTACAGATATCTCATATTCAGATATATAAAATAAAAGGTAATAAGGTTGTAAGAGTTTATGGATAACTGACTTCCAAAGGAAGGTGGTCTCTCAAGCAAATGGTCACCCACCCCCATGAAGGTGCGACCACTGCATGCAAATTTCTTTTGTTAGCACATGTTTCCATGTGAAAGAGGTCTGACTATTTAATGTGATGCAGCAGAGAGTTAAGCCTGAGCTTCCCGCTGGTATTTACATCTTTGTGATGGTGTTCATGTGTCTTCAACTAGTAAATATGCACCATTTGAAATCGACACCCAAACAAACACATCCCGACCCATGAGAAACACCCCCAAAATAACAAACACAAAATGCACAGGCAACCACTAACAGCTGCCACATCATCAGATAGCTCGGCTTGTATGAAAGAATCAGCTGTGATTAAACAACAATAGTATATCTTGGTTCAGTGACAGCAAAAAAAAATATTGTACTCAGATATCGAGCGGAAACAAAGCAACCCCAGTGTCCCTTTTCAGGCCTTCGCACTTTAAAATCTCTTTAAAGCTATTCCAATATTAACGCAGGTCCTATCTCTTGTCTGATCATAACCATTCTTCTTCCAATTATATTCTTCTGACCTTTTCCTCTTCGGTAATATCTCAGCCATGAGTGTACATGTGTATACGCCCCCTACTGCTGATTGGCTACAAGAGTGGTTTTGGTGCTCTGTGGATCGGTTCAATCCACTTTATTTTTTCTTCGATTTACACAGCCAGGATTGTGTACAAACTAATTTTTTTTCCAGGCACACACACAGAACAGACATCTAGCAAATATTCACTGAATTGTGTATTTAGCTGTGTGTTCCCTCAGAAATCGCTTTAAAAATATACACATTTTACAACTGCTGCCGTAAGGTAGAAAAATATTTACTCAAACTCACCTAAACAGGTGAATATTAGTGAGAATAGCACTGAGAGTTTTAGGAATGTTTTCTTGTTTTCTTTTGAGAAGTTCCTCTAGACTTGTCTTATAGCTGCCATCGAAAGAAAAGGAGAGAAAACATGTCAGTCTTATTTTAATGCAATGAAAATGTGACAGGAAAATTGTGATAAAATAATCATCTACCTTAGAAAAAAACTGTCCAGCTGGCATAGAAGACTCCAGGCTTTACTTTCGCAGCCCAAAAGTGTGTTGACCTCTCTCACAGTCCCATCAACAAGCTATGAAACAAAAGTGGTTACACTTCAATATGACTAACCACATAAAGCCAAAACCCAAATTTTGGTCTGGAAATAGGTCTGACTCTGTTTAATGATCCCAACATGCATAACTAAATTAAGATGATGCGAGTAGAGCCCATAACCTACTGGTAAAAGATCTAGAGCAAGGTTACTGAAGTAGTATCCATCCATGATCTCTGGTTCACTGCCATCACTCCAATCTTTGACTTCTTTCTCAAGAGCGTTGGATAACCACTGTCTGATCTCGTTCTAATGAGAGAAAACAAGCAACAGGAATTAAGCTATAAACTAAAGCAGTAACATATGGGGCGATAAGAACATTAACTAATCCCATATCTACACCATGACGCAAGCGGCTTGTCGGGTCAAAAGTGTAACAACTCGGCTACATATGTTAATACATTAAATTAGCTCAATATGAAATTATGGGTATTTATTTAATTTTTAATTTAATTGTAATGTGTTATGATCAAATTATATACCTCCAAATCACCCAAAAAGGGAAATACCTAGCCTAATTATTTGTACAAATATATATATATTATATATATATATATATATATATATATAAAAAATTCCTATCTCAAAAGATTAGCATATTTCATCCGACCAATAAAAGAAAAGTGTTTTTAATACAAAAAAAAGTCAACCTTCAAATAATTATGTTCAGTTATGCACTCAATACTTGGTCGGGAATCCTTTTACAGAAATGACTGCTTCAATGCGGCGTGGCATGGAGGCAATCAGCCTGTGGCACTGCTGAGGTGTTATGGAGGCCCAGGATGCTTCGATAGCGGCCTTAAGCTCATCCAGAGTGTTGGGTCTTGCGTCTCTCAACTTTCTCTTCACAATATCCCACAGATTCTCAATGGGGTTCAGGTCAGGAGAGTTGGCAGGCCAATTGAGCACAGTAATACCATGGTCAGTAAACCATTTACCAGTGGTTTTGGTACTGTGAGCAGGTGCCAGGTCGTGCTAAAAAATGAAATCTTCATCTCCATAAAGCTTTTCAGCAGATGGAAGCATGAAGTGCTCCAAAATCTCCTGATAGCTAGCTGCATTGACCCTGCCCTTAATAAAACACAGTGGACCAACACCAGCAGCTGACATGGCACCCCAGACCATCACTGACTGTGGGTACTTGACACTGGACTTCAGGCATTTCGGCATTTCCTTCTCCCCAGTCTTCCTCCAGACTCTGACTCCTTGATTTCCGAATGACAAGCAAAATTTGCTTTCTGTCGAAAAAAAGTACTTTGGACCACTGAGCAAATGCATTCTTAATTGCTGAGCGTCCAGTGCTGCTTCTCTGTAGCCCAGGTCAGGCGCTTCTGCCGCTGTTTCTGTGTCAAAAGTGGCTTGACCTGGGGAATGCGGCACCTGTAGCCCATTTCCTTCACACGCCTGTGCACGGTGGCTCTGGATGTTTCTACTCCAGACTCAGTCCACTGCTTCCGCAGGTCCCCCAAGGTCTGGAATCGGTCCATCTCCACAATCTTACTCAGGGTCCGGTCACCTCTTCTCATTGTGTAACGTTTTTTGCCACACTTTTTCCTTCCCACAGACTTCCCACTGAGGTGCCTTGATACAGCACTCTGGGAACAGCCTATTCGTTCAGAAATTTCTTTCTGTGTCTTACCCTCTTGCTTGAGGGTGTCAATGATGGCCTTCTGGACAGCAGTCAGGTCGGCAGTCTTACCCATGATTGCGGTTTTGAGTAATGAACCAGGCTGGGAGTTTTTAAAAGCCTCAGGAATCCCAGGTGTAATTAGTTGATTCAGATGATTAGGTTCATAGCTCGTTTAGAGAACCTTTTCATGATATGCTAATTTTTTGAGATAGGAATTTTGGGTTTTCATGAGCTGTATGCCAAAATCATCAGTATTAAAACAATAAAAGACCTGAAATATTTCAGTTGGTGTGCAATGAATCTAAAATATATGAAAGTTTAATTTTTATCATTACATTATGGAAAATAATGAACTTTATCACAATATGCTAATTTTTTGAGAAGGACCTGTATACTACTTAGCCTGTTAGTGATGTCTTGTTTATTTAATGTATGTTTAAATAAACCTGTCATGAAAATTACAGCCACTAAATGATTATATTTCAACAATGAATAAAAATAATTAGATTTAGAAGTTAATGCAAAAACTGCCTTATGTGAAGCTTATGAGTGTTGATTATTATATCTAAAAATAAAAAGCAACTGAATTTAGGCTAATAGTTTGGGCTCTGCTGTTAATCTTTAATAGCTATATGTAAGTAAGGGCTCCCTATATAGTTTACAGCATTATCTTTAAGAAACTTTTAGTTATAATTTAATTAATTTAAGGACAGACACAATTTTTTTCATTAAATCACTGTCACTTTTTTCATTAAATCACTGCAATTTTGTAAAACAGCTGTACCGAATCCATACTGAACCGGGACTTCAAAACCGAGGTACGTACCGAACTGTCAGTTTTGTGTACCGTTACACCCCTACTACGAATACATACGTCTAAACTGGTTTAGATCGTACTTATCAGACCGCTACCATTTTGTCTGTCTAAATGGGGAAAAATCCAGGATGATGTCAGTAGACTATGGGGTGCCGCAAGGATCCGTATTAGGCCCTCTGCTATTCTCAATATATATGCTGCCACTTGGTAATATTATAAGAAAACATGGAATTAATTTCCACTGTTATGCTGATGACACTCAATTATATATTTCATCACGACTGGATGAAAACGCTAAATTATCTAAACTGACAGCGTGTGTTGAAGATATTAAATACTGGATGACGTGTAATTTTCTGCTATTAAATTCAGATAAAACGGAGCTATTACTTATTGGTCCAAAAAACTGCCCACAAAACCTCTCACAATACAATTTTACCTTGGAAGGATGTCCTGTCACTTTATCCACTACAGTAAAAGACCTGGGTGTTATATTAGACCGCAACCTGACATTCGAAAATCATATTTCATATGTTACAAGAACGGCATTTTTCCACCTTAGAAACATTACTAAGCTACGTAACATGCTATCTATTCCTGATGCAGAAAAGTTAGTTCATGCATTCATGACCTCGAGATTAGATTACTGTAATGCTTTATTAGCTGGTTGCCCTGCATCCTCAATAAACAAACTACAGTTAGTCCAAAACACAGCTGCTAGAGTTCTTACTAGGTCAAGAAAATATGATCATATAACACCAATTTTATCATCTCTACACTGGTTACCTATTAAGTTCCGTATCAATTACAAAGTATTGCTACTGACCTATAAAGCCCTAAATGGTTTAGCTCCAGTGTATCTAACGGATCTTCTATCGCCCTACAATCGATCGTGCTCTTTAAGGTCACTAAACTCTAGGCTTCTGGTCATTCCTAGGATATCTAAGTCCACTAAAGGAGGGAGGGCATTTTCACATTTGGCTCCTAAACTCTGGAATAGTCTTCCTGATATTGTCAGAGGTTCAGACTCGCTGTCCCAGTTTAAAACTAGATTAAAGACGCATCTCTTTAGCCAAGCATTCACATTATAATTACCTTTTATACTACAGTTAAATCGGAACAAAAGCATTAATATAATATTCTGAACAGCAGCTACGCTAATTATTTCCCATCTGCTTTTCTGTTGTTATCTCGGGACACTAGTCCCGAGGTAAATAGTTTGTCAGCTCCAGTTTGTATCCAGCCTCTCATGGAGACTTCGGATGCCCCAACACCTGTGATGAGACGACTCCACGCCTGTGAAGAGACGACTCAACGCCAGCGTTGTTAGGGCCTAAATTAATACATGACTGATTAACGTTTTTGAACATTATTCTTTAACATTGTCTTTCTAACATTTTTACTGTTCATCTATGAAATGCACTTTCTGTAAAGCTGCTTTGAAACAATCTGTATTGTGAAAAGCGCTATACAAATAAATTTGAATTGAATACGTCTAAATACAGAATATATATATATATATATATATATATATATATATATATATATATATATATATATATATATATATATATACAGAATAACAAAAAGTAATGAAAGAGAGGGAGAAGAAGAGAAAGAAAGCGAGAAAGGAAAGATCAAGAATGGCAATTTCACAAACAGATAACCAGAGAGCCAGCAAGAAGAATATCACCTTAAACAGAGGCACAAATCTTAAACGCATCAGTTAAACACGTATGTTTGAACTTCTCAGAGTGTTCGTGAGCTGAAGCTCTCTCTCTTTTGGTCCTTCCGGAGTGTTGTTGATCCGCGGGAAGTTTGAAGGTGGCTAGCTTGAGAGCGAATGTTGCCAAAAAGGGGGGAAGAGAAGATCAATGAGAAAGTTGACTGAGCGCTTAGATGGAGCGTGCTTCATGGTCGAGGGGACAAGCCAAAATGAGATGAGGGGAGGAAGATGAAAGGAGGAAGAGAGACTAAAAAACATGTCCTTTGTCTTTTAAAGGGTTAGTTCACCCAAAAATGAAAATTCTGTCGTTAATTACTTACCCTCATGTCGTTTGACACCCGTAAGACCTCCCTTCATCTTCGGAACACAAATGAAGATATTTTAGTTGGAATCCGATGGCTCAGAAAGGCCTCCATTGGCACAATGTATTTTAGACTCTCAAGACCCATAAAAAGTTCTAAAGACGTCGTTACAAGGTCCATCTTACTACAATGCAGGTTCTACAATCCGAATCATGATTCGACTCGCTGATTCATAACGCTTTGAAGCTTCATGATGCCGTGTTTTGAAATCGGTCATCACTATATAAGTCGTTATTTAGGTTTTTTTTTGCGCACAAAAACTATTCTTGTCGAATCATAAAATTATTGTAGAACCACTGTAATGAGATGGACTTTGTAATGACGTCTTTAGTACCTTTTATGGGTCTTGAAGTGTAAAGTACACTGTGCCAATGGAGGCCTTTCTGAGCCATCGGATTTCAACTAAAATATCTTCATTTGTGTTCCGAAGATGAACGGAGGTCTTACGGGTGTCGAACGACATGAGGGGACGTCATTAATGACAGAATTTTCATTTTTGGGTGAACTAACCCTTTAAAGCCTATTAACATACCTCCATCTTTCCTGAAATGGCCTATCATCTGTGTGAATTTTAGGCGGGAGAAAATCTCTTTGTCTTGGTTTACGACCCACTTTGCATGTTTATTATGTATCAGAATTGGTACAGTTTTACTCCAAAGGGGCTAAACATACTAATGATGCAGCTCATAATCACATACTGTGCACTGTTGATTAAGAAAAAGAGAGAGGAACATTTAGATACCAAACAAGCTTTGGCTTGAAAGTGGCCCTAACATTACACACATCATAACTTCATAGATTATAACAAAGGGACCAAACATGCACAAGGGAATATCTATAGGGGAGAGCGGGGCACAAGCTTTTTGACTTTCTCAGTTTGTGTAAATCCACTTGGGGTTCAGAGTATTTATTTTTTCCCACATTAACTGCACACATGTCTAGTACAATTATGTGGTTTTGTTTCATTAATACAGTGTATACTTTTTTCTTGACTTACCCCGAAAGAATGGAAGTGAAATGTGACAACATGCCCCATAGGTGGGGTACATTGTAACATGTGGTGGGGCACAATGTAACATGACCAAATAACAGCTTAAAATGTTCTCTGATATAATAAAAAAAATATCCAAGACAAACTAAAATATTTTGTCAACAAAATACAATTATTACATTTTTAAAATAAAATAATGGCATTTTTTAATCTTTAAAAATATAAGCATTTTTGAGTTTGACTACAAACACATTGCTAAATACAGCTATACAGCATAGTTCAAAACAATAATAATTAATAATATCTGAACATTAACTCCCACTCATTATTCACCCGTTTTCATGGTTTCTGAAAATAATTTATAAAAGTAAATAATATAATGGCATATTAATAAAAATGGTCATTGTAACGCAGTGTTACAACGCACCCCATCAGCACAACTGGGATTTAAACCGTGGCTCGTGTCTTCTGCTGGTTAGATCAGCATTAAAGAACGATCTCAACTGTTAAATAACAGATATAAGATTAAAATAAGATCGGATTTGTCTTATTTTAAATAAACACAAAAAACAGAGATGAAAACTTAACTTAAGTAAGAAATTTACTTTTGCTATGATTAAATAAATGTTCAGTAATGTCTTCCAGAGATTTTTTAATTTTGGCGCTATTTTTTCTCTAAATAATGTTGATATGGCAACTAGTAAATACACTAAGTTTCGTCATTCTGGCATGTGTGGAAAGGGTTAAAACATGTGTTACAACTAACCCCGCGTTAGGTTGTGCACCGCGCTCCCCTATACATTCTGGAATAGTTTCATTTTGAGGAAAATGAGGAGACTGTCTGTATGTACTGGATGAGTTTCTCAATGTCCAGGCCCCTCTGTCTGCGTGGGATGAGGTATGTGTTGATAGGGAGAGTGATTGTATCCACCTTTGAAGTCACCAGGGCTCTTCGAGGGGTTGTCTGCTTTGCCTCGGCCAAGCCACAAGTGTGCCAACGATGGCCACTCACTGTAGACTTAGTGGCACCAGGACATTATATTAAATGCAACTAAAAGCTTTGTAGCGCTTAGAGCAGAATCAACTCATCTTGATCCAGTCCAGAGACTCCAGATGCTACAAAAGCTTATAATCAATTATGTTGTCTAAATCGGAAGCTCTAGGTTGCATATAGTGGTGAATCGCCTACAGTAAATGGATGTCTCTTTTTATGATGTACTACAGGTGCTGGTCAAATAATTAGAATATCATCAAAAAGTTGATTTATTTCTCTTATTACACCGACTGATATATTTCAAATGTTTATTTCTTTTAATTTCGATGATTATATCTGACAACTAAGGAAAATCCCAAATTCAGTATCTCAGAAAATTTGAATATTGTGAAAAGGTTCAATATTGAAGACACCTGGTGCCACACTCTAATCAGCTAATGAACTCAAAACACCTGCAAAGGCTTTAAAGGGTCTCTCAGTCTAGTTCTGTAGGCTACACAATCATGGAGACGACTGCTGACTTGACAGTAGGCATGTGCCGGTATCAAATTTTCATGTTGCGGTTAATTGCTGAAGCTTTTATCACGGTATACGGTATTATCACGATATTGAAATAAGTTGCAAAAAAAGTGTTGTCATACAGGTTTAATAACTTTCTGATAACAAAATAACCAAACATTTAAATACAATAAAGCAATACACAAAAATGTATAAAGTAAGCAAATATTTAAAACCGATTAAGTGCAAAAAAATAATAAAGAACAATAGGTAACACTTTACAATAATGTCTCACCAGTTAATGCATTAACATTAACAAAGAATGAATAGCTAAATTTTTACAGAAGTTATTCTTCTTTGATAATGTTAGTTTAAAAAAGCAACTGTTAGTGTAAGCTCAGGTCCATTAAATAATAGTTACAACTTTTGATTTTATTAATGTGTTATTAAATGCTGAAATGTACATTTAACTAAGATTAATACATGCTTTAGAAGTATTTTCATTGTCAGTTTGTTAATGAATGAACTAATGTTAAATAATAGAGCCTTTATTGTAAAGTGTGTGACTGAACAACAGTCAGAACATATTCAAACAATATCTAGGGCATGTAATTTAGTCCAGATTAAAATATAAAATGTTTAAGTTTGAAAATGAATAGCCTTAAGTCTTTTCACCATATAATTTTGTTTACAAGGGTTACCGGGGGAAACGGCTGTTTCTTCTGCTCCGTCAGCGCCCTCTGCTGTCAAAGAGTGAATGTGCACTTCAGCGTCTCCTTCACTAATTCCGCCATGTGCTCGGCTCATGCACGGTCTGTTTACATCAGTGCGCTCCTCTTTGACGTGTTGTTCATTTTAAACAGTTGATGGGTAAAGTATTCTTAATCTAAATTATTCACGGTATTTTGAAGTGCCCACGATAACAATATTGTGCATGTTCATTATTGCGGTATATCGTATTACCGTTTACCGGCACATGTCTACTTGACAGTTGTCTAAAAGACGACCATTGACACCTTACACAAGGAGGGCAAGACACAAAAGGTTATTGCAAAAGAGGCTGGCTGTTCACAGAGCTCTGTGTCCAAGCATATTAATAGAGAGGCGAAGGGAAGGAAAAGATGTGGTAGAAAAAAGTGTACAAGCAATAGGGGTAACCGCACCCTGGAGAGAATTGTGAAACAAAACCCATTCAAAAATGTGGGGGGGATTCACAAAGAATGGACTGGAGCTGAAGTCAGTGCTTCAAGGACCACTACGCACAGACGTATGCAAGACATGGGTTTCAGCTGTCGCATTCCTTGTGTCAAGCCACTCTTGAACAACAGACAGCGTCAGAAGCGTCTCGCCTGTGCTAAAGACAAAAAGGAAAAAAAATGGTCCAAAGTTATGTTCTCTGATGAAAGTAAATTTTGCATTTCCTTTGGAAATCAGGGTCCCAGAGTCTAGAGGAAGGGAGGAGAGGCACACAATCCACGTTGCTTGAGGTCCAGTGTAAAGTTTCCACAGTCAGTGATGGTTTGGGGTGCCATGTCATCTGCAGGTGTCGGTCCACTGTGTTTTCTGAGGTCCAAGGTCAACGCAGCCGTATACCAGGAAGTTTTAGAGCACTTCATGCTTCCTGCTGCTGACCAACTTTATGGAGATGCAGATTTCATTTTCCAACAGGACTTGGCACCTGCACACAGTGCCAAAGTAACCAGTACCTGGTTTTAGGACCATGGTATCCCTGTTCTTAATTGGCCAGCAAACTCGCCTGACCTTAACCCCATAGAAAATCTATGGGGTATTGTCAAGTCAAGTCAAGTCAACCTTATTTATATATCGCTTTTAACAATGCAGATTGTTTCAAAGCAGCTTTACAGTGTTAAACAGGAAAATAATGCATCATAATTTTATTCAGCCGTATAGCCATTCTGGAGAAAACGGTGATGTCATCAGTTCATTTCAGTTATCATACAGTAACAGTGTGGGCTTTAGATCAGTAATTAGATCAGTAATTTAGTTTATATCGTTAATTTAGTTTAATAATTAGATTTATTTGGATATTTAGTTGAAAAATGTAGAAACATATTGTGAAGAGGAAGATGCGATATGCCAGACCCAACAATGCAGAAGAGCTGAAGGCCACTATCAGAGTAACCTGGGCTCTCATAACACCTGAGCAGTGCCCCAATTAAGTATTGAGTACTGTACATGTTCATACTTTTCATTTGGCCAAGATTTCAAAAAATCCTTTCTTTGTATTGGTCTTAAGTAATATTCTAATTTTATGAGATACTGAATTTGGGATTTTCCTTAGTTGTCTGTTATTATCATCCAAATGAAAAGAAATAAACATTTAAAATATATCAGTCTGTGTGTAATGAATGAATATAATATACAAGTTTCACTTTTTGAATGGAATTAGTGAAATAAATCAACTTTTTGATGATATTCTAATTATATGACCAGCACCTGTACAAGCATTTGTGCTGCAACTGACAACGGGACGAATGGATTTGGTAGGCAGCCAAAATCAGTGTAGACGGTACAACCCCAATTCAAGAAAATAAAATCAAGAATCTGTGATTTGTTCATTTTCTTGAAGGTTTATTTGTTTGACAAAAGTACAAAGAAAAAAAGGTCTAATATTTTCACTGGCCAAATTAGTAGTATTTTGTAAATATAAACAAATTTTGATTTCGGTGGCTGCAACACACTCCAAAAGGACAGATGCTAAATAAAACTGAAAAGATTACAGAATACAGTCCACAATTTGCAGTTGAATTAGTAATAGGTGAGGGTATCGTGATTGGGTATACATTCACCAAAGGCTCAGACTTGGGTCTTTGGTGCAAGCAAAGATGGGTCATGCCTCATCACTTTGTGCCAAATATCATGAGAGAATTGTCAAACATTTCAAAAATCACATTTCCCAATGCAAGATTGCAAAGTATTTCGATCACCATCTATATTGTCGAAAGATTCATGAATCCAGAGAAATCTCAGTAAATGTAGGACAAGGCAGGTATCTCATACCTCAGCCCTCAGACGGCATTGCATGAGAAACCATCATGCTACTGTGTTAAATATAGCCACATGGACTCAGGAGATCTTTGGGAAACCCGTTGTCACTTAACGGTCTGCTGCTGCATCAGAACAATTTTAATCTGTTACGCAAGGAGAAAGCTATACATCTGTTCAATGCAGAGATGCTGCCGAGTTCTCAGGCCCAAGCTCATATCAGATGGTCAAAAGACAGTGGAAATGTGTTCTGCGTTCAGATGAGTTCAGCTTGTTTTTGGGAAAAACGGGCATTGAGTTCTTAGTCCCAAAAATAAAAGGGACCACCAAGACTTTCATCAGCGACCGATGCAAAAGTAAACATCATCATGGTAATGGGGGTGCATCAATGCAAATGGCATGGATGACTTGCATATGTGTGAAGGTACCATTGATGTGAAGGTGTTAATTGACTTTTCTGGGAAGCAAGACATCCAGGCCTTATGCTGCACATGCTACAATAGTGGTTTCTAGACACTCTACACCATGGATGAGTTTGACGGGCCTGCCTACAGTCCAGATCTTTCTCTTATTGAAAATGTATGGCCCATCATGAAAAAAGAATCAGACAACAACGATTGCATCAGGTGAGATTTGGCAAAAATTCCACGTGCAAAACTGCAACAATTAATATCCTCAATTCCAAAATGATTAAAAAGTGTAAAAAGTGCCTCTTTCCCCGAGGTGGACAGTGGTGAAGTATTTTTAAATTAAACTCAAGAACAATTTTCAAGTATATGTACTTCATCACTGTTTTTCTTTGGAAAACTTTTACTTCACTCATTCCAAAGCGCAATGTCGCACTTTTTACTGAACTACATTTCATAAATAAAAGGGTTTCTATGAAGGTAAATTGATGCCTTAAAGAATCGCAAGCACAGGGTAAGATTTGTGAAAGTGTACATAAGATTGCAAGCGTAAATTAAATTTGCATTTGCAAGATAAGTTTTGTAAAGGTGTAAATTGCCTTTCAAGTGTAAGAAAAAAATATTTGCAGCATTTTACTGTTATTCGTAAGTGTAATTCATGTATTGTGAAACTGCAGCTTCATGTTAACGCAAAATAAATATGATCTGTATTCTTCTGACATCCATTTTTCCGTGCTAAGACGATTGACATGTTTCTTTCGCTAAGATACGGCCAAAATCATCGCACGACTGTGAACATCGATTTGCAAGCGAAAACATCAGAGTCAGGAACTGCAAAACAGATTGACCGTGTAAAACCAACCTTTGTGTAATTTTTTTTTTGAAAATGTCTAAATGACTTGTGTACGTAGGGAAAAAAAGTTCCCGAAAGAAACCGATTTGTACAGTTCCGTCTTTCTTTTAGCTGCGCTTAAAGTTTTGGCACGATTCTCTCACTGGCTGAGTTTTGCAAGCGTGAGGAGGAAGGCGGGTCCACCTTCTTCTGTAGCCAATCAAATGAGCTGCTCGCTGACTCTCGATTTCCCCTTATCTGATTGGTTCAATAAAAACCCAGACGCCAAAACACATCTTTATCTTCATTTGGCTCAGCATTCTGAGCTAGTGTGTTAACTTGAAAGGCAATTTACACCTTTACAAAACTTATCTTGCACATGCAAATTTAATTTACGCTTGCAATCTTATGTACACTTTCACAAATCTTACCCTGTGCTTGCGATTCTTTAAGGCATCGATTTACCTTCATAGGTTTCTTTTTACCTTTAAATGTTACTACATTTTGGAATATAACATTCCAAAAAATAATATTGTACTTTTTACTGCACTACTATCACAAAATGTACCAGCTTTTCTGGAAATAGAGTTGTACTTTATAAGAATCTGTTAGATTATGCAATTGTGTTATTCTGAAATAAAGTTTACTATTGATTTAACCATTTTCTAATATCGCCAGTCATGAATCACCTCTTTGTATGAGAAGTACTGTTCCTCTAATCTCTTAAGATCTTCTTCGGGTAACAAAGGTCCAAGTGATGAATTGTTGATGTGCTCCTCTAGTTCTTTGTGCTTCAGTACATCGCTAAGAAAAACAATGTTAAAGAATATTAACATTTCTGAAAATGTTGTAGAATTTATGATGTAATTTATGAAGAAATAGTCCATGATTTTGACAATGCCAATTGGCTCTTACTTTGGGTAGTAATTGACAATCCAACTCAATATATAGAGGCAATCCTCAAAATCACTACAGGATCTGGAGAGCTCTTGGAGTCTGGTGGAGAAGGTTTGATGGTAGAGTTGAGCATACGTTCTGCAGATGTCAAAGTCTGGTGGGTAACATTCTCTCAGATTTTGCACCACTTGGAGCAGGTCTTTTTTTACTTGTTTGCCCATTCGACACACCTCTCTCTTCAAGGAGCTAGACAGCTGGTCTACTTCATTCTCCTGTTCATCTGCATTCTTCATTCGTTTCTCCACGACTGTCTGGAGTAGCATGTCATGCATCTGTCTGCACTTTGTGGGCCTCCATATTGGACGCTGATTCACAGCCACTTCAGCCCAGCGTCTGTCCTGTGCCTCCTCTTGAAGTATTGAAGTCAAAGCACTCTTGAGTGTCTCCTGATTGTCCTCAGTGAAAGAGTCATGGATGGCCATCTTCAGTCGCAAAATAAAGGTCTCATGGTCTGTCTGCAACTTCTCCTCCTCTTCTTCTTCTGCCTTGGCCACTTCATTTAAACCAAAGACACGTTCCTCAGCTTCCACAAGCTGCTGCTGTGCTTTAGCCAGACGGTTCTGTTCAAGGTTCCCAGTGAAATCCAGGTCCACTGTAGAATGTGAGAAGACAATTCTATTATAGTAACTTCATTTTTTCTGAAAATGTAAATGGGCATTTTGATTGTTTTATTTTCCAGTTTGAAAACCCTTGTAAAATAGTTCCTTTAATTTTGAATAGCATACATGAAAAGATTGTTACCTGATGGAGTTTCATGGGAATTTGAATTCTTCTGGCGTTTCATGAAGTCAGGAATTTTCATTTTGATTTTGATTGTTTGTTTCTGACTTCCCTCTTTAGGATCACCAGGGGAATCTGCTATGCCTTTAATGACATCAAGGTCCACAATTAATGGAATATTAAATAGACTTCATTTCAGCTTGACAAAGTCACCAATGCATATCACTGGAAACCAAACCCTCCTACTAGCGCTATACAGCTGCTAACCAACATGAGAGAGGTTCCACATTAGTGAAAATTAGCATTAGTAAAGCTAATGAGCACTATGCTGGTGTGGGTATTTCTGTAAAAATTTTATTCAAATCCAAGTATATTGTAGCAGAGCTTTTCAAAAATATGAACCTATTTGCTTCTATGACTTCTGTGTACCCAGTAAAATAGTGCAATCTAAAAACAGAAAAGGTTGTTGATCTGTAAATGAAAATTAAGTTATAATTTCATAATGGAACATGTAGCAATGTAGACAACAAGATGACACATAAAAACAAAACAAACCAACAAAAACATGAACCCCACATTGTGTTATTTTACCTACCATCACCCTGTAGCCCAAGACTATTTTTCCACTGAAGCTAAGCAGGGCTGAGCCTGGTCAGCACCTGGATGGGAGACCAACTGGGAAAACTAGGTTGCTGCTGGTAGAGGTGTTAGTGAGGCCAGCAGTGCTCACCCTGTGTCTGTGTGGGTCCTAACAACCCAGTTTAGTGATGGGGAAACTATACTGTAACAAGCACCGTCCTTCAGATGAGACATTAAACCGAGGTCCTGACTCTCTGTGGTCATTAAAAATCCTAGGATGTCCTTCGATAAAGAGTAGGGGTGTAACCCCGGCATCCTGGCCAAATTTCCCCATTGGCCCCTGTCCATCATGGCCTCCTAATCATCCCCATATATATATATATATATATATATATATATATATATATATATATATATATATATATATATATATATATATATATATATATATATATATATATATATATATATATACACTGATTGGCTTCATTACTCTGTCTCCTCTCCACCAATCAGCTGGTGTGTGTGGTGGGCATTCTGGCGCAATATGGCTGCCGTCATCCAGGTGGTGCTGCACATTGGTGGTGGTTGAGGAGATTCCCCCCTTCTATGTAAAGCGCTTTGAGTGCCTAGAAAAGTGCTATATAAATGTAACAAATTATTATTATTATTATTATTATTACTACCTAAGATTGTTTAGGGGTTGAGAGCATCTTGAAATTTTGAATTCTTAAGGTGTGTCGTAAAGTTTTTCATTTGAATAGTTTTTGGTATTTTGAGTTTGTGTTTTTTTTCTGACATTGTACTTTGGGTTCTTCATCAGTGATGCCTTCATCACTTCTTATTTCTTCACTAATCTCAAGGTCTCCCATACGGAAATGTAATATATATACACATATATCACAAACACGCTAGGCTCCACCTTCACCCAATCACAGAGCACTCCCTCTCCTGAGTATTAATCATGCACACCTGCACCCCATCAGCATGGCAATCACCTCCAGCACGAAAGACACACTCTCACACCCAGTCTTTGTCCGGTCTTGTTTGCATCAAGACTAACCTCTATGCTTACCTCTAGGACTACCAAGCTACTTACCTGTCTCCTGTGTTATCTCCAAGTCTCCCTCGTTGTTCCTTGTCTCCTGTGATTACTCCACAGTCTCCTCCGCTCCAATGTGTCTCCAGCTCAAGAATAAGGACATTGTCATCCAGTTATCCACCTCAGTTTCCAGGCATTACCATGTTTACTCACCTGCACTGCCTATCACTCATCTGGTTGTTCAAATAAACATTCCAATACCTGCATCCATGTCTCTGTCCCTTCTGTGTTGTAACAGAAGACCAGACCACAACCGCTGAGCACCAGTATGAGCACCCCAGATCCCTTCTAAGAGCTTGTGGATGCTGTACGCAGAGCACTTCCTTCCATCCAGCACCTACTCCAGCGTCCACTTCCGCACACACCGCCATCTCTCCTTCACCACCAGTGTATGCCAGTCCCATGGCCAGACCTGCGCCCTTCTCTGGATCGGCGGAGGATTGCAACGGGTTCATCCTGTAATGTTTGCTGGTCCTGGAGATGCAACCGCACATGTATCCGAACGACCACGCTAAGGTAGCGTTCATTATCTTACGCTTTGTTGGGCCAAAACTCTTTGGTCCCAGAACAGTCCCATAACCCAGTCTCTCTCCAGTTTCATCTCTCATTTCAAGGAGGTTTTCAGGACACCAGCCTGGGATGCATCGATCGGTGAGCAACTGTACCAATTAAAGCAAGATACCATGACTATGAATGAATATGCTCTGTAATTCCGCACCCTAGCTGCCGCTAGCGGATGAAACGAACCGGCCCTGTTAACCACGTATCAACAGGGTCTGAATCCACGAGTGTGGTTGCATCTCGCTGCATACGAGGATTCCATCGGGCTCAAACGCTTCATCCAACTCTCCATCCGCTTCACCACTCTAATGCAGTCTTGCTTCGAAGAGCACCAGGGCCAGCCACTCCTCCATCCCCCTGCCGACCAGAGTCCATCAGCCCTCCAGAACCAGCCCACGAACCCATGCAGCTTGAAAGCTCGAGTTTGAGCCACGCCGAACGGCAGAGACGGGGGGTGCCCAGAGTTTGTTTATATTGTGGCTCCTCCGAGCACTTTATCTCCAAGTGCCCGATTCGTCCTCCTCATCCCATGGTGATTGCAATACTTCCTTCGATAAATAAAATGAAGCCACTCACTACTATTGTGAACCTAACTGCTGCTGGTGTCACCCTTCCAGTTTGTGCCCTTCTCGACTCTGGGTCAGCCGGCAACAATCTCTGGCGCCCTCTGCCATTAGCTCAAGCTCAAGTCTACAGCCAAGCGTCCATCTACCAGATCGAATCGGTCACGGGCAGACCCCTCAGCCGGAGACAAGTGCATTTCTGTGCCGGTCCTATACAGCTTCAAGTGCGAGTCCTACATGTGGAACAACAATATTTGCTGGTTCTGGAGGAATCCACCGCTGATGTGATCCTAGGGCGCCCATGGTTGGAGCAGCACAACCCAATTGTTTCCTGGAGGACTGGCGAGATCATGAAGTTGGGCGACAGCTGCTTCCCGAACTGTTTCTCTGCTCTCCCAGCTCCTGATGTTCCTCGATCCGAAGAACTCTGCACTACCTCCATCAAAAGCCCTGTGGAGAATGTTTCTTGGAGGGACATCCCTCCAAGCTACCTCCACACCGGCCATGGGACTGTGCCATCGATCTGCTTGCGGGTGAGTCAGTGCCCCGTGGGTTCTTTTTTCCAACTTCTTTTTTGTGGCTTAGAAGGACGGAGACTTGCGGCCTTGTATTGACTACCGAGCCCTCAAAAATCACTGTCTAGTTATGTTACCCCCTTCCTCTTGTCCCTGCTGCGCTGGAACATCTCCGTGGTGCCATTGTCTTCTCCAAGTTGGACCTCCGCAGCGCTTACAACCTCATCCAGATATGTGAGAGGAATGAGTGGAAGATGGCTTTCGTGACCCCTACGAGTATTGTTGAAGAATTCTCTTTCTATAAACAAATTTTTGTTGTCAGAAGAGGCTTTATTCACACCAACCAACACAACAAACCCTGAGGGCTGAATGCAACCGGTTCCCCCTCCTTGCCACTTATTTTCTGTCATATATATACCATAGCTGTCTTCCTATTTTGGTAACAACCACCTGGCTCACATATCACCACATTCTAAGTTCTAATTCTGTCCTGTCCTTCTAAAGGGCATTCTCAAAGTCAGCACACATTTGAACACACTTGAAACATCAGCACACATTTGAACATAATAGTGTCTTTTCATTAGCCTAAAACTGCTCATTTTTAAATAATAAAATCTTCTACATTCCCCCCTCTGGGGCTTACCTAAGCCCCACCTTCACTAACCTTTTCCCAGATGTGTAGTTTCAGAATCCATTTTTTTTCAGTTATGCTACCTAATGACTTAAAATAAGTAACTCAGTTTCACTACCAATGACTAGATTATGCAACCACACTCCGGAGGAATATTAGAACCAAACATCTCCTTCCAGATTTTGCTTTGTTTTCTTTTTCATGAATGGAGTAAAATATTCTAATTTCCCTAATTCCTATGTCTTATCATCAATACATTGTTATAAGCGTGAGCATGCAATTTGTTCAGCCTTGCCTGTGGTTTTCACAGTTATGTAGAATAGTCAAACATCAAACCATGCATTATACTATTAAAAGCTCTTTTTATATCATAGTCATCTTCTTCAACCCAGATACTTTGCGCATCGTAGAGGGTCACCTTTGGGTTAGGCTAGCACATACACCCAAGGTCTGGCTCATCATTCATCTTCTTCGTCCTCATTGGAGGTACTTGAATCAACTTCCAATGCTTGTAAAATCCAGTTTGATTTATCAGGCCAGTCTTTATTGTCCATTAGGTTTCCATTGTCTTGATTTTTTAGCACTTCCATATGCTTTACCGTGGTTTGGACAACTAATGATCTTGCTATAGGAAGTACACAACAGAATAATATTCCTCCTATTAATAATGCTATTCCTATGAATATTCCTATTTTAGTGAACCATGCTCCTGTAAGACTGAAAATACTGGTTGAGGCCCTGGTCTGAGAAAAAGGGATAATTACCATTTGACCTCCCCCATACGACCTCACTTCCGCAAACTACTAAGAACTCACACAAGAATATGGTTTAATGTGAATGTTTATCATTGACTGTTATGTTTTTGGTGTCATTTGAAATGTCTCAAAGTGAGTGGTAGAGATACCTCATATCCAGATAGATAAAATAAAATGTAATAAGGTTTTAAGAGTTTATGGATAACTGACTTCCAAAGGAAGGTGGTCTCTCAAGCAAATGGTCACCCACCCCCATGAAGGTGCGACCACTGCATGCAAATTTCTTTTGTTAGCACATGTTTCCATGTGAAAGAGGTCTGACTATTTAATGTGATGCAGCAGAGAGTTCGGGGCCTTTTTCTGTACTTCAGATCGGCCCGTGAGGCTGAGAGAACGAAATCTCTCAGCCTCACGTATTTCTTAAAGTTGGGTTTGCATCTTCTCTCTATTCCTGAGCATTTGATGTTTTGTATCGATTATCTTTGAATTGATTATGAAATTGGCATGATACATTTACCTGATATAATAAATTGTTACATTTGATTATTCTAACTGAATTTGACCTTGTTCACTTAATGGTTAAAAGGAATAGTCAAACATTCACTCAATTGTGAGGCACAGATATTATTAAAACCTTTCATTTATGGAGTCAGATGAAATAAACGAGTAAATATATGATTAATATATTACAAATTTAACCAACCAATACTTTGCATGAGTGAGGACAGAACACATGAGACCTTCCCCGTGTATTGGCGAACCGCCAGATTGGCCTAATTTCACGGGCCCTACAAAATGGTGACCTCGACGTGATCTCAAAACAGATCAAAGCAGTTTCACGAGAAACGTCCTTTTCAGCAAGTATTGGGATTTTAAAATCAACAAGAGGTTTTGAACATCTTCTCTTTCTTCCGTGGTTGTGGTAAGTCAATTTTCTTTGCATTTTTAGAAGTGTTGAAGAAATGTTTGCATTGTTTACGGGTTTGGAATTAAAACCCTTTGTTTAGAAGCGTGAGGCCGCAGCCAGATGAAGAATGATTAGATTGTAAAGATCTCCTTGTTTTGCCGAAGCAACAGGAAGCGAAACCTAAAGTGAGAATAACATCTTCCAAATAATTAATAACTCGATGAAGAGCCGAAAAAGTAAAGCCTAAAAGTTTTAAAATCAACCGCATGTTTTCCGGCCATTGTTGTATCTGGGCTTGTTAAAGACAAACCAGCAACACGTGAAGAGAATGAGCAAACTAACAGAAAACAGAGAAAGAAAAATCTAAGTTGAAAAATCTACATTTGTAAACGATCGGAAAACATGTGATTTTATAAATAAAAGGCAGATCGATGCATTGTTTATAAAAAGAAAATTTTGGGGAAACAGGATGATATGATTTACAGGCTAAAAACGCTCAAGGCTAATGCTAAATGCTATTGTCAATGCTAAGCCATGCTGCGCCCAAGGCTAATGCTAAATGCTATTGTCCATGTTGCTTTAAAAACGCTCAAGGCTAACTTTAATGCTAAATGCTAAAGCCATGCTGCGCCCAAAACGCTTAACCCTTGTTTTGTGTCACTGGCTGACTGGGAGGGAAAGTCTCCATTTGCATGAATTGTATGAAACAGATATTAGAAGTATCAGAAAATTGTGCGTAACACATCATGCACATAGAACACAATTTGGTTGTTTGTGCTACAACATGCACATAGGCTAATTTAAAGTTTATTCTTTAAACACAGGATTACTTTACTGTAAGTGTAGTTGAAACACTTAGGCAAAGGTGATATAGATGTTGTATTCTATTGCTTTGCTGTGGGTGTTTGGAACACTTAGGTAAAAAGGTTGTAGATGTTGTATTCTAGGCCATGTGTCCTATGTAAACTGAATTAAACATGTGTGTCTATACTAAATTTGATCATGTGATTCACAATGAATTTGAATATCACACACGCACTCACACACACGCACTCCCACACACACTCACTCAGACTTTCTCACTCACACTCACTCACTCAGACTTGCTCACACACACACACACACACACACACACACACACACACACACACACACACACACACACACACACACACACACACACTCACTCACTCACTCACTCACTCACTCACTCACTCACTCACTCAGACTTTCTCACTCACACTCACTCACTCAGACTTTCTCACTCACACTCACTCACTCAGACTTTCTCACTCACACTCACTCACTCAGACTTTCTCACTCACACTCACTCACTCAGACTTGCACGCACGCACTCACTCACTCTCTCACTCACACTCTCTCACTCCCACTCACTCACTCACTTACACTTTCTCACTCACACTCTCTCACATGAAGAAACATATAATTCCCCCAAAAATGTAACATGAAATAGTGGAATGGAGGTAATATTTTTTCCTTGATTTACTGTAATTTTAACTAATGAATCCTTAACTTTGAAATCAGTATGATAAACTTTATGCCTTCTACAAATAAAGATTGGATTAAAAATACAACATATCATAAATTACACTTAAAATATTATTAAAATTGTAATTGTTATTGATTTAAACCTGTAAAAACATAAAAAATAGAAAAAAATATATATTACCAGGTAGAGGAAAACAAAATCTTAATAGGTCATTATAAGACGCCTTAATAAATTATATTAATATGTTTCGATTGTGACAAATTTGGGGAGAATGGAAAATCTTCCAGCATTTTCTGAAAATAAAGTATGAGAATTATCTGCAAATGTGTACTAGAAAATTACTAGAAATGTGTACCTTGGATATTATACAATTTGCATACATGCAAAATTTGTGGGGAAAAATACAAAATTTCAACTCTAACTTTGCACCAATTCTGTAGAATGGCCCATATATATATATATATATATATATATATATATATTAGGGGTGGTGAAAAATATCGATTAATCGCGAGTATGTTATGGACGAGCATGAATCGATCATTAAATTTTCAAAAATCGATTTTTTTATTTATCTAAACCTGACTCTACCGCCGTGTGTGTGTGTGTGTGTGTGTGTGTGTGTGTGTGTGTGTGTGTGTGTGTGTGTGTGTGTGTGTGTGTGTGTGTGTGTGTGTGTGTGTGTTCATTAGATGAATGTAAATCTGTCGTTAATGCTGAGATGATTCTGAGGGAACACTCCAGATTCAGAAATCCTCCCGCCTCGCCTCCTCTGGAGCTCAGGCACATTAGCATTAGCGCGTTAGCACGGCTCAGATTCGCGCACAAACACCGAATAAACGCCTTCAATCCGCAGATTTATGAGCGCTTCAGATGAGCGAGCGCGACACACATCGACGCGCACATTCGCGGGAATTAAGGCGATCCTGAGGACGCGATGAGCGGATCTCACACACACACACACACACACACACAGCCGGACTGATGCTGGAAACACCGCTCCGCTGCACCGACCCGCGGCTCCCGCTCACGGAACCGAACGGGCCTCGACACTCCTCCGACACGAACCCGTTTTTCTTCTGTCGTTTTTTCCCCTTTTGTCTTTCTCACGTCAGGAAACGAACGAGAGGAGCTCGAGCGTTCCACGCGTTCCCGCCCCCCTCACGCGCGCACCGCATCCATCACTCTTGACATTTTGTCACTGTGTTCTACAGTACAGTATATAAGCTGAAGCTACAGTAAGTTGTTCAAAAATGTTAATTTTGTCTTCTTAATGATTAAATTGGACAATTTTCTTCTAGAAAGACAAGGTGTTTGGAGAAAAAACTTCTTCTTTACCTTGTCATGTTTCGACTGCAACCTGCAGTCTTCCTCCACCTGAACACGTTGTCTTTCTAGAAGAAAATTGTCCAATTTCTACAGTATGTTGGTTCTGATCTACTTCCTAAAGGAAATAAGTCTTTCATTTATTTGTTATTGTTTAGTTCAACTTGATGAGTCACAACACAATGTGATGTATTCATTTCTGTGTAACTACACACTACACAACAAGTGCTTTGAGTTGTTGTTACTCAATAAAAGAGTTAAGTAATTCAGCAGCTGACATTTTTTATATACTGCAATCACTTTGTAGTGTATTTTCGTTTACTGTTGTGAAATGGAAAATCAATAATCGCTAATCGAGAATCATTAATAATCGAAAATCGACTGTAATCGAATCGGGACGTCAATAATCGTAATCGAATCGAATCGGGAAATCAGACAGATTAACCACCCCTAATATATATATATATATAATATATATATATATATATATATATATATATATATATATATATATATATATATATATATATATATATATATATATATATATATATATATATATATATATATAAAATATATATATATATATAATATATATATATATATATATATATATATATATATATATATATATATATATATATATATATATATAATGGTCTTTTTAAAAAACTGCTTTTAAGACAACTCCTCCTGCTTGTAATGCACACAGTATTGACACATTATCAATCTGTTCACAGAAACAAAGCATTGAGATGAGACGTGAAACTGTCATCCGCAGCCTTATCCTGTACCTGGGCGAGAAAGAAGAAGAGCTGTTTGAAGATTGCTCGGTAAACTATGATTTTCTTTTTGTGTCAAAAATAATTTTTAAGTGCAAGTGAAAAAGTAAAACATAAACTTAAAGATTTTCCATTCAGCAATGGTTCAAAAAATTTTGTGCAGTCACAACTTAAATCTAGTCTGGCTATTACAAAGGCATAGGGTTTCCTGGCACTGTAAAGGTGCAGGCACACAATGTATGGTTTCGAACAACATTAATTTTATGGGTACAATCTGTGAAATGTGAATCTCCTACTAAATGTTTTTACTTATGTTGCCTCACTGTAAAACACATTACATGTTCGTTCTGCACTGATAATGAATCTCTTTTGTATTTTTCTCAATAGAATTGTTCTTTCTTTCTTTCTTATAAACTGTATGCAGGAGGACACTCGCAGTAATACCGCTGAACATATCCTTAAGATACTGGTCGTTCATGGTGCTGATCGAGAGGATCCAGTCAACGTGTCCATCCTTTTGGAAGGCAGGGAGATGTTTCCAGGGTGTGGCAGTACTGCTAAAGCTTGCACACTGCTGATGGGGCTTATTTATGCCCTCAACCTGGCATACCCCCCAACACTGCGCTACACCTTTGAGGTGTTCCAGAAACTTTTCCTGGACCTGGATGGTGTAAAGATGTCCCCAAAAGTGCAATCTTTAAAATTGAAGTTGCTCTCCTAAATGCTATCGACATGGCATGTGCTGTACAATCGCTGTACAATTAAAATTCTTTTAATTTTTTTAATGTTTTACTGTGTCAAGGTTTTAAGAGCATAAAGAGCAGTTAGTGTTGGTTTAAATTGGGTATTTGAAAAATATCATTCCAGATCTGTGTTAGATGGAGTAGAATGGATTTTCCCTTTCTTTGGGGGAATTTTTTGTTGTTGTTGTTTTTACAGAACAGCAGACACTCGAATGATCATTAAGGAAAAGTGACCATTCTGTTTCAGCTGGAATATACATGTGCTCGTCATTAATGTTAGCTATGCAACTGTTGGCTGCTGAGGTTTAGTTGAACCTTACAAGGTTAATTCTACAGTTGTAAATTATCAGAGAGGTTACTGAATGTACCTGAACTAATAATCAGTTGATGTGAAGATTACTGATTTAATGGTTCATTATAAATGTTGACATAATAAACTGTTCAACTTGATTGTATTTATTTGTGGTAAAAGTATTTGATGCAGAGAAAATTATTAAATTTATTTGGAAACACTTAAAAAAAAACATTTACATAATAATAGTGAGTAATATAAATTCATTAAACTAAGTAATTCAAAGTATGAAATGGACAGACATTATAAAATCTACTTAATTACTTCATAACAGTAAATATTACAGATTTATAAAATGTACTTGATATTTTCACAACAGTGATGGTCCTTTTAAAATTAAATTTACTTAATTACTTTTAATAACTACAACCTGCTAAGTTAAATATTATTAAGTAACATTTACTTACTGCTTTCACAAATGTTACATTTATAATTAAGTACATTTTACTTGATACTGGCAAGTAAGTTGTACTTGATATCACAGCAGTAAAATTTACTAAGAAAAATTGAGTGCAAATTGTTACAATGATTTTATCAAGTAAAACCTACAAGTTGTTTTTATCAGTGTAGTGGAAGCACTGCTATTTCCTATATAGCTGCAGTAAACCATTTACAGGAGCATAGAATTGCCATCTGGCTACAGTGTGAAATTACAATTGCATTAACCATGAAGATGTTTTCATTGCAACAGGACTCAATAACCTTGACCTTTGCCATTTCTAATTTGAGCAAGTTCTAATACTTTTCATTGGTTCAATTACCAGTGCCAAAAGGGAGGGGAGTTGTGCCGTTATCTTTTGCTTACAAAACTAGAAATGTGGCACAGATAACAGAAAACCAACTCATCCTGTAAAACAGCAAATGCTAAGCAGGCAACGTCAAAACAGATGAACTAATTTCTGCCCACAGATCTGACTAATGAGAGCAACTAGAAGTCTCTGATTAATCCAAAAAATTACCCTGCAGAACTGGAGTGTAAAATGCTAAACAGCAGACAGAAGTACCACCGTTTTTTGCAGGTCAAAAAATATCTGCACTAACTAAAATGTGTGAATGACACCATAACAGATCTGGCTGTAATGAGAGAAAGCAATGAGCAGAAAAAATCCAAACTTGAAATCCAACCGGTCAAACATTTGTCCTTCACTTCCAGCATTTGCCTTAACTTCTATTCTTAAATTTTTTATTTTTAACATAGCTTCACAAAATTTTTCTCCTGGCGCAGTATTATTTGGTATAAAAGTACAACACTGATCTCCAAATATAATACATGCACCTCCTTTGTCTGCCAGTAACCAATCCAGGGCTTGCCTATTTTGCCATGTCATTCTACTTGTTTCTTTTAGTTGTTCTCCTAGTGCGGCTAATGCATCATCAGTGTGATTAATAAATCTTTGCTGATTATAGTAAATATAATTTATCCATTCTGTGTTTTTGTTTTGTGTAATCCATATAAAAATGGGACTGTGCTCCTCAGCAGCGGTTCCTACCAGACCGGTCTGAAATAGTCCCAATGTAAACACTTATTATAAGTGTACATAATGATTCAGAGTAAGACAAAAATACGGTTTGGAAAATGGATTCATGTAGTAGATTCTCATTATATAAGTTTTGTAAATCTCGAACACAAAAAAAGTTACGGACAGCCGCTTTAAGTTAATTTGGTTAACTGATTCAAATATTTATAATTAATTATAACGAGTTATGATTAATTATTAATATTTCCCCTTTGAGCTTATTTGTTACAATACTATAGAAGAACAACTGGTAAATTAATGAGCAAATAAAAAACAGAAGCAAGGGCTGCCCAGTCCCAACTTAGTTGCACTGTCAGAATATTAAAAAATTAAGTTGACACTTCTAACAGATGTAGTTAATTTAAACAAACTCTGTGGCAAATTACTCAACATTATGTGGCAAATATTCAGGAAAAATGTTATGTGATTTTCTGAGTGAAAATTATAAATGCAAATATTTCCATTAGTACCAGGCAATCAATTAATCGTGATCCATCACGAATCACATCCAAAATAAAAGTTAGTGTTTACATAATATATGTGTGTGTACGGTGTATAATTATTATGTATATATAAATACACAAACATGCATGTATATATTTAAGAATATACAGTATATATATGCTAATATTTCTTAAATATATTAGATTAGATTAGATTAGATTCAACTTTATTGTCATTACACAAGTACAAGTACAAGTACAAGGCAACGAAATGCAGTTTAGGTCTAACCAGAAGTGCAATAGCAGCAAGTGCAGGATATATACAGTGGTTGCGTAAGTGCAGGACATGGATATGTACTGAATATATATAAATATGTATAAATAGAGAGATGGTTATTACTATAAACAGAGCTGAATTTACAGGTGAATATGTACAGTGAATAAATATACAGATGGCTATTACTATAAACAGAATTTACAGGTGAATATGTACTATGAATATAATATACAGATGGCTATTACTTTAAACAGAATTTTACAGATAGAGGTATACAATAATATGTTAGGCTAATATGAGGAATATAGCAGTGGATTAAGGTAGTGCAATAAAATATGGACAGAGCTATCCGAAAGAAAGTGTAAAAGTGCAGTGGAAGTGGTTGCATGTTACAGTTAGATGTACGGTGCAAAATGCAAATGTAAACAGTGGTACTATAAATACAGTCGGCAGTGCAAATGAGCATAATCCAGTTAAGATATGGTAGTGCAAGATGCATAAGTAAATAGTTGTTACTGTAATAAACAGTCGGTAGTGCAAATAACAAAGTGAAGGCAGATGTGAGGTTGGAGAGTTAGCAGTTTAAGAGGGAGTGGATCAACGGGGGTTTGAGTTCAGTAAAGAGACAGCTCTGGGGAAAAAAATGTTTGGTCTGCTGGTCCTGGTCCAGAGGATCCTGAAACGCCTGCCGGAGGGCAGGAGAGAAAACAGTCTGTGGGCTGGGGGAGAGGAGTCCTTTAGATTAGATTAGATTAGATTAGATTAGATTAGATTCAACTTTATTGTCATTACACAAGTACAAGTACAAGGCAACGAAATGCAGTTTAGGTCTAACCAGAAGTGCAATAGCAGCAAGTGCAGGATATATACAGTGGTTGTGTAAGTGCAGGACATGGAAATGTACTGAATATATATAAATATGTATAAATAGAGAGATGGTTATTACTATAAACAGAACTGAATTTACAGATGAATATATACAGTGAATAAATATACAGATGGCTATTACTATAAACAGAATTTACAGGTGAATATGTACTATGAATATAATATACAGATGGCTATTACTATAAACAGAATTTACAGGTGAATATGTACTGAATATAATATACAGATGGCTATTACTTTAAACAGAATTTTACAGATAGAGGTATACAATAATATGTTAGGCTAATATTAGGAATATAGCAGTGGATTAAGGTAGTGCAATACATTATGGACAGAGCTATTCGAAAGAAAGTGTAAAAGTGCAGTGGAAGTGGTTGCATGTTACAGTTAGATGTACGGTGCAAAATGCAAATGTAAACAGTTGGTACTATAAATACAGTTGGCAGTGCAAATGAGCATAATCCAGTTAAGATATGGTAGTGCAAGATGCATAAGTAAATAGTTGTTACTGTAATAAACAGTCGGTAGTGCAAATAACAAAGTGAAGGCAGATGTGAGGTTGGAGAGTTAGCAGTTTAAGAGGGAGTGGATCAACGGGGGTTTGAGTTCAGTAAAGAGACAGCTCTGGGGAAAAAACTGTTTGGTCTGCTGGTCCTGGTCCGGCGGATCCTGAAACGCCTGCCGGAGGGCAGGAGAGAAAACAGTCTGTGGGCTGGGGGAGAGGAGTCCTTTAGATTAGATTAGATTAGATTAGATTCAACTTTATTGTCATTACACAAGTACAAGTAGGGTTGCCACCCGTCCCGTAAAATACGGAATCGTCCCGTATTTACAAGCAAAATGACGTGTCCCGTATCAAACCAATACGGGACGCGATTTGTCCCGTATTTTTACACAGGTCCACACATAGTTCAATAAACACATACGGATTTTGCAGTGTGGAGAATACTGATAGCAAATATAAAGAAATCAATTTCACAATAAGTAGTACAGGAGCTCATTTGTGCGTGATTGTGTTTTAGTTGCTGGAGTCTCGAGAGCATGCGCTGTGCCAGTGTGCCTGCAAACTTGCGAGGTGTTTTAAAAACATGTCGAGCTCGCGTCGCGTCCACCGTTTGAACGCAAGAGGATCTCCAGATATAGAGCTGAATATCAAAAAGGTATCAGTGGGTCTGTCCAGTAACTCATGATGAACCTCAGGCCAACTGCACACTTTATGAGAAGCATTTCAGTGTCTCAGACTGTCTGACACATCCGTGCTTCTAAAGGTAGGCCTATAGTTTTTTTAAATGGATAATATATTAATATAATATTCCATACATTATCAGAGCTTGGCAGACAGAATTATTATTTTTTAGACAGGTTAATGAATAGATTATAGCCTAATAAATGTTATCATTAATTTATAATTCATCTAGGCTATATTCATCATACATAATACATAATCCTGTCATATAAAGTTTGACATTTAAAAAAATATTTAGATAAAAATGGGACAAATAATTACATGATAATATAGTCATAATTTAAGTAAATTAATAAAATAAAATATATATTTTTTTAAAATTCAAAAAAGTGATTACTGGTTCAGAATGACTGCTTAAAGGGACAGTTCACCCAAAAATAAAAATTCTGTCATCATTTGCTCACCCTCAAGTTGTTCCAAACATGTATACATTTCTTTGTTATGTTGAACACATAGGAAGATTACTGTGGAAGTCAATGGTGCCCTCAAAGTAGCCTGCGTACAGGCTGAACTTTGAACTTTCTTCAAAATATCTTCTTTTGTGTTCAGCAGAACTCGTACAGGTTTGGAACATCATGAGGGCGAGTAAATGATGACAGAATTTTCATTTTGGGTGAACTATCCCTTTAAAGTGCACCAAATAGGCGACTAAAGAGTTATTTTGAAATAAATAAAATCAAATGTAAAATTATATAAAATGTGTTCTGTTGCAAGTTCACATACTTGATCTCATGTTTTCTTATATGGTTTATTATTGAGCTGTCAAATTGTAAATGTTGAAATAATCATTTCATGACGTATTCTTTATGTCTGTCCGTTATGCAATTGTTTTTTTTTTTTGGGGCGAGTGGGTGTCATGAATGGGTGTCCCTTATTTTGCCACACTGAAGGTGGCAACCCTAAGTACAAGTGCAAGGCAACGAAATGCAGTTTAGGTCTAACCAGAAGTGCAATAGCAGCAAGTGCAGGATATATACAGTGGTTGCGTAAGTGCAGGACATGGAAATGTACTGAATATATATAAATATGTATAAATAGAGAGATGGTTATTACTATAAACAGAACTGAATTTACAGGTGAATATGTAGTGAATAAATATTCAGATGGTTATTACTATAAACAGAATTTACAGGTGAATATGTACTATGAATATAATATACAGATGGCTATTACTATAAACAGAATTTTACAGATAGAGGTATACAATAATATGTTAGGCTAATATGAGGAATAGCAGTGGATTAAGGTAGTGCAATAAATTATGGACAGAGCTATCCGAAAGAAAGTGTAAAAGTGCAGTGGAAAGTGGTTGCATATTACAGTTAGAAGTACGGTGCAAATGCAAATGTAAACAGTTGGTACTATAAATACAGTCGGCAGTGCAAATGAGCATAATCCAGTTAAGATATGGTAGTGCAGAATGCATAAGTAGACAGTTGTTACTGTAATAAACAGTCGGTAGTGCAAATAACAAGGTGAAGGCAGATGTGAGGTAGGAGAGTTAGCAGTTTATGAGGGAAGTGGATCAACGGGGGTTTGAGTTCAGTAAAGAGACAGCTCTGGGGAAAAAACTGTTCTTAAGTCTACTGGTCCTGGTCCGGAGGATCCTGAAACGCCTGCCGGAGGGCAGGAGAGAAAACAGTCTGTGGGCTGGGTGAGAGGAGTCCTTGAGGATGCTGCGAGCTCGATGCAGACAGCGTTTCCTCTGAATGTGCTCGATGGCAGGTAGTGGAGTCCCTGTGATGCGCTGGGCAGTTTTCACCACCCGCTGCAGTGCCTTGCGCTCCGCAACAGAGCAGCTCCCATACCATACTGCGACACAGTTGGTCAGGATGCTTTCTATTGCACAGCGATAGAAGTTCACCAGGATAGCCGAGGAGAGCTGATTCTTCCTCAGTGTCCTCAGGAAGAAGAGGCGCTGGTGAGCCTTCTTGACCAGGCTGGAGGTGTTGGTCGTCCATGACATGTCCGCCAAGATGTGGATCCCCAGTAACTTGAAACTGGAGACACGCTCAACAGCCATTCCATTGATGTGGATGGTGTCGTGTGTGCCTCTTGACTCTTTCCTGAAGTCCACGATGAGCTCCTTCGTTTTGGTGGTGTTGAGGAGCAGGTTATTATCAGCGCACCATGTGGCCAGGTACTGGATCTCCTCCCTGTAGGCAGTCTCATCATTGTTGCTGATGAGACCAATCACTGTAGTGTCGTCCGCAAACTTGACAATGGAATTAGATCCATACACAGGCTTACAGTCGGAGGTGAAGAGGGAGTAGAGAAACGGACTTAGCACACAGCCCTGTGGTACACCAGTGTTGAGTGTGATGGACGTGGAGCAGGTGGATCCTGATCGAACATTCTGTGGTCTGTCAGTTAGGAAGTCCAAAATCCAGTTACACATTGAAGTGTTGATGCCCAGGTCTCCAAGTTTGGCTATTAACTTGGTTGGGATGACAGTGTTGAATGCTGAGCTGAAGTCAACAAACAGCATGCGTGCATAAGTGTTCTTATGGTCCAGATGGGTGAGCACAGAGTGCAGTGCCATGGAAACTGCATCCTCTGTGCTCCTATTGCTGCGGTAGGCAAACTGGTGTGAGTCCAATGTGGATGGTAGAGAGTCTTTTAGGTGTTCCAGGACCAGCCCCTCAAAGCACTTCATAATGATGGGTGTGAGTGCTACAGGGTGGTAGTCATTAGGGCACCTCGGGCTAGAGTATTTTGGCACTGGCACAATGGAAGTGCGTTTAAAGCATGTTGGAACAGCTGCTTGGGCAAGAGACAGGTTGAAGATGTCTGTTAAAAACCCCAGCGAGCTGCTCCGCACATGCCCTGAGAACACGTCCAGGGATGTTGTCTGGTCCAGCAGCCTTGCGCTGATCCGGCTCAGTGCCTTGCAGACATCTGTGGAGGAGAGTTTGGTGGGTGTTCAGCTGAGGGTTTGAGCTTGGTGGCAGTTTCTCTGTTGTCTCTTTCAAAACGAGCATAGAAGTAATTTAGCTCGTTCAGGAAGTTGGCATCAGTGGCTGCGGGGGTGGAGTGGGTGGGTTTATAATCACTGATGACCTGAATGCCCTGCCACATGCGTCGAGGGTCAGAATTGGAAAAGTGTCTTTAGCTTGTAGCAGTGCTTGGCCTTTTTGATGCCCCTCTTCAGGTTTGCTCTGGATGTGCTGTAGGCTTGTGAATCTCCTGATCTGAAGGCAGTATTGTGTGACTTCAGCAGGAGTCGCACTTCCCTGTTCATCCAAGGCTTCTGATTTGGGTATGTGGTGATCTGTTTCTGGGTTGTAACACTGTCAATGGTGGTATTGATATGATCCAATACAGAGGAGGTGTATGAGTCAATGTCCGTTTGAGCGCCACTGGTGGCTTGAGAAGCAAACATACTCCAGTCTGTGTTTAGAAACCTTTCCTGGAGTGTGGAATCTGCCCCCGCAGGCCACACCTTGATGGTCTTCACTTATGGCTTCACACGGTTGATGAGGGGTGCATATTTCGGGGTGAGAAACAAAGAGAGGTGATCTGACTGTCACATGGTCTAAGGTTTTGTTTCCTCTGGTGTGGCAGGAAACATGCTGGTGAAACTTGGGTAGCACTGACTTTAAGTTTGAGTGATTAAAGTCACCTGCAACAATAAACGCAGCTTCCGGGTGATCAGTCTGTTGTTTACTGATGGCTGCGTGAAGTTCTTTCATAGCAAGCTTGGCATCAGCATCCGGGGGAATATAGGCTGCAGTTATAATGGTGGAAGTGAACTCCCGCGGTAGATAAAACGGTCTACATTTAACCATGAGAAACTCAAGGTTAGCTGAACAATGACTCCCAACAATAGCAGAGTTTGTGCACCAAGCTTTGTTAATGTAAACGCACAATCCACCACCTCTTGTTTTACCGGAGCCATCTAATGTTCTATCTGCCCGGAGTGTGTGGCGTCCCGCTAGCTCAATAGCGGTGTCCGGTATTCCACTGTTTAACCAGGTTTCCGTGAAGATTAGGACGTTACAGTTCAAAGTTTCTAACTGTGTGTGATGCTGAGTCGAATCTCCTCCATTTTGTTCACTAGTGATCGAACATTGGAAAGGAAAATGCTGGGTAAAGAGAGCCGATGTGGAGTTAGCCTTAGCTTAGCCTGTAGTCCTCCACGCTTTCCACACCTTTGTTTACGATCTCTACGCCGTCTGCGTGTACTTCCGCCCGGCCGGGTAGAGTGCATGGCCTCGGGTGTCCTAGCGATCTCAGGAAGGAGTTGAAGATTGTCCATAAAACTGTCGGAAATTCGCAAACCAATATCCAAAAGCTCACAAAGGCTGTACGATGTAAAGGCACAGCTGTTCTGTACGAACAGACCCGAGATGAGCAAGAAAAATACAGCAAAATTGCAGAATCTGGAGAGACGCTGAGCCTCGCGATGTACTCGCGCCGCCATCTTGGTCTATTTCATATACATGCATGTGTGTGCATTTACACTCACCTAAAGGATTATTAGGAACACCATACTAATACTGTGTTTGACCCCCTTTCGCCTTCAGAACTGCCTTAATTCTACATGGCATTGATTCAACAAGGTGCTGAAAGCATTCTTTAGAAATGTTGGCCCATATTGATAGGATAGCATCTTGCAGTTGATGGAGATTTGTGGGATGCACATCCAGGGCACGAAGCTCCCGTTCCACCACATCCCAAAGATGCTCTATTGGGTTGAGATCTGGTGACTGTGGGGGCCATTTTAGTACAGTGAACTCATTGTCATGTTCAAGAAACAAATTTGAAATGATTCGAGCTTTGTGACATGGTGCATTATTCTGCTGGAAGTAGCCATCAGAGGATGACAACGTGGTGGTCATAAAGGGATGGACATGGTCAGAAACAGGTAGGTCGTGGCATTTAAACGATGCCCAATTGGCACTAAGGGGCCTAAAGTGTGCCAAGAAAACATCCCCCACACCATTACACCACCACCAGCAGCCTGCACAGTGGTAACAAGGCATGATGGATCCATGTTCTCATTCTGTTTACGCCAAATTCTGACTCTACCATCTGAATGTCTCAACAGAAATCGAGACTCATCAGACCAGGCAACATTTTTCCAGTCTTCAACTGTCCAATTTTGGTGAGCTTGTGCAAATTGTAGCCTCTTTTTCCTATTTGTAGTGGAGATGAGTGGTACCCGGTGGGGTCTTCTGCTGGTTTAGCCCATCCGTCTCAAGGATGTGCGTGTTGTGGCTTCACAAATGCTTTGCTGCATACCTCGGTTGTAACAAGTGGTTATTTCATTCAAAGTTGCTCTTCTATCAGCTTGAATCAGTCGGCCCATTCTCCTCTGACCTCTAGCATCAACAAGGCATTTTCGCCCACAGGACTGCCGCATACTGGATGTTTTTCCCTTTTCACACCATTCTTTGTAAACCCTAGAAATGGTTGTGCATGAAAATCCCAGTAACTGAGCAGATTGTGAAATACTCAGACCAGCCCGCCTGGCACCAACAACCATGCCACGCTCAAAATTGTTTAATCACCTTTCTTTCCCATTCTGACATTCAGTTTGGAGTTCAGGAGATTGTCTTGACCAGGACTACACCCCTAAATGCATTGAAGCAACTGCCATGTGATTGGTTGATTAGATAATTGCATTAATGAGAAATTGAACGTGTTCCTAATAATCCTTAAGGTGAGTGTGTATATATACATAATAATTATACACCATACACACACATATATTATTTAAACACAATCTTTTATTTTGGATGTGATTAATCACGATTAATCGATTGCCCAGCACTAATTTACACACACACGCAAAGAGAGAGACACACAGAGAGAGAGTCTTTCACACCACGCAGAATCGTAGCTCTACATGTAAACCATATTTTTTGTATTTTCCAGTCAAAACAACAGAGTTTGTTTGGAATTATTAAGATTTTAAGAACAAGCAGAAAATATGCTGGTTTCTTCGGTAGTGGGCGGGACTAATGCGCAAATGGCAATCTCATTGGCTGGTGCTCATCTATCACCATGCTTTGATTTCAGCAAATCAGTCATTAATATTCATGAACCCAGCGTTGTATATTGTTATTAGTAGTAGTAGTAGTATTATCTTATTAATAATGAACAATTATCTATTACTATTATAATTTTTTACAGAAACACTGAATGACCAACCATATCTTATGCACCACACCCACACACAAACATATATATAATGAATGTCAAACGATTAATCACGATATATATAAAAGTTTGTTTACATAATATATGTGTGTGTACTGTGTAAAATTATTATGTATATTTGAATACAATCACATAAATGTATATATTTAAGAAATTTTTGCATGTGCAGTGCATATATATAATTTAGGCCCATAATAAATATAAAAAACATTTCTTGAATATATACATGCATGTGTGCGTATTTATTTACACATAATAATTATACACAGTACACACACATATATTATGTAAACACAAACTTTTATTTTGGATGTGATTAATCGTGATTAATCGATTTGACAGCACTAATATAAATAAAATTGTATATCAGTCTGGCAAGTAAACAAAAAAATGTACTAGCCAATGGCGATTATGTTGCCAAGGCGTGCGTAGAGGGTTGCTGAGACCCATTGTTGTGCCATTCATCCATGACCATCACCTCATGTGGCAGCATGATAATGCACAGCCCCATGTTGCAAGGATCTGATTCTGTACACAATTCCTGGAAGCTGAAAACATCCCAGTTCTTGCATGGCCAGCATACTCACCGGACATGTCACCCATTGAGCATGTTTGGGATACTCTGGATTGGTGTATACGACAGCATGTTCCAGTTCTTGCCAATATCCAGCAATTCCTCACAGCCATTGAAGAGGAGTGGACCAACATTCCACACGCTGTAAAAAATTGATAATGGAAATTGATAATTACATATTGGCCCAATAAATGACTTACAAATAATTATTACCATGCAAAATTATGCATTGTACTAATCACAGCTTGAGATCTCATCAAAATTAAAAATATATATTCACCAAACATATTTAATTGTGCTCAGTGAATTTATTAAGTCGAAGTGAAAAATCCATGTTCAATGAAGTTCTACGTCCAAAAAAATTGTATACGCATGCTCAAAATTCGCCTGAGGAAAACCGTTTATATGGAGATTTCATGCGCGGGAGAGCGAGCAGAGCCAAACCAGCTGGTGCTAAAGAGAATAGAACATTCTCAAGAGAATAGAGATATTCATCAAAATGTTGGTGAGTATTGAGCACTGAAATTATTCTCTAAAGTTTTGCTTATGAACCGGTATGAACATTTAGAATCAGGAGTTCATATGCATTCATTGGTTTCATGAGTGTGTTCCCAGTTACATAATTATCTGGTAGCCAAGTCAAGTCAAGTCAACTTTATTTATACAGCTCTTTTAACAATGCAGATTGTTTCAAAGCAGCTTTACAGTGTTAAACAGGAAAATAATGCAGCATAATTTTATTCAGCCTTATAGCCATTCTGGAGAAAATGGTGATGTCATCAGTTCATTTCAATAATCATACAGTGGCAGTGTGGGCTTTAGATCAGTAATTAGATCAGTAATTTAGTGTGGTGAGGCGGGCGTGGTTTCGCGAGGTCTGCGGGCGGAGAGAAGGAAAGGAACCGAGCGGTGAGTAAGCGGCTCAAACGCAGATTACAAACATCTGTCTCTGATTGCAGTAATTGACGTGGAGAGAGCTATAAAGCCGGTGCGAGAGAGAGACGGAGAGAGAGAGAGAGGGACTGGGACACCACCGCTGCTTCAACGAGCCACTACAAGAATACCGACTGACTGATAAGTTTTGAGTGTTTATTACGGTCTTGAGACCTGTGCGCGCCCACGAGCGCTGTTTATTTTGAACGTTACTGAGTGTAAATAAAAGGAACCTCATCCACCACCACGTTGAGACGGAACCGGGTGTGGTCGTTCGTAGCCGCCCGTATCGCTTACCTGAGCATAAAAAAAAGGTAGAGCGAATTGGAGGCAATGTTGGACATGGGAGTAATAGAAGAATCCAACAGTGACTGGGCGAGCCCGATCGTTTTGGTTCCAAAGCCGGACGGCTCGGTTCGTTTCTGTGCCTAGGGTTGACGAGTTGCTTGACCGGCTTGGTGCTGCTCGATTTTATTCGACGCTGGACTTAACTAAGGGCTATTGGCAGATCCCCTTATCTCCTTTGTCCAAAGAAAAGACAGCTTTCACCACGCCGTTCGGGTTACACCAATTTGTCACCCTTCCTTTCGGCTTGTTCGGGGCTCCAGCGACCTTTCAGCGTCTGATGGACAGAATTCTCCGGCCGCACGCTGCATATGCCGCTGCCTACCTGGATGACATTATCATCTACAGCGGGGATTGGCAGCGTCATATGCAGCATTTGCGGGCTGTCCTGAAGTCGCTGAGGAGGGCTGGGCTCATGGCCAAGCTTGCCGCCAACCCAAAGAAGTGTGCGATTGGGCGGGTGGAAGTAAGGTATCTGGGCTTCCACTTAGGTCACGGGCATGTGCGTCCCCAAATTGATAAGACAGCAGCGATTGCGACCTGTCCGAGGCCCAAGACCAAAAAGGAAGTAAGACAGTTCCTGGGACAGTTCCTAACAACCATCATGTTTTTTAAATATTATTTGAAAAAATTGTGATGTCGGCAGATATACATGCAAGCGAAGATGTGGTGTTTAAATTTAAGTAGTTTCAAGCTTGTTTTTGTTTTTAAGCTGTATTACCTCAAATAGATAGTTGTGGTAAACAGGATTACAAGTGTTCAGTGTTTTTTAAACGTTTAGCTATAACAGAAACATTTCATAGTCATTTTAGAGTTTTAAATCATTTTAATTCATATAACTGGTGTGAGAGCGCAACGACTTGGGCCGTTTCTCAATATGCGTTCTTGTCTGTACTTGTGTTCTCGTGGACTTGTGAAACGTCATCAGTCGCTGCCCAAGTACTGTTCCAATTCAAAGTTCACATCAGGTTCACATCTAGCCAGCCAAACACAGTTCAAATCCCCGGATGTGTCCTTGATCCGCCACTTTTATCGAGGTTGCATCGAGAAAAGACTTCAGACAGACCGGTATCCCAGAATGCATCTCGCTTCTCGCACTAACGGACGCAACGATCAGTACTTTGCTACTTGGTCGTGCGCGAGCCTCTACTGCTAAAGCCTTGTTTATACTTTCGCCTGGCTCCGCAGTGCGAGCCTGCGCTGACTGCGCGCGCTCCTCCCCAAACAGACGAGGCGTTTATACTTTACGTGCTCGCCGCTGTGCTATTCTTTTAAATGACAGAGGGTGACTCGAAGTAATTGTTTTATAAACCATCAGGAAAAAGCGTTGAGAAGAAGTGGGCTAATGTACACAGCTGATGATATTTATTTTAGTACACTTCACCGAAAACCACACTACAAAAGAATTGTGTAAAACTCAGTAAACTTTAGCTTGAAAAGGTTGGTGAACACTGGTCTAAATAAATGCAAGTCTTTAGACGGGTACAATTGCCCAGTTTACTGTCTGTTTTCCCATATGGACAGCTTGTAGAAATCTTTAGGCATTTTGTCTATCTGTGACCATATTTTGATTACCGAAAACCAGGACACTCGGTCCAGCAATGAGATACAGACATCCCAACCTCCAAAAAAGTCATTTCAGGGAGGTGGTAGGAACTAATACCGGCGGCGACGGCGTATGTGAGAAATGTATCCAAAATATGTACGTCTGAGCTAGGCACGTCGCCTTACAAGACACCTGAAATGTACGTTGTTTCCATGTACGTCGCCTTATAAGACACCTGATGCAGAGAATTAATTCATTAATATTACCCTTCCAACTCTCCCTAAAATGAAATAACTTTATTTTAAAATGATAAATGACATACCCATCTAAATAATTCCTTAAATCTAAATTTGATATTGGAGAAAACTTGTCAATTTTGTGGAATTAATATTGAAACCACTGATTATATATTTTTTTAATTATTACTCAAAATTGTTTTGGTCTCAATTGTATACAGTAAACTGTCATGTATTATTACATGTGTAAATCTCCTTGAATACAAACTTAAGTTTGGTGTACTTAAAGATTGCTCACAATTAATTAATAAATACTTTGCTAAATACTTTATTCATAAATGCAGATTTTTGAAAACCCCTCCTTTCTTCATTTTACTAACTTAAAGATTTAGCTGCTTCACTTTGTACCCTTTCCAGTGAAAAAATGTCTTCAATGAGCTATGTACAATGTATAGCTCCTTACTACCCCTTGCAGGAACTAACTTCTCCATAAACATTGTACCTTCAATTATTATAGGCTATAATTATTATTGTTTATTTTATTTATTTTCATTTCGTTTATTTAATTCCTTGCCCTTGATTCGAGACTTCATTGCTGTTACTTATTGTAATTTGCCACATGTCTGCCTTTTAAGTATTGTAAATTGTTAATATTGTTTTTTCAATGCCTATTTCGTATGTAAATTTGCTTATTTTTCAATTAAAATGCTTGATACATACATCGTTTCCATGTATTTTGCCTTCAAAAGCATTTAAAGGTTTGCATTAGGCTAGATATTTGTTATAGGCCATATATTTTACAGTAATTAGTTAACTTTCCCAAAAAGTGGCAATAGTGTTTACTACTTATAAGTTTATTTCATGTGCATATATAGTGAGGAAAATAAGTATTTAAACACCCTGCTATTTTGCAAGTTCTCCCACTTAGAAATCATGGAGGGGTCTGAAATTGTCATCGTAGGTGCATGTCCACTGTGAGAGACATAATCTAAATTAAAAAAAATCCAGAAATCACAATATATGATTTTGTAACCATTTATTTGTATGATACAGCTGAATGGCATGTAACGTTCAAACCTTAAACCAGCGCATTGAATTTGTATCGCAATATCCTGCAGAGTCACTTCATCTCAGACAATTGTGTGCAGGGTTGGGCTATGTATATTTCCACCACAAATCCTTTAAAATGTAACGATATTCAATGCAAAACAAGAATGAAAAATACTTGTATATGTATGACCATATGTGTCATACATATAAATAATCATACATGTCATACATACAAAATAAAAATTTAATAGCTCCGTAACTGCGAAAAGTGCTAGCAACCTATTGGAAAGCCCGGATGAGTCATTAGCTGGGTTAGTAAAATAACGGAATTATAGTTAAGTAAAAAAAAAAAATATGTAAAGAGACATAGTAAAATAAAAATTGCTTAAAAGTGCACAACTCTTCTTAAGTGGAAGAAAGCTATGTATTTCCCCCTCACGTGCAACCGGAAAGTGCAGATGAGTCATTAGTTGGGTTTTTAAAATAACAAAATCATAGTTTTTTTTAAGTAGAAAAAAAATATTATGTAAAGAGATATAGTAAAATAAAAATTGCTTTAAAGTGACCAACTCTTCTTAAGTGGAAGAAAGCTATGGAAAGTGCAGTTGAGTCATAATTTGGTTTTATCAAAATAACAAAATTATAGTTAAGTAGAAATGATGTTTATTAACATCAACAACATCGTATTATTAAGGTTCGGGAGGAGCACTTTCAGATAATTGACAGAGGTGGAGAGCACTCAGCTAATCAACAAAGAGGTGTATATATATTCAGTAGTCTTACCTCCATTTTGTTGACAGTTTATCAGCATCGCGAAAATTAAAACCCTCCAGGCCACCCACCGTCCAGCGAGCATTCGTCTCCCAGTGGACGCAATGAGAAATCACCGGTTCTCCTGGAAACTTTTTCCTCTCCTGTTTTTCAGCACCGCATGGGAAGGGGAAAGTTTACACGCAACAAGTCAGTGGGAAGTTCCCATGCAGAGTGGAAGGTTTGCACGCAGCGTGAAAGAGTGGAAAGTTTCCACGTAGTACGAAAGAGTGGAAGGTTTCCACGCAGCGTGAAAGAGTGGAAAGTTTCCACGTAGTATGAAAGAGTGGAAGGTTTCCACGCAGCGTGAAAGAGTGGAAAGTTTCCACGCAGCGTGAAAGAGTGGAAGGTTTCCACGCAGCGTGAAAGAGTGGAAAGTTTCCACGTAGTATGAAAGAGTGGAAGGTTTCCACGCAGCGTGAAAGAGTGGAAACTTTCCACGTAGTATGAAAGAGTGGAAGGTTTCCGCGCAGCGTGAAAGAGTGGAAAGTTTCCACGCAGCATGAAAGAGTGGAAGGTTTCCACGCAGCGTGAAAGAGTGGAAAGTTTCCACGTAGTATGAAAGAGTGGAAGGTTTCCACGCAGCGTGAAAGAGTGGAAAGTTTCCACGTAGTACGAAAGAGTGGAAGGTTTCCATGCAGCGTGAAAGAGTGGAAGGTTTCCACGCTGCGTGAAAGAGTGGAAGGTTTCCACGCTGCGTGAAAGAGTGGAATGTTTCCACGAAGCGTGAAAGAGTGGAAAGTTTCCACGCTGCGTGAAAGAGTGGAAGGTTTCCACGCTGCGTGAAAGAGTGGAATGTTTCCACGAAGCGTGAAAGAGTGGAAAGTTTCCACGCAGCGTGAAAGAGTGGAATGTTTCCACGAAGCGTGAAAGAGTGGAATGTTTCCACGAAGCGTGAAAGAGTGGAATGTTTCCACGAAGCGTGAAAGAGTGGAATGTTTCCACAAAGCATGAAAGAGTGGAATGTTTCCACGCAGCGTGAAAGAGTGGAATGTTTCCACGAAGTGTGAAAGAGTGGAATGTTTCCACGCAGCGTGAAAGAGTGGAATGTTTCCACGCTGTGTGAAAGAGTGGAATGTTTCCACGAAGTGTGAAAGAGTGGAATGTTTCCACGAAGCGTGAAAGAGTGGAATGTTTCCACGCAGCGTGAAAGAGTGGAATGTTTCCACGAAGCGTGAAAGAGTGGAATGTTTCCACGCTGCGTGAAAGAGTGGAATGTTTCCACGAAGCGTGAAAGAGTGGAATGTTTCCACGAAGCGTGAAAGAGTGGAATGTTTCCACGAAGCGTGAAAGAGTGGAATGTTTCCACGAAGCGTGAAAGAGTGGAATGTTTCCACGCTGCGTGAAAGAGTGGAATGTTTCCACGAAGCATGAAAGAGTGGAATGTTTCCACGCAGCGTGAAAGAGTGGAATGTTTCCACACAGCGTGAAAGAGTGGAATGTTTCCACGCAGCGTGAAAGAGTGGAATGTTTCCACGCTGTGTGAAAGAGTGGAATGTTTCCACGCTGTGTGAAAGAGTGGAATGTTTCCATGCAGCGTGAAAGAGTGGAATGTTTCCATATAGAACCTTTTTTTTTTTAAAGTGTATTTAGCCAGGCGGCTGTCCTATGCTTTAGCATTTTGGGGGGTACTCTGGGTTCGGGCCAAGTCCGAGCTCGAAGCCCTCCCCCCGGACAGCACGCCAAATATGCATTTCAATTTACTCTCTATAAATTATATGTAAGTGTGAACTCGTGAAAATAATATTTATGTAAAGATGTATAGTAAAATATATCCTTCAAAATCCCAACATCAACATTGTGAACTAGTGTATCACCCATTGTATGGTCAACTGTGTAAAGTACAATTCTTACCATCATCAAAAGTAAAAGCTCAGAATGACACATTACAGAATATTATGTTTATAGATAATTACTGAATTTATGGGTTCTTTAAAGTTGTTAATAATTGTGAAAATGAAATAAAAAAAATTACACAGCCCTTAATCTCCAGGAGAAAGTGAGTGATATAAAATAAACTTTTTATTATGCGTGTAAACAGTAGAAGACATTAACGATTTACAACTTTGTATACAATGCACAATATGTATCAATAATATATTCAATGTCATCAGAACACATAGGAAAGTATAAGAAAAAAGTTAACAATGGTTAATAATAAATAACAAAGGAGGAATTGTCACATGTCTGTCCTGTCTCATTGAGCACATGTGGTGTTTTGTTATTTTGGGCTAATTTCTTGTGTCTCTGTCTGATCCCTCCCCCTTGTTATCTGATTAGTGTTTGATTTCTCCCACCTGTTCCCTCCTTATTTCTTGCCCTTTATAAGTTCCTTTTGTGTGTTCAGTCTTCATGAGATTGTTGTCTTGTCTACATTCCCCGGTTTCCTGTGATTCTCCTTGTTTGGTATTGTTAAGTTATATTGTTATTTGGTTTGTGTTTTGCCCCATTGTGGTTTTGTGTTTATGTTTTATTTTGTTAATAAATCCCTTCCCTCTGCACATTAGTCCTCACCTCAGTTTTCTTTAAGTTTTACGTGACAGAACGATCTCACCTTTAGAGGACTCAGCAGGAGGAGTGTTTTTTGTTTCCCGTCTTCGCCATGGAGTTTAGTAGACGGCTACAGGTGATGCATCCGTCAGCCGGAGGCGGATGTAAGAGTTTGCCTGCCAATTCCTTATTGAGGTGCATCATCTGGTCCTCAATGAGTTGGAGAAAGCAGAGGTCTTCAACCTCTTTCTGGATATGCCCCTCAGTCCAGAGGAGATTAGGAGAATGGGAAGTCTTGGGTTCTGGGAGTTTGTCGGCCGTCTGGACCCCAGTCCTCCAATGACCATGGTCACGAGAGTTCCGGTGGGCTCTAATCGGAGGAGGAGAAGGAAGACTCCCTCCGTCCCTGTTCCGGTGGTCCTGAGTCCGGACACAGCCTGGAGGGCTGTGATGGGATGTCTTGTGGTGGCAGTCCTGCGTGCTTGGGAGAAGCACAGGGCTTTCTCCTAAGCTCCAGAGGTACCGGTGGTCCGAGTTCCGGTGGACCCAGTTCCGGTGGTCCCTGCTCTGTCCGAGCCGCCCAGATGCCCTGCTCTTCCCGCGCCGGCCTGGCGTCCTGAACTCTGCGGGCCACCTGAACTCTGCGAGCCGCCCTGGGTTCCTGAATTGTTTCCCCCGTCCCGCCCTGGTCTGTTCCTCCCGCTCCGCCCTGGCCTGGTGGAGCGTCTGGTAGCCGCTCCGTAGGGAGGGGGTTATGTCACATGTCTGTGCTGTCTCATTTACTGTTGTCTGTCCAAGAAGTGTGTGTGTGAGAGAGTTCTTTTTAGAAAATAATTTAAAAATAAAGAAAGAGAAAGATATGAGTGAGAACTACAGGCAGTGTGTGCATCCGTGCCCACGTTACATCTCTGGCTCGGATGCACCAGTCCGAGTCCGCATCGTCCCTCAAAGCCCCGGTATTGCCCACCAAGCCTTGTCGGGACACCTCATCCTTGGTGGGCAAGGCATATATGGCGGCTGGTCGGGCTGGTGGGTCCCTGCACACCCGTTCCATTCTGCAGGCCTACCAGGCCGACCTCCTTAAAGAGCTCGACGAGGGCGAGGGACCCTCTCCGGAGGATATTCTGGAGCTCCGGAAGGCTGCGGACTTGTCTCTCCGCGTCACCAAGGAGACGGCTCGTGCTGTCGGCTGGTCAATGGCTGTCTTGGTGACAGTGGAGAGACATTTATGGCTAAATTTGTCGGGGATGAAAGAGAAGGACAAGTCCTTCCTCTTAGACTCCCCGATTTCGCCTTCCGGCCTGTTTGGTGACGCGGTCGAGGCCGTGGTCACCAAGCACCGGGAGGCGAAGAGCCAGTCTGCGGCCTTTCGACAGTTCGTCCCTCGCCGCTCGGAGCCTGGGAGGGCGACCCCCTAGTGGGCAGCCCCAGCCGTCAGCCAGCTCCTCCCACCGTCAGCTGCAGAGGGAGAGCGTCGCCTCCAGAGCCCCTCCCCCGGGAGCTTGGCAACGGAGACGGCGCTCTCTCCAGCAGACTCGCCAGCAGCCTTCCGCTCCTAGAGGTGATCTAAGGAGCGTGCTTCAGGCACGGAAGGCTGCTGGGAAGAAGCCCTAGCTACAGCTGGGCTTCTAAGGGCGGTCCCCCCAGCAGAAGAGCAACCGAGGTTGTTTCTTCTGCAGCGCCCTGGGGAAATCGATGTGGAATCCCGCCGTCTATGACGCTTCGGGCCACATCGATTTCCCGCGAACGCATGCTGCTCCAGCCGCCTCTAGAAAGACCTGCGGCTGGGCAGCTCGCGCGTCCGCACACAGAGAATCGTTCCCAACTACTTCCTGCCGGTCATCCGCTTCAGGGGGTTGGGAACGAGGCTCGTGTAACACCCGACGCCAGCCTCGAGAGAAACCAAGGGGTTTTCCCCCAGAGGGAATCCTTTCCGTATGATCAGGGTAACGCGCAGATGCCTTCGTTCCCTAGTCATATGGAAGAAACCTTGGTTTCTGTCCCAGGGGCCAGTGTTGGGAGCGTCCTGTTGCCGGAGAGCCGTTTCAACAGACGCCTCCCTCACTGGTTGGGGCGCGGTCATGGAGGGCCGCTTTGCGAGGGGCCCGTGGGAGGGCCGTCATTCCTCCTGGCACATAAATTGCCTGGAGATGATGGAGGTCTACAAAGCTTTGAGGAGCTTTCTCCCGGACCTCTGTGGCCAACATGTCCTGGTACGAACAGACAATACGTCTGTTGTAGCGTACCTGAACCATCAGGGGGGGTGAGGTCGCGCCCTCTTTGTAGACTGGCGCATCGAATTCTCCTGTGGTCCCAAGGGAAACTGTTGTCCATCAGGGCAATGTATGTCCCGGGGGTACAAAATCAGGGAGCAGACATCCTGTCGAGGCAGGGGCTGAGGCCCGGGGAGTGGCGACTCCACCCGGAGGTGGTGGAGGCCATATGTGAGAGGTTCGGCCCAGTAGAAGTGGACTTGTTTGCATCTCGCGAGACGTCCCACTGTCCACTGTGGTTTTCCCTCACGCATCCAGCCCCACTGGGGTTGGATGCCATGGTTCAGACGTGGCCGAGGCTGCGTCTGTACGCATTCCCCCCCGATTGCTCTGCTCCCGGGAGTTCTGGAGAGGGTCCGCCAACAGGGGGTCAGCCTACTTTTAGTAGCACCCCGTTGGCCGACGCGAGTTTGGTTCTCGGATATCATAGCGCTGCTGGCAGGTCCTACATGGCAGATCCCTCTGAGGAGGGATCTCTTATCTCAGGCAGGGGGCTCAATATTTCACCCCCGGCCTGAGATTTGGAGTCTTTGGGTCTGGCCCCTGAGGGGGTCAGGTACCTAGAGACTGGCCTGTCGGCAGAGGTGATGAGACCTTACTCGGCTCCGGGGCTCCATCTTTGAGGAGACTGTACAGCCCCAAGTGGTGAGCCACTTGGTGCAGGGAGCGTGAGGTGGACCCAGTTAACTGGCCGGTGGCTTCAGTGCTGGAGTTCCTCTGAGATCGCTTCTCTGCGGGTCCAACCCCGTCCACACTCAGGGTGTCCGTGGCTGCCATAAGGCTTTCCACACTCCTTTGGGTGATGGGCTTGGGTAGACACCATCTGGTTGTACAGTTCCCCTGTGGGGTTCGGTGGATGCGGCCTGTGGCTCGTTCCAGAGCTCCCAACCTGGGATCTGGCAGTGGTTCTCGAAGGCTGGCTGAGGCCCCCTTCGGACCATTGGAGTCGGATGAACCAGGGAACTTAGGATTGGTCAGTTCCTTGGTTCTTCAGGCATTACATCCCCCGCCTCACGTGACGGCGGAGTAAGAGACCTCACTGTGAAGCACTTTTGAGTGCTGGGGCTCAGTACAGCAGCGTCCAAGGGAGACCTTTTTGACCTGCTGCACGTGAGACCTTGACAGTGGTGGTTGGAAACCGAGGGGTTTCCCCCAGAGGGAATCTTTTTTCGTATGATTAGGGTAACGCGCATATGCCTTCGTTCCCTAATTATATGGAAGAAACCTTGGTTTTCTGTCCCAGGGGTCAGTGTTGGGAGCGTCCTGTTGCCGGGAAACCGTTTCAACAGACGTCTCCCTCATTAGCTGGGGCGCCGAAGGCGCTTGGGTTTCCCTAGTCCTAGTTGTGCCCGGTCTCCGGCTTCACACTAGGGCAGGCACGACCCTCGGTAGGGTCCCAAGGGCCAGTGTTGGGAGCGTCTTGTTGCCGGGAAACCGTTTCAACAGACGCCTCCCTTCATCGTCTGGGGCACGGAAGGAAAAGGAGTAGAGAAGTATCTCCCTACGGTGCTGGCGCTAGGGTACTCAAGTCCTAGTTGTGCCCGGTCTCCGGTTTTCACACTAGGGCAGGCGCTACCCTCGGTGTGGGCTAGTGGGTACTCGTTCCCCAAGTGTCTAACCAGACGCAGTGAGAGTTCCCTCGAAAGGGAACTGCTCGGGTTACGACTGTAACCCTTGTTCCCTGAGTAGGGAACGAGCACTGCGTCTCGTCACCACACCTCGGCACGCCTGGAGCGGATGCTTCAGAGCAATAGCTGCCGTTTCAATGCGCCGGCTCGCCCTTTATACTTCCGGGTACGCCGTCACGATGACGTCATCACGCACGACCAATCAGATTGGACTAGTTTCTATACGGACTTCAGATTCGCTAGTGCTTAGGGAGTATCCCCCAAGTGTCTAACCAGACGCAGTGCTCGTTCCCTACTCAGGGAACAAGGGTTACAGTCGTAACCCGAGCAGTTTTCAGGTACAGAAATTGATAAAATGTAAAATAACATTGCATATTTGACTGTAAATTAAAGATTAATCCTATTTAACTTACAAAAGCTATTCAATCGAAAGCAGTGCGTGATGTCCTTGTCTTTTGTTGTTTGACATTAAACAGGCAGCAGTAAAGGCTACTGCCCCTTTAAGACCTAATGCATGGATATGTCTTTCTCTACTGTATAAAGTTTACTTAAGGCATATACAGACTATGTCTGCTAGAATACTCATCGAGATGGACATGTTGACATACTTTTTGTGTGAGTTTGTCCGTTCAAGAGCAAGACTTGAAAGAGAACTAATATAAAAAAAATATATATAGGCCTATATTTGAAGGACTTTTACACGGTACCCCTGCTTTCGTCAGACGGCACCCTGGACACCCCGGTTGGGAAACACTGTTCTATCTAACGCCTTTTACTGTCTATGGTTTCTTCCTACTATTCCACTTCTCCTTACTTGGCGGCCACGGCCAGCGCAGCTGGCATCCAACTTAAAGGTGCATTGCTGCCACCTACAATACTGGAGTGTGAAACAGATTAGTGGGGGGGGGAAAACAGGTGATGACTGCGTGCGTGGCGCGTGGTGGGCTGGTCGTTTTGTGATTCTCCAGATCACACAGATGGCCAGTCCGCTCCTGCTGTGGTGCGACGATCTGTTGTGGCGACATACCCCTTCTCTCACTTAAAAGTACACGACAGTCTACTTCGGTAGGATAATATGCCAGTCAATCTAATGGCCCAATTGAAAATAATGAAAACCAGGACATTTCCATCACTTTATAAAAAACAGCCAGGACAGGATTTGAAAACAGTCAGGACATGTCCTGGAAAAAACAGGATGTTTGGTCACCCTAAGTCTATCGATGAGATTGAAAGAATTACAGGGGTGCCAGTAGGCTATGTATAAAATTATCCAGACCTCAAGAAAAGCTTTAATTCACTTGCATTTAAAATAAAAAGATGGTGTATGTCATGCATGTTGATCTGTCTTACCTTTCCTCGCTCTTCTAAGAAGCATTATCCTGTATTTAATGCTGTTGAAAGCAGCAAGTGTAATGCTGTTGAAAGCAGCAAGTGTGTTCGGACTGTCTTCCAGCTTTCATCTCTCTCTCTCTCTCTCTCTCTCTCTCTCTCTCTCTCTCTCTCTCTCTCTCTCTCTCTCTCTCTCTCTCTCTCTCTCTCTCTCTCTCTCTCTCTCTCTCTCTCTCTCTCTCTCTCTCTCTCTCTCTCTCTCTCTCTCTCTCTCTCTCTCTCTCTCTGCGCCGCTCCCATCACGCGCATCACTTAAATGCCAAAGTCAGCTTCATGGACTACAATTATATAATAAATGCAAATGATAATAGCCTAATTATTCTTATGACCTGACTCATGTATGAGTCTAAAAATAAAACAAGCATTGATAACAAGTGTCCCTTTTTGAGCAGCACGAGCAGTTGTTTTAATGCAGCATTTTAAAAAAAACAAAAAGAATGGACACATTTTTTGGGTCTTTGGAAATTGCCTTTGAGATGTTCTATAGTAAGTAGCATTACAATTATGCTATAAATGTAGGCTATTGAGAGTTTGTGCTGCAATCTAATGTAGACTTCATTTTGACAGCATTAACAATCAAACACACAATAGCAAACTTAAAGGGATAGTTCAACTAAAAAATGAAAATGTTCTTATCATTAACTCCCCCTCATGTTGTGCTAAACCTGTATGAGTTTCATTCTTCTGCTGACCACAAAAGAAGATATTATGAGGAATGTTGGTAATCAAGCAGTTTTGCTTATCATTGACTTCTAGATTATTGCTTTGGCAAAAAAATACTTTGGAAGTCAATGGCTACCGTCAACTGTCTGGTTACCAACATTCTTTAAAATATTTTATTTTGTGTTCAACACATACACTGTAAAAAAAAAAGTGCTACATAAGTGAAGCAGTGTAGGTACCGCTACTACCGTTCCCAAGTTTTGGGTATTTGGGTAATTAGAAATCGCGTTCGGGGCGGGTTCACCCTCGGTAGAAATCGTGTTCGCAGGAGCACTGCAGTGCAACCGAAAAGGGAACTTTCACTTTTATTTTCAAAGGGGGTCTCATCATTGGCCACAGCCATTACAGTTTCCCGGAAAGCTCGTGGTTTCTCCAGAGATGCTCTCACTGCTGCCTCCAGAGGTTCCCTGAGTGGATGGACATTCAAATGTGGGAAATACTTACATTCTGTAGTGTAATGGGGGATTATGATTATTAAATTCATGTTTACTTCCAATATAAAACAATCTGATGACTGCTCTTTTGATAAATACACCTAAAAACATCCAGACTATTAATTTCATATTTAATGAATTATCCATCAAAACTGTCAATCATCCCGAATAAGTCAGTTTATCCTGGATAAATGAGATCAGAAACAATGGTCAATTGTTAATGCAATCTAGCCTACTAGATATTGCATCAGTTGGACAGTGACATCTAGTGGATTTAAAGTGTTAAATGCAGAGGTAATTAGTTCACCTCAAAACGTGCAATTATTCAACATTTTCAAAGTTTTGTTATCACAGTATTTTTGTTTACAGTGGTTACTGACACTGTAAGTTTCCTGGTTGCCTTGCCTTAAAAATGTGAGTTTATACGGAGGATTAGGAGATTGTTTAATGAATAGAAACTCAACATATTATGTTAGCTGAACCACATTAATTGCGTTCGTTTGACAAAAGATAAAAAGTTGTGATAACAAATCATGAATATATATACTTTTATAATAATGATGAAAGACATGGTTTCTGACCCATCTTTTACGGTCTAACTATAAATATAAAGTATGCTGGGTCAGGATAGAACATTTATTCATCCAAGCAAGGCTCTTAAGATGAGCTGAACTAACTCCAAACATATGATTTTATTCTGATTTACTGCTATATTAGACTAAAATGCAAAAAAGTTTTTCTGAATAATTTTAATGATTAACTTAATTCTCACTGCCTGCATGGTGCCATTCTAGTGTTTAGCTCAGAATGCCAGCTCAAAATGAATGTCAAAATGTAAACAACAAAACAAACAAGCAAAAAAACCTAATGTGCAAATTTTATCTAGACATTTGGTTTTCTTTTCTTTTTAGTGGCTATTTTCTTTTTTATTTGTCTTTTTAGAAGACTATATATTGTTCAAAGTAGACTATATATAGAGTATCATGTTCAATATGGACTTTGTGCTTTTAGTTTACATCTTTTTTGGTCCACTTTGAACAAATTGGTTGTTTACTGTTGAATATGATTTTTTCATAATTTGTAAGCAACAGAGAAATAATGTACAGTTGTTACCTAATGATCTGTGTCAGTTAGACAGTGACATCTAGTGGAAAAAGCGTGTATTTATTTTATTTTGACATAGGTCGAGGCTACCGCATGAGGTCACTAGTTCACTTTAGAATAACCTTATCAAGTGAACATGTAATTATGATCAAATAAAGCCACAGATATAAGGTTTTATGAAGTGTGTTGTATTGCTTTAGTAAAACCACAAATAGCTAATTTTCTGTAGGCCTATTTGTATGTGCTATAGTATAGCGTATGGATTTCAAAGGTTATCATATGTCATTGCTAAACTGTCACATTATAATTGGGATATTAAATAGTTCCCTTTTAGACATCATTCAAAAGGGGGCATCTGGGGAGTAATGTGAAAGCATGACACGTGCCCTGCTTACAGTCATCCCCTCAGACCTTGTTTACAACCGATGACGAATCGTTTTGGCCGCTTGAAGGCTGCTGCACATGCTAGCTAGCGGGGGCGATATCTGCATTTGTTCTCATCATCTGCTCATTCACGTTCACCAGCAAACATGCCAACAACAGTTAGTGGCTTACAGAATAAAACAGTGATGCCACAACAAACAGTGGGCGCTTGATGAATAAAACGAATGTAGTAATTGCCATTATTACAGAAATAATAGGATACTTTAAAAGAATATCGGCTACTCAACTGAATGTAATGTTTTCAGACCCTTAAAGGCACAATATGTAGTTTTTTGCCTCTAGAGGTCACCTATTCAAAACAAAGGCATAGCTTGATTGCACTGAGATGGAGCGTGGGATCTTGGGAGTTGTGGTCTTCACCTCACAGCCGGTGGAAAAGAATAGGACTCCCACAGAAATCATGTTCATGGGTGAGATTATTACTGTAGAATGAAGCAGAACAGGGTTCTAGTGCTGTGGGAGCTGAATGAGGTCCCTGGAGAGAGATGAGCACAGCACACGGCTTGACAGCTGCAAAACTTTTATTAAGCCACTGTCGCTGTTTCCGCTTCTTCTGCTCAAGCGTATATGTGGGGTAACGCAGTGCTGTTTTTTCATATTAGATACATTTGAGAGTGTTGAAAATGATGTTATAACGTTACTCTGTGCGTTCGCTACACGGCTACTGTGAGACACTTTTTGCATACTACAGTAAGCTAGATTGATATTAGAATATCATATTAATAAATGCTGGATGGCTTGTGTTGCTTAAAGCTACACTGTGTGATATTTTCCCCATCTAGCGATGAAAAGGTATGTGACCATCCAGTAAATATTAGTTTCTGTTCCTCCCAATTCCGATTTCATTTTAACTCCTACGGTGGCCGATTTAGTCCAAGATTAACATGGCTTCCAGTTCGGCCTCGTCCATTAGTGTTCCTTCAAGTGATGAGGTTACTTTAGAAAACTATTATACACTCTAAAAAAAAAAGGTTCTATATGGCACCAAAAATGGTTCTTCATCGTAATCATAGAGGAACCACTTTTGGTGCTATATAGCACCATATCTTAACATGTTCTGTATATGGTAGCGGTGCTATATAGCACCTTAGTTAGCGGTGCTATGTAGCACCTTAGTCAAAGAACTGGTGAAGAACCTCTGAAGAACCGCTGAAGAACCACTGATGCACCAAAATTGGTGCTATATAGCACTAAAAAAGGTTCCCCTATGATTACGAGCCAAGAACCATTTTTGGTGCCATATAGAACCTTTTTTTTTTTAGAGTGTAATTTGCAGTTATTTAATTTGTCAGTTAACATGTAGGTTATGACATCTATGTAAAATGAATGTAAAATGAATAATAGTTTTACGTTTTCGTAATTTATTTACCATTTCATTGCTAACATCAGCTATCAGGTTCCCAGACGAATGCAAGCTAATCTTAGTAAAGTAACTTTTATCAGTGCTATCGTTATTCTGTATATTGTACGACATCACTAGCGTAAGGCAAAGTTTACATTGTAGGCTATATCATTTTCTCCGTGAGCAGAGATCAGTTGATGTGACGGAGGTGCGAGCCATCAAGTGTTAAAACGCGAAAGGCGAAGCTTGAATTTACGGGTATTATGTCCCTCTTTGGCAAATGTACTTTCAAGATGGAGGGGCAACATGGCGACCCCCATTCGAACCCCTTACCCATATGTATTTTCAATGGCATATTATAAACTTACGAGAATACTTTATTACTTGAAAGAAGTAAATATACATTAATGAGCACATATATTTTTGGTGTTTTTAGCTAAGAATAAACTAAAAAAGTTACACAGTGTAGCTTTAATGGCAAGCAATTATTTTGAAAACATATATTGTATGACGGAGAAAATGCTTTATACTAAAAATAAAGCATCTGATTATGCTATGTTAGCCACTTGACAAAATAGTGTTTTTCTTTGAGGCAAGGTGAAAACATGCAGTTGCTGTAAATCAAGAAAACAACATTCAAACAATAAGACTAAACGTGTTGAGCTATATAACAATAATTTGTTTTCTGTCTATGATTAATCCAAAGAGTTGCTCACCTAATACAATACAAAATATATTAAAGTGTCTTTGGTGTTTCCATGGTTTCTAATCGAGGGTAACGCAGGCATGATGTCACTGATAGGCGTTAAAATTGCTTATTTCTCTGGATTTAAACATTCTTGGAAACATCTGGGATAATGTAAGTACACAAGTCGACAAAATATAATGCTTTTCTACGTTCTAAAAAAAGATGGTTCTTAACACGTATATCAGTTCCATTCAGAACCGTATGTTCTTGAAGAACCCTTTATCTGCTGAAATGGTTCTTTGTGTTAGAGTTTAGGGTTCTTTATTCCCGCCTTTTTGTTTTTCAAATCTGTAACTGTCAAAGCCACCTCATTACTGATTTTCTAGAGCTCAGCTTTACAACTACACAGACTGTCAACACACTCTCGACAGGTAAGTTATTTATTTCTTAAAATTTCTAATTTCTAAGGTTAACTTTAAAATATTGTAACTGGTTTCTGGATCATCCAGATGGTCATTGGCAAACTTCAGACGGGCCTGGACATGCGCTGCAGGATTTTAATCCATGACGGCATAGTGTGTTACTAATGTTTTCTTTGAGACTGTGGTCCCAGCTCTCTTCAGGTCATTGACCAGTTCCTGCCATGTAGCTCTGGGCTGATCCCTCACCTTCCTCATGATCATTGATGCCCCACGAGAAGAGATCTTGGATGGTGCCCCAGACCGAGGGAGATTAACAGTCATCTTGAACTTCTTCCATTTTCTAATAATTGCGCCAACAGTTGTTGCCTTCTCACCAAGCTGCTTGCCTATTGTCCTGTAGCCCATCCAAGCCTTGTGCAGGTCTACAATTTTATCCCTGATGTCCTTACACAGCTCTCTGGTCTTGGCCATTGTGGAGAGGTTGGAGTCTGTTTGATTGAGTGTGTGGACAGGTGTCTTTTATACAGGTAACAAGTTCAAACATGTGCAGTTAATACAGGTAATGAGTGGAGAACAGGAGGGCTTCTTAAAGAAAAACTAACAGGTCTGTGAGAGCGGAAATTCTTACTGGTTGGTAGGTGATCAAATATTTATGTCATGCAATAAAATGCAAATTAATTATTTAAAAATCATACAATGTGATTTTCTGGATTTTTGTTTTAGATTCCATCTCTCACAGTTGAAGATAAAAATGACAGACTTCTACATGCTTTGTAAGTAGGAAAACCTGCAAAATCGGCCGTGTATCAAATACTTGTTCTCCCCACTGTACATTACAGAAATAAGTTACAGCTGTGATTACATGCAGGTAAAAAAAAATACAGTGTAAAAACATGTACACAATAAGTGTATTGTAATAAATGATGAAATGTTAGCACATAGTAAAGACACTTAATATAAAGAGGGATCAATACACAAGATCTGAAGTACACTACAAGTGCACATTCAATACAATTAAGCACACTTCTTTTTCCCAAGGGCAGTACAACTTTCATTATATAAATAAACTTAAGCCTACTTCAGTGAACTGAAGTTAGTCAGCACATTTAGCCATGATACCCACATGATAAAAGCTCTTCACATGAGAGGTCACGATGTTTACAACGATGCATGATGGTCATTGATAATGGGCACAATGTCTCTCTTTCTCTCCGAGTGGAGGATGGTGGTGTCAGCTCAGAGCTGAAGGCACACAGGAGGTTAGTTGATGCTCTGATGAGAGTTGTGTGGGTCTTGGACAAATGTTAGAGTGCAAGATCTGATCACTTACCTTACATAAGGTTTATATCAGTCTTTCTTTGTGCTGCAGTGGAAAATCGGGTCTGTTTTAATGCTGTATGTGCAACACACAGCATTAAAACGGCTGTGTGTTGTATATGGAACTCCAATTACGTATATTTGGGATACTTAGTCATTATTATGAGGCAAAAAGTCGAAATTATGACAGTTGAAATTAAAAAAAATTGAATTATGACTTTTTAATTCAGCGTTTACTTTTGTAAAAAATAATGTATGCTATACTTAATTTTTTCTTTGTCATAATGTGTGATAGAATTGGTCACATGTTGGTCACTATCATTTTTATGTCATAATTATGACAAGATACTGAGCCGACTGAAGTAAGTAACAATAAATTACCCAAATACAGGCACTTACTAAGACAAGGAACAGTGAAAACACATGATATAGTAGATCTAAAAAAATATGGAACAATTATATTGATCATCTAATGTTGTCATTACATGAAAATGCTTCAAAGTCATTTTGTGAAGTAATTGCTAATCCATTTTATTCTATATTATTTTCTTATCATAATGGCCACGATGTTGACGTCACTTAATGATCCCGAATTGACATCACAAAACTCACAATCTGACACTTTCCGTTGCAGAATCAATTCATCTGGAATTTCTATGCTGGTATATGTTAGCTACAACCTTTTCTTTTGAGTTAAGCACCCTTATTCTTTTTTATGTATCGTTTTTTGGTTGTTGTTGTTGTTACAATTACAACATGCTGAGCCAACAACATATTGATCGTACACTACCCTTCAAAGTTTGGAGTCAGGAACATTATTTAAATAGTTTTGGAGGTCTCTTAAGCTCACCAAGACTGCATTTATTTGATTAAAAATAACATAAGAAGTAATATTATGAAATATTATTACACAATTTTCAGCATCATTACTCCAGTCTTCAGTCACATGATCCTTCAAAAATATGTTGATTTTCTGCTCAAGAAACATTTACCAATGTTGAAAACAGTTGTGCTGCTTAATATTTTTTTATAGAAACCATGATCATTTTTTTTCAGGATTCTTTGAAGAATAAACTAAAAAAAACAGCATTTATATTAAAAAAATCTTTACAATAGTATGTGTCTTTTTCTTTTTTTTTTCTTCTTTTTTTGTGGGGGTGGGGGGTTGCTCTTAAAAGCATGAAATGGAAGCACTGCACCAACAACAGGACCTTTCCCGAAATAAATGGGAACGCTAATGGATATCCAGGTACGGTGCCTCCTTGGGTCTCTTGGGACTTTTAGATGCATTCAGGTCACTCTATGTCTTGTTAGCTGTTATTGCCCCATGGATTGTGTCTCTCTGCAGATCGCTCGACTCAGGAGAACTCGGGAGTCTGTAGTTGGAAATCTTGTGACTCAATAAGAATAATAATCACCTTGGTAACCAGAGGGCAATTCCTAATCAGGCTCCCTGAGGCTCATCTGCAAGCCTATAATGTAAATGTGCTCATTATCCCTCCTCAGTCACCTCCAGTCACTCTCTCTGTCCAAATGCCACAACAATATTATGCAAGCAAAGTTTTTTTTCTCGGGATCCTTTTTAAACTACTTTAGTTAGTTAGTGGGAGTTTTTTTTTTTTTTTTTTTGCTTTGTTTTTTAACATGCGCTATACTTACCTGTGATCATAAACTCTATCACACGAACCTAAACTCTAATCTTATAATAATAATGTCAAGAGTTTATGGACTGGTTGACTTTTGCTGCTCCTTAAAAGTGAAGTGTGTAGTATTTATGAGGATGATTCGAGAGAAGTGCAATATAATATACATAACTATGTTTTCAGTGCTGTAAAAAGACCTTACATAATGTACCGTTATGTTTTTATTACCTTAATGAGCCATTTCTATCAACATACACTGCGGGTCACCTTACAGTCATCATTTTGCACCACCATGTTTCTACAGTAGCCCTAAACGGACAAACTTCTCTAGAGAGCGTCAGTCACTCTCTGCTGTCTCAGACGACATCATCTTTGTCCTCTCAGCTACCGTAGCTTCTCGATGTGCTTCAAGCGGTTGCAATTCATAAGCTCAAATTCTTTTTCTAGTACTGTTACTCACTGTACTGTAACGTTTTCTCACTGGTGAATGACATGATGTAATCCAATAACGTTCCTCTGGTCGTCTCGTTTCTGGTCTGTGACCGTTCATGTGTTTTTTGAAGGAGGCGTGGCTTTGGACGGCGATTTGCAGGAAGGGTGGGATTGTATGCTTTCAATGCTAGCTGGCTAAAGTTAGCATTTCCCAGATGACCTGTTGCACCTTTAACTGAAACAACAAATAAAACCAAAAAATTAAAAGAAAGAGAAAACGAGAGAAATTACACCAGATGTTTCTATTTAATCATTGTGATGGAAGTAAAAGGAAAGTCCAATATAGGTTATTAGGAAGAAGAAATTGAGGTCACTGTGACTTCTCAGTAATTCCATCTAAAGGAAATGAAAGTTAACAGGATGTGACCCTTATGGAAATGAACTACTCGCAATCTTGATTATTTGAATGAACATCAAGATCTATTATCATTTATAGGAAAATTATTCAGAGACTCCTGGCCTCTGACAACTTTTGAGAAGGGAGAAAGAGGTAGCCAGACGTCGTCATACTCAGATTCTAGTCAGAATATGAGTCTGATACTGCTCAACTGGGCTGTGATTATGAGGCGAAAATGCCTCTGCACTCAATTGGATAGACTGCACGCACGCTGGGAGAAGTAGAAGAAGAAGATGAGTGTCAACAATCTTTGCTGGTGTTCTGTTGTACTTACCAACACCATCATCATTTTTGAGAGAAATAGTAAAGGTGAATGCATATACGAACAAGTTCTCCATTTAGGATTAGAACGAATTCAACCCAAGAGCTCTTTGGTGACGAGAATGATTGCGTTACTGTTGATCATCTGTCCATCATCGTATAAAGCCCGCCCTGACAATTTGATTGGTCCGAACAGCTCTGGTTTGAGCATAATTGCTCCATAACAGTAGCCTGACAAGCCAGACCCACATCAAGATGTTGGGTCTGGGGACTCACCATTGGCAGGGCTCATTCCGAGGGGCGGGATAAATGGTTGTCTTTCAGATTGCCTCTGCACGCAATAGGATAGCGCTACAACCAACCAGAGCAACAAAGAAGGTGAAGCGGAGCTAGTTGATAGATTAAACTTTCGCCGTATCCAGTCGGCAAAACTCAGAACACATCTTTCTTTTTTAAGAATGACTTCAGTGTCTTCCAGAGTCGCGGTTCGAAAAGCCGATTCGAAAGACCGCTGTTCGCCAGCTTCTTTGTTTACAAGTAGCACGCGGAACCGCCGCAACTCTGTCATCATTATGTTAAGCCCGCCCACCGACTCTATACACGATGTGATTGGCCTGACCAGAGTTTGGTTTTTACAGCTCGCAATGTGTCAGGAGCATTTGTGTTGTGTGGTAGCGCTCTAATTTTGTTGTGTTGTGGTTTAGATTCATTGTTTTAAACTTTGATTTCCTTTGTAAGAGACATCTTCTGAAGAAACGATTTGTGTTGAAGTTCAGTTTAACTCATTCATATCAACCACACATACATCAAATCACAATGCTTTCAGTAACACTTACCTCATTTATATAGTATAGCCTACCTCTGATATAAAAACAAAGCTTTTGTGAATTGCTCTGTAATGTGGGGGGAATAAAGTAACAGCATTAACAATCGGCATTGCATGTGATATGAATTTAATCAGCTGTGGTCAAGAGATATATGAATGTGTAATATTGTTTGTGTAAGGTCCCGTTAGGTGGAGAATTTTGATGAATACACTCTTTGCATTGAACGATAGCAGGGCAAGGTGGTAGTGTGTGTGTGTGTGTGGTAACAGAATAGAGGTCTGGCTGACAAGGTTAAATTTAGCGGCTGATTAGACTGTATGAATTTTAATCTGCCTCTGACAAAGGCTCAACAGCACTCTCCGCTCAACAAATCTCATTCTTCCTCATCCTGTCCTTTTCCCCCCTCTCTCACTACATCGCTCTCTCTCTCTCTCGCTCCCCTCCACTAACCGGGCTCCTCTTTCTCCTGGTCTTTCTCTATCTGTCTATACATATGTGCCTGGGGTTATAATGATAAGAGGGGATAGAGCTGATTTGAATGTGACTCAGGTGGGGAGCCTCGGCTCTCTCCATCTCTCTCTTCCTTGATGAGATTGTAATGGATGAGGATGATTGTGAATGCATATTCATCGACTATAGATGGGGCTCAGAAGCGTGACCCAGAGGTTGCGATGAGTTTATTTATCTCCTCAGTTAACAGGTGGGCTTCTCTGGAAACTCATGTTGAATCACTGCACACCTCCACAAGATTTAAGTTGTCACCTAAAAGATTTAAACTGTCACAAATCGTTTCAGTGGCAGCGAGAAGGACATCCGTGGGTTTTGGGTATCCTACTCTCCACCATGTTACACCATGGAGGATAAATACTAATTAATTAAATCTGAGAACACCGTGGAAATAACAGGTAAAATGTTTAATTTGTGAATTACTAGCGGCAGTGGTGTAGTGGTGATGGAAGCTGTGGGCATACTGGGACACATCTGTGGTAAAAGGTTTTCTATTTCATTGTACTTTGCAAAAAAAGCCCTTGAGGGATCTGTAGAAATGTAGAAAATCTTACTGTAATTTAATTATATTATATTTTTATTCATGATTATAAAAAACTATTGCACAAAATCACTACATTATAATATTATGTGTGGTAATTTAAAACAAATAAAAGTTCACCCCTAACCTGTCGAGGCATGCACTCCACTAGACCCCTGAAGGTGTGCTGTGGTATCTGGCACCAAGTTGTAAGCAGCAGATCCTTTAAGTCATGTAATTTGAGCGGTGGGGCCTCCATGGATCTTGTTTGTTCAGCACATCCCATGGGCCACAGATGCTCGATTGGATTCAAATCTGGGGAATTTACCTTCTTCCCATAGTGTATCATGTGTTCCTCAGTTAAGCAACGCGCGCACACCCGGCAATCCATGTGATGTAAAAGAAAACTTGATTCATCAGACCAGGCCACCTTCTTCCATTGCTCCATAGTCCAATTCTGATGCTCACGTGCCCACTGTTGGCAATTTCAGCGGTGGACAGGGGTCAGCATGGGCACCCTGACTGGTCTGCAGCTATGCAGCCCCATACGCAACTGCGATGCACTGTGTATTCTGACACCTTTCTGTCAGAACCAGCATTAACTTCTAGAGCAACTTGAGCTACAGTAGCTCGTCTGTTTGATCGGAACACACAGGCCAACCTTCACCTTCAATGTGCATCAATGAGCCTTGGCCGCCCATGACCCTGTCGCCGGTCAGGGGCGGATTTAGTGATTTGGGGGCCCCAAGCAAAATAGAGGAATGGGGCCCTATACAATTGCACATTTAAAACCTTGAGGTTATTTTCACTGTTGTGATGATTGCTGCTGCACGACCCCTCCACCCCCACAAATTTAAATTAGAATGAAGGAAATTATTACACACATAAGAATTATTTCAACCAAAAATGAAGTGTGTCTGTGTGGAAAGTAACTGTGCATGCGTCATCTACTCGGGTCCTTCACAGAAATGAGTGAGTGCCATTTAAAACGATAAACATAATATGCACTGTTGCTCCGTATTTAACTTCAGATGCATGACATTTTCATTTGTAGAGCCCTATGAAATCAGTTAAAAAAAATTTCCAAATTCCAGAAGAAAAAAAAATTCCAAATTCCTTTTTTTAATTTATTTTATTTATGGTTATATTAAATTGTATTAATCAAAAAGCATGTCTAATTAATGGAAATCATGAAACTTATTTAACATTAATTAATTAATTTAACAAAAATGTATTAAACGTTTAACAAAAATTTTATTTATTTGTTTTATGTATTTAAAATCTTCTGGTAATCAAATGAAGGGCATACAACATTTATCTTTTATTCCAATGAAAATTAAACAAATCCTTTATTTTGTGTACATTCAAAGTGCTACACAACAGAGGTTTAGGCCTGTTAAAATTATTACATTAAGGCAAAGGCTACGCTACACTGTCCAAACTTTTATTTTGACGGGTTGCCTTGAAGACATTTTCCAGTGTGTATGTGTTATGATGATAGTTTCTCTCAAATGAAATGGTACAATGCTCGTGAAGTGTAGGGCCCTGATTTCCGCGATGCAGAAAATGCAGACAGAATTGCGGAATACAGTCATAAAAATGGAATTTACTGTTTAACACGGAATTTGTCAAATTTTGGATGAATAAATCTAATGCAAGTCAGCACACTTCAATCAAATCGCGATATGGACTACTAGTGTATGTGAATATTAAACGGCGAAAATAACGTCTCTGTGCGACAGAATTGTGAAGGCGAGCGTCGCGCGTGCTGCAGTAGTAAACGAAACCGCGCATGTGCGCCATTCATTCCATGACATTCCGTTTGACTTTATGAATGGATTCCGTGATCCTGTACGCGTTTTCAGAATCGCGGAAATCATAAGCCCCTACACCCCTACACTTTCTACAAGATGCACGTTCAACGCGGATGCAAAGGGGGTTGTTGTGGTAATGAACACCACAGCAACCGCTTAGCTCTAGATTAGCTCAAACGACAAAGCTCTAGTCAGAGACTATAGACGGTTTCAACGGCAACAACATAAACAAACATTACTGCGCATGCACGCTTTTGTGGCACAAACTTAACTTCCGGTAGACGTCTGCAAAGAATCAATAACAGAGGCTGCGTTATCTTTCTTATGCACAATCATCTTTCATTTAAATGGTGCAACATTATCTTAATTTACATGTTTTTATTGTTTCAGCATGTTTATTATTAATAATCTCCCATTTCTGTCTGCAATATAGAGGGGGGGAATCGCCCCCTTAAAGGGTTAGTTCACCTTAAACTTAAAATCCTGTTATTGATTACTCACCCTCGTGTCGACCCCAACCCGTAAGACTGTAGAGAAGAAGAAAAATATCTTAATTTGTGTTCCGAAGATGAACGAAGGTCTTACAGGTTTGGAATGACATGAGGGAGAGTAATAATGACAGAATTAATTTTTTTGGGTGAACCCTTTAAGGACCGTGTAATGCCGTTTTCTGTGTCTTATATAAATGCTTGCGCGCTCGCCTTCAGTCATGCAATGCATCAGAATAACATGTTTCTTTGTTTCATAATATACGATTAATGTTGGGAAACTTAACTTGTAGATAAAGTACTCTATTTGAGATATGAATGCATCACAAAAAATCCGTGCTCTATGGGCACTGCCATTAATAGAGGACAAAGCGAAAGTTGTTTTGCACTCCGTGATAAAGGCACATTTAAATATTTTGCGGGAAACATAAATGCGATCAGTTATCCAGATGGCGACCACTTGATGTGAACAAATGTAAACTCGCCGTGTCCTGACTGACTGATGATCACGGTGATCGCATGTTAATGCCAAGTGTAAACGCAGCCAGAATAATCACCTCTAGAGTAGATTATTTCTGATAACAAGCAAAATAAATAACAAGTAAATTACATTAGACATACAGTCTAAATTACATTAGAAGCTGCTCCCGTATGCTGGATATTTATGAAGCATTTAAGGGTTTTTGGTGAGTCGCACACACCGTTTTTGCGCTGGTGTCATATTCTCTCTGCTTAATCGTTAATATTTATATAATGTTATCCAAGAATAATACGTCAAAAATGTGTTTCTACTGAGTAGTACGCCATACTATCCCCTTGCCAGACCGATAAACAAACACAGACCGGAAGTTAACTTCGGGCCAGGCGGAAATTTTCAAACATTAACAAAATATGAAGTGCCATCATTATATGTTCGGGATATGAAGTTAGAGCACAAAGCGTTGGTATTGACCCATCTTTCAGAAACATTTTTGCAAATCCAGCATTGAACTGAACCTCGTTGGTGAAGCAATCATGTATGCTTCCCCTCACTAAAATGATTTGCGTAAATATATAAAAATTTTATTTTTCCTCGGCACATTTTCTTCAAAAATGAAGTGGCTCGGATGCCGGGAGTCTATGGAGACTCGTATGTTTGTTTGTATACATCCAACAACAGAACATTTGTAATGTTTTTGCTGCAGACATTGTAATACTCTAGCTAGCTAATACAGAGCGTAAACAGAAATGTCAATCTCTGTTCTTCTCAGGGGTGTGCTAAAAGGGCAGCTCATCAACAGTCATGGGCGGGGTTTACCTACTCTTAAGTTGCACGTTATGAGAGCTTGATAATGATTGATGGGGATTATAAAAAAAGTATTGGATGAATTTTTACCATTATAGGCTGGTTGTTTACACACACTGTGGACACACGTCTGTTCAAACACCTTATAAAAGTGAATTTTGCATAATAGGTCCCCTTTAAGAAAAATAGGTGGACATAATGTGCATGCAATCATCTAAACTAGTGGCACCGGATGGAATTGCAAAAATTATTATTTCCAAGCCGTTTCTCAAACACTCCCTCCAGCAATAGATGTATAATTGTTGGATAAATGTGTCTGCCTGCTCCCTCGGGCTGACTGGTCGCTGAATATGGCCATTGTAGATGATGCCTGAAGACAGCCACTAATTGAGGCCAGTCTATCTATTCAGTCCATTTCATGGTTCAGACACCCAGGATGAAATTGTGTGAGGAGACAGACATCCTGAGAGAAGGGACTGAATATTTAACCATGACCAGCCATTCATCTACATGAGGCTCCTATAACTGAACTAAAGATATAAAGAAATTGACAATGGTTTGTATGCAAGAACATCTGTGCAAACCCTTGTAAAAATCCCTTGTTTAAAACCCTTGTTTAAAAGAGAAATAATATACTTTCAAAGAATATTAAGTGCAAACTGAATGTAATGTTTTCGTACAAATAATTGCATGTTATTTATAATTAAATGAAAATGTATTATAGTTAAATTTTGTATTAAATATAATTAGCTGAAATGTAGAGTGCTTTTGATCACCATAGGTAGTATACATGTATCTTTATATGTAATTTCAGAATTAACTCCTTTGTCTTTGAAATATGATTAAAGTGTACTGTCGAATACACTGAGAAGCATTTATGGTAAACTGAAATATGTAAATCAAGCATAGTGAAAAATAAAAAAATATAGTAAATTTTAATGTAATATTGAATAACACACTACCATTAAAGTTATCAAGTAATTATATCTTGTACAAGACACAAGATTATTCCATCCATTCATCCATCATCTTCCGCTTATCTGCGGCCGGGTCGTGGGGGCAACAGTCGAGAACACCCAGACTTCCCTCTCCCTAGCCACTTCTTTCATCTCTTCCGGGGGAACCCCGAGGCGTTCCCAGCCCATCCGGGAGACATAATTCCTCCAGCGTGTCCTAGCTCTTCCCCGGGGTTTCCTCCTGGTGGGACGAGCCTGGAACACCTCACTGGGAAGGCGTCCAGGAGGCATCTGAAATAGATGCCTGAGCCACCTCAGCTGGCTCCTCTCGATGTGGAGGAGCAACGGCTCTACTCTGAGCTATTCCAAGTGACCGAGCTTCTCACCCTATCGCTAAGGGAGCATCCAGCCACCCTGCGGAGAAGGCTAATTTCGGCCGCCTGTATCCGGGATCTTGTCCTTTATTATGGATCTTGTCCATAATAAAAATTATGAACAGAACCGGTGACAAAGGGCAGCCCTGCCGGAGTCCAACATGCACCGGGAACAAGTTTGACTTACTGCCGGCAATGCGGACCAAGCTCCTGCTCCGGTCGTACAGGGCCCATACTCCCAGAGCACCCTCCACAGGACGCCACAAGGAACACAGTCGAATGCCTTCTCCAAATCCACGAAACACATGTGGATTGGTTGGGCAAACTCCCATGAACCCTCCAGGACCTTGGAAAGGGTATAGAGTTGGTCCAGTGTTCCACGACCGGGACGAAAACCACACTGTTCCTCCTGAATCCGAGGTTCCACTATCGGCCGTATTCTCCTCTCCAGTACCCTGGCATAGACTTTCCAGGGGAGGCTGAGAAGTGTGATCGTCCTGTAGTTGGAACACTCTCCGGTCCCCCTTCTTGAAAAGAGGGACCACCACCCCTATCTGCCAGTCCAGAGGTACTGTCCCCAACCGCCATACGATGTTGCAGAGGCGTGTCAGCCAAGACAGCCCCACAACATCCAGAGACTTGAGGTACTCAGGGCGGATCTCATCCAAACCCGGTGCCTTGCCACCGAGGAGTTTATTAATTACCTCGATGACTTCAGCTTGGGTGATGGACGACCTCTAAGCCCTCAGCCACTGCTTCCTCAATGGAAGACGTGTCGGTAGGATTGAGGAGATCGAAGTATTCCTTCCACCGTCTGACGATATCCCCACTTGAGGTCAACAGCTGCCCATCTCCACTGTAAACAGTGTTGGTAGGGCACTGCTTCCCCCTCCTGAGGTGTTGAACGGTTTGCCAGAATCTCTTCGAGGCCAACTGATAGTCTTTCTCCATGGCCTCACCGAACTCCTTCCAGGCCTGATTTTTTGTCTCCGCAACTACCCGAGCTGCAGTCCGCTTGGCCTGCTGGTACCTGTCAGCTGCCTCAGGAGTCCCGCAAGCCAGCAAGGCCCGATAGATTATTACAAGATACAAGATTAATATAATTATTTAAAATGTGCATTATTACAAAGTGCACTTTTAAAAGTCACTTAAGTAGACTTTTATTTCACTAGTATTAAATTACCTGTAAGTAAAGTTTTGTAAAAATATACTTTTAAGATTCAAAGTACACCACAAGTGCCCCATCAGTACAATTAAAGGGACCAAAAAAATATATGACATTATTCTTTCAGACGAATACAATTGGAGTTATATAAAAAAAAAAAGTATATTGGAAGTGAATGGCAGCCCAAAATTTGAAGCTGCCCAGTGGAGTTCCCAATATGCCAAGTGTACATACTTCAATATGCAGATAAGGAAATGGTTGTACTTAGACCTTCATATATACATATACACACACACAAACCGAGACATGTCAGTACAAGTGACTAAGCATGTTCTGGCCTTTACTTAAACCCACTATTTATCTACTATTTTTACTATCTCCTGAAAAAGGCAGGTCGTTTCATTGTAAGAGGCAGGAAGCTCAGGCTATGGGTGCTATTGACACAAGGTCTAGTCCAGGAGAGAGCTGCTGAAGAGAGAATAAATGAAAGAAAGAGCGAGACAGACAGATAGAAAGTGAGAGCAAAATGATTGTGACTGAAGGAGTGCTGCTGTTCAGTGGTAATTGGATTTGTAATACTCAAAGGAGACATTGCTCAGCACTGGACATCAATGTTTATTCATGGAAAGAGGATTCATATCCTGCCGAGACGCAGTTGACCACTCGGGTGTGAAGAATGAGAGCAAGCATGAGTGTGTGTGTTTTCTTGTTTCTGAAATCTCCTTTGAGCATTCATCCAGATTTGACTCCAGCCAAGCGTATAGCGAGTTTGATGTAACGATAATTGATCCCATTAAGCACAGATGAATGGAACCATACAAATGACGATACTGTGATTTAATTCCTGCTGCTCTGTAAGATATTATATTACCATGGCTATTTGGTGATGTATAGTATCATGAATTTATTCTTTCAAATGTAGTAAAAGACATTGAGCGATATTTCCTTTTTATGCCCAATACCGATGCAGATTATTTTTATATGTAGTGTTTAAGAACCAATATGCAGAACCTATTTTTAAATCATGTTTATTTCTGCTTTTTGAAACAATAATTAAATTATCATTGAACTGCTACTACAGCAGTGGCGGCTGGTCAATAGAGGGCGCTGGGGCGCCGCCCCCATCAAAATTCCAGAAATATACATGTATACAAAAATGATATAAAAATGAAACAAAATAAAATAGTTTACTCATACGATGTGCCGGCTGTTAGTAAGAGCCTCAGCATTTAATAAAAACTGGCTTTGACCGGTTAACTATTTTATATGTTCTTCAATATGTTTCATGCGGTTTCATGCGTGAGGGACGCCTACGGGCAGCATGTGACCTGAAGCTGGTCTCTAATTGGTTTCTTAAAGATCCTCCTCCGGATGCAGGTCGCTGCGTCCCTGGCGAATCAGAATTGGATGCGTGTTATTTTATCCAATCTGATTGGTTCTCGTCACCTGTCATTCAATTTTCCGTTCTTGGCAACTAAAGCGAAAGTGTGCGGCTATGGTGCGCGGGCGACACCGTCACATTCCGACTCCGCCAAAACCTTATTAGGATGATCACTTTCGTAGAGATGGCAGCAGTTAAACCAAATTCTTTCACAAGGCGTTCGCTGGAAGAAAACAAAAGGATAAAGGATTCCGGGACCAACGTGATTTACAAATCCAGCAGCAGGACAGTGACAAGAGGATGAAGCTGCACTCGGAGCTTCACACTTGTTATGAGAAACATAGGTGGCTGGCTGGATTTGTTGTTAGCGATGCCCTTTATTGCTTTCCCTGTCTTTTATTTCAAAGTGTTGGTACTGAAGTTTTGTGGACAACAATGGGGGTAAGAGACCTCAAATATCTGACTGAACAATGCAAACGTCATGACACTACTGAGATGACTGACTTTGATCAGAGAGTCATTGAGAAATTTGCTGGCCAGAAAGAAAGGAGAGCAAAATTTATGTTCAAGTAGTCAACATGCTAGTCTGCTGTTGCTGATTTCTTTTGTTTTTCCTTTCCTCATTCAATTATATGATTATATGTGGGAAATGAATGTGTGAAAAGATAAAAGTGAAGACACTGTTTTCTCTTTAATGCTTGAATTTAGTCAACATGCATCTTGATACTCCACACCCAGGGGCGTAGCTAAGGGGTGGCCATGGGTGGCCAGTGCCACCCCTGTTTGAAGCTTGGCCACCCCTCTGGCCACCCCTGTTGTGCAAGCTGAAAAGCACTTGACAATGACTAAGAGTTGACGTTAAAATCGCCGCTCTCACACAAACAGTCTGCGCAAAGTGCGCTATTCTGAACAGCTTCCCCCCAAAACCAGTTCGACGGTAACTTTGCCCTGCAGCGGATTCTTACGATTTTATTGGTCACGACAATCACAGTACTGACCAAACACTGATTCCTAAACCACCTGTCACTAGTACCTTAACCAATGAAATTAGCTGCAGGGCGGGGTTTCTGGTGAAGGGGTTCGCTTGCGCACTGTCTGAGGTGTCTCTGTGTGACGGTATAAGCGAGCGGTAATATTTCAAGTTCAGCACAAGCCGAGTGAGCAACGCCTTACGCAAGAGAATACGGTGATGACAGAAGAATGGCGTTATCTTTCTCCTTGAAGAAAGGGCAGCTATCCCCCCACCTCTCTGTTAACTCTTTAGAAGCTTTGGCTAAAAAAGCTTTTCCTAGTGTAGTTTCAAAGATCCGCTGTGTATCAGCGATGTTAAAGTTGAGGTACTGCGAATGTTTCCTTAGCAGAAACACGTTAGGGTATGCATCGTCGTTAGTCGGGACTCAGTGGGACTGCTGCATGAATGGATATTGATTTGGGAAACGCAAGTAAAAAAAACAGTTATCAGTTTAAACTAAAGGTTTTGGACTCGATATAGTGTTCCTTACAACTTAACAAAGATCCAGCGATCCATGGATATTGACATGCAGCCAGGAATCATGTTTTCCTGACATTTATATGAGCCTGATTTCGATACATAAATATTGTCATGAATGGAAAATAAAAGTTTTATTCAAATTCTGAATTTATCATATATATCATATATCAGATATGTTATATCGCCTAGATAGTGTGCAAAGAGCATTCCCTTTATAATCACTAAAAGCTGTCAGTCATTCAATGAACGTGATCTCAAGTTCTGTTATATTAATCAATTAATTTCTTACATGTCTACACTTGGAGTGTAGACCTTATTCAGAGCAGAGCCATGACAGGCTTGAACTTGAAATGGAAAATTGGAAAATTTCCAGGTTTGAAAGTGAGGCTATGAGGGTAAGACGTACCATGTCAATGGCATCCGCTGTAAAAGGCTGTATAAAGCTCCTAAATCACTTATCATTTTCCACAGCTTTTTTGTCTACTGAAACATCTTTGAAATATATTTTTTCAGTGTTTTATAAGCAGAACAATCCAAAAATACATTAAATAACAGTACAACTCACTCAAGAGATGTATGTCTATCCCCACAGCCTCACTTTCATACTAATTTCTTTCATAAAGAAGGCGCTGCTGTGAATAAGGTCTATTAGGTCTATTAGTGCATGTACAGACCTCGTCGCTGGACAAAAACTCAGGTGGTGAGTGGATTCTAACTTCAACACCTGTGATTGGCCATTGCGTTTTAGAAATCAACAAACATGTCTGTGACTGTGATTGGCTTCATTACTCACCAAAGCGAATACCCAGATGCGCATACTCTCTATTAATCATATAAATTAGCTAATGTTAGCTAAAGTTACTGCAAATGTTAGCAAGTTAATTAAAAAAAGGTACCACAAACATTACATATACACTTACATTATGACTGTCACTGTTGTATAAGTAGCTGTTTATATTAATAATAATACAATCGTTTCTTTGTCTGTTTGTCTGAACTGTAGAGAGCATGAAAGGAAAGCAAAGGAAGATAGGGGGATACATTCCTTTTTTACAAAAAGGACTAGTACCATCAGAATTGAAAATGACAAAGAGGCAGGGGGAAATACTGATACAGAGAGGACAGTAGCAGTGGAAATGTCTGGTGCTAAGAGAGGCGATGAGGAAGCAGAGATTCAGTAACTTTTCTCTTTTTGTAATGATACTTTATCTGTTTTCTTAGGGCAACATTTTGTTTGGCAAAGGACAAAGCATTAAGCATAAAAAGTTTGAGAATTTTGTTCATGTGTGAACGACTTGTTAATTTTGTTTAGGATTTTTTTTCTGACTTTAAGCTTTATGTCTTTTTCCCTAAAATTATCAACATACAGTACATATTTGACTTATTTTGTATGACATTGTAAATAAAATTATAATTTTTAATTATTTTTGTTCGTTTGTGATCTATATTTTCTGTAGAATTTGCTTTGGTACAGCATGTCATAGTCAGTAGTAATTTTTTTGGCCACCCCAATAAAATCACTGGGTCTTACCTGGCCACCCCTGAAAAAATGTTCTGGCTACGCCCCTGTCCACACCCAACCAACCATTTTATTGTAGTAGTCCAGTGATCATTTACTTATTGTATATATATATATATATATATATATATATATATATATATATATATATATATATATAAATACAAAATAAATACAATAATTAAAAATAGGTTCTGCATATTTTGGTCAAGTCTAAATGTTAAGATAATCTACATCTATATATATTTACAATAAAAATAATGATACTAATAATAATAATAATAATAATAATAACAACAATACTTATCATTAATATATTTTATTGTAGTAGTCCAGTGATAATTTACTTTTTGTCAATAATAATAATAATAATAATAATAATAATAATAATAATAATAATAATAATAATAATAATAATAATAATAATAATAATACAATAATTAAAAATAGGTTCTGCATATTGGTTGAGTCTAAATGTTAAGATAATTTAAATCTATCAATACATTTTATTATGAAAATAATAATAACAATACTTATTAAGATGACATTTTATTGTAGTAGTCCAATGATCATTTAATTATTGTATCAAAAAAAATACAATTATACAAATACAATAATTACATAGGTTCTGCATATTGGTCGAGTCTAAACGTTAAGATAATCTAAATCTATCAATACATTTGATTATGAAAATAATACTAACAATTAGTGGTGGGCCGTTATCGGCGTTAACGTGCTGCGTTAACGCGAGACTCTTATCGGGCGATAAAAAAAATATCGCCGTTAATCTATTCTCAAAGTTGGGTTGGGAGCTGAGTCTATACTATGCAAGCTATGATGATTTTCACCTTGATATTTTAGCGCGGATGTACACCTAGCCAAATTGCACTGTAGGGGGCGAGAAAACGAGTCTTCGAACCTGTGTGTATGCCTACTAGTGTTGTCAAAAATATCCATATTTCTCTATGTATCGATACTGAAATATATGAAACGATACAATACTCATTTTCTACAGTATCGATCAGCTGGCTCTCCTCTCCTCCGACCGACGCTCACTTATGAGCACACATATTCTGAATGCCTTCTGCCGAATTCAAATGAGCCATTTTAATCTAGATTAATTTTGGAATTAATCTAGATTAAAAAAATTAATCTATGCCCACCACTACTAACAATACTTATCATTAAAATGACATTTTTTGTAGTAGTAGTCCAGTGATCATTTAATTATTGTATCAAAAATATCGATCTATATATCTATATATTTTATAATAAAAATAATGATGATAATAATAATAATAATACTTATCATTAATATGATATTTTATTGTAGTAGTCCAGTGATCATTTACTTATTAATAATGATACAATAATTAAAAATAGGTTCTGCATATTTGCTGGGTCTAAACATTAAGATAATCTAAATATATATATATATATATATATATATATATATATATATATATATATATATATATATATATATAAAATAATATTTAATATATATATTAAATAAGATGGCGCCGCGAGTAGATCGCAAGGCTCAGCGTCTCTCCAGATTCTGCAGTTTTGCGGTATTTTTCTTGCTCATCTAGGGTCTGTTCGTACAGAACAGTTGTGCCTTTACAACGTACACCCGCGCTGAGCTTTTGGATATTGGTTTGCGAATTTCCGACAGTTTTATGGACAACCTACAACTCCTTCCTGAGATCGCTAGAACACCCGTGGCTCTGCGCTCTACCCGGCCGGGCGGAAGTGCAAGAAGGCGGAGGAGAGATCGTAAACAAAGGCGGGGGAAGCGTGGAGGAACGCGTGCTAAGCTAATGCTATCACCGCACCGACTCTCTTTACCCAGAATTTTCCTTGCCAATGTACGGTCGCTAGTGAACAAAATGGAGGAGATTCGACTCAGCATCACACACAGTAAGAAACTTTTGAACTGTAACGTCCTAATATTCACGGAAACCTGGTTAAACAGCGGAATACCGGACACCGCTATCGAGCTAGCGGGACGCCACACACTCCGGGCAGATAGAACATTAGATGGCTCTGGGAAGACCAGAGGATTGTGCATTTACATTAACAAAGCTTGGTGCACAAACTCTGCTATTGTTTGGAGTCATTGTTCAGCTAACCTTGAGTTTCTCATGGTTAAATGTAGACCGTTTTATCTACCGCGGGAGTTCACTTCAACCATTATCACTGCTGCTTATATTCCACCGGATGCTGATGCCAAGCTTGCTATGAAAGAACTTCACGCAGCCATCAGTAAACAACAGACTGATCACCCAGAAGCTGCGTTTATTGTTGCAGGTGACTTTAATCATTCAAACTTAAAGTCAGTGCTACCCAAGTTTCACCAGCATGTTTTTCTGCCACAGAAAAACATGTGGAGCCTGCGGGGGCAGACTCCACACTCCAGGAAAGGTTTCTAAACACAGACTGGAGTATGTTTGCTTCTCAAGCCACCAGTGGCGCTCACACGGACATTGACTCCTACACCTCCTCAGTATTGGATCATATCAATACCACCATTGACAGTGTTACAACCCAGAAACAGATCACCACATACCCAAATCAGAAGCCTTGGATGAACAGGGAAGTACGACTCCTGCTGAAGTCACGCAATACTGCCTTCAGATCAGGAGATGCACAAGCCTACAGCACATCCAGAGCAAACCTGAAGAGGGGCATCAAAAAGGCCAAGCACTGCTACAAGCTAAAGATAGAGGGACACTTTTCCAACTCTGACCCTCGACGCATGTGGCAGGGCATTCAGGCCATCAGTGACTACAAACCCACCCACTCCACCCCCGCAGCCACTGATGCCAACTTCCTGAACAAGCTAAATTACTTTTATGCTCGTTTTGAAAGAGACAACAGAGAAACTGCCACCAAGCTCAAACCCTCAGCTGACCACCCACCAATCACACTCTCCTCCACAGATGTCTGCAAGGCACTGAGCCGGATCAGCGCGCACAAGGCTGCTGGACCAGACAACATCCCTGGTCGTGTTCTCAGGGCATGTGCGGAGCAGCTCGCTGGGGTTTTTACAGACATTTTCAACCTGTCTCTTGCCCAAGCAGCTGTTCCAACATGCTTTAAATGCACTTCCATTGTGCCAGTGCCGAAACACTCCAGCCCGAGGTGCCCTAATGACTACCGCCCTGTAGCACTGACACCCATCATTATGAAGTGCTTTGAGCGGCTGGTCCTGGAACACCTAAAAGACTCTATACCATCCACATTGGACTCACACCAGTTTGCCTATCGCAGCAATAGGAGCACTGAGGATGCAGTTTCTATGGCACTGCACTCTGTGCTCACCCATCTGGACAGTAAAAACACTTATGCACGCATGCTGTTTGTTGACTTCAGCTCAGCATTCAACACTGTCATCCCATCCAAGTTAATTGCCAAACTTGGAGACCTGGGCATCAACACTTCAATGTGTAACTGGATTTTGGACTTCCTAACTGACAGACCACAGAATGTTCGATCAGGATCCACCTGCTCCACGTCCATCACACTCAACACTGGTGTACCACAGGGCTGTGTGCTAAGTCCGTTTCTCTACTCCCTCTTCACCTCCGACTGTAAGCCTGTGTATGGATCTAATTCCATCGTCAAGTTTGCGGACGACACTACGGTGATTGGTCTCATCAGCAACAACGATGAGACTGCCTACAGGGAGGAGATCCAGTACCTGGCCACATGGTGCACTGATAATAACCTGCTCCTCAACACCACCAAAACGAAGGAGCTCATCGTGGACTTCAGGAAGGAGTCAAGAGGCACACATGACACCATCCACATCAATGGAATGGCTGTTGAGCGTGTCTCCAGTTTCAAGTTCCTGGGGATCCACATCTCGGCGGACATGTTGTGGACGACCAACACCTCCAGCCTGGTCAAGAAGGCTCACCAGCGCATCTTCTTCCTGAGGACACTGAGGAAGAATCAGCTCTCCTCGGCTATCCTGGTGAACTTCTACCGCTGTGCAATAGAAAGCATCCTGACCAACTGTGTGGCAGTATGGTATGGGAGCTGCTCTGTTGCGGAGCGCAAGGCACTGCAGCGGGTGGTGAAAACTGCCCAGCGCATCACAGGGACTCCACTACCTGCCATCGAGCACATCCAGAGGAAACACTGTCTGCACTGAGCTCGCAGCATCCTCAAGGACTCCTCTTGCCCAGCCCACAGACTGTTTTCTCTCCTGCCCTCCGGCAGGCGTTTCAGGATTCTCCGGACCAGGACCAGCAGACTTAAGAACAGTTTTTTCCCCAGAGCTGTCTCTTTACTGAACTCAAACCACCGTTGATCCACTCCCTCATAAACTGCAAACTCTCCTACCTCACATCTACATTCACTTTGTTATTTGCACTACCGACTGTTAATTACAGTAACAACTGTTAACTTATGCATTTTGCACCACCATATCTTAACTGGAATATGCTCATTTGCACTGCCGACTGTATTTACAGTACCAATGTTTACATTTGCATTTTGCACCGTACTTCTAACTGTAACATGCAACCACTTTCCACTGCACTTTTACACTTTCTTTCGGATAGCTCTGTCCATAATTTATTGCACTAACTTAATCCACTGCTATTCCTCATATTAGCCTAACATATTATTGTATACCTCTATCTGTAAAATTCTGTTCAAAGTAATAGCCATCTGTATATTATATTCATAGTACATATTCACCTGTAAATTCTGTTTATAGTAATAGCCATCTGTATATTTATTCACTGTATATATTCACCTGTAAATTCAGTTCTGTTTATAGTAATAACCATCTCTCTACTTATACATATTTATATATATTCAGTAAATTTTTATGTCCTGCACTTATGCAACCTTTGTATATCCTGCACTTGCTGCTATTGCACTTCTGGTTAGACCTAAACTGCATTTCGTTGCCTTCTACTTGTACTTGTGTAATGACAATAAAGTTGAATCTAATCTAATCTAATATATATATATATATATATATATGATGATAATAATAATAATAATATACAAACAAAATTGTGGTCCCAAAAAAACATAAAAAGTTGAAAGTTTATTTAAACAATACATTAAATAATTTAGCTGTGCATTTACTGTTTTTGTGACATTTTCTTGTATACAGACTTTGTAACTGATGTCCTACTGTTTCCAGTAGATTGTTTTATAATAAACTGTTTAATTTACTATTTTCTTTCAGATTGACTTGGAAAGAAACGAATCACTGAGGCTAAATAGACAATCATAACTGTATTACATCGTGTGTGCTTTTATCTTATATTGCCTAACAAATAGGATATTGCAATAATGTAATGCATAAAATGCCATTACATAATTCTAACTGTGTGCATGTGTGTGTAAGGAAACCAGCCAGTGCTCTGCTCATCTCAGCTGGAAGAAACAACTGGGTTTGACATTTCCACCGTAAATATCAGCTGTTATTTTAGTGTGGCATCTGGGTGGCTGGCAGGTAGCAGGGTGAACTTTGACTCAGTGTGAGCGCTCTGATCCCAGCTGGGCTGCACACCACAGAGCGCTGGAGTCCCATGGAGGAGAGGAACCGCATGAGAACCCTCCACACCGAACCAGACTCGCACATACCTGATATCAAGATGGTTCTTACAGCTCTATTCACTTTGTTGGCGTGGGTATGAATATGGAATGTATTTTAGATTCATTGGCACCTGAATTGCTCAGACATCTTTTCTCATTTTCTTATTGTTCATCGGCCTTCTGACCTCAGAAGAGAAATCAAGGAGCACTGCACAATATAGGAGCTCGCTGGATTTACAATAGGAGCCCACACCACAAGAAGGAAAAATTATGAAGTAATTTCACATGCTGACATTTCACCTCAGGCTATTTATTTCTGCAGCTCAGCAGACAGAACAAAGAACATCACCAGTTCCCTTTTGATGTTTTTGAACCTTCTCTCATCCAATCTCACCCTCACCCTCTCTCTCTCTCTCTCTCTCGCTCTCTCTCTGCAAATCATGTTTCCAGCTTGGCTTGTAAGCTTTCCCCTTTAAATTACTCTTGAAAATTGCCCCTCTGTGCCATCAGTGGGTGCCAGATTTAAAATGAAGGATTTTATTACGCTGTCCAAATCACTAATAGTAAGATCGTCCTTCAAACCGCAAACACTGGTCTCAGTGTTTTGCAAAATTCTCCATGGCAGATCAGTGGTGAGAGCATCTGCATTGAGCTTAAAGCTGTCGACTGCTGGGAAACTTCTCACCTCCACACATGATTGTACTTCTGGAGAAAATTGAACCTTAAATGAACCAAAAGAACCTCAATTTTCATGATAGTGAAAGCTGGTTTATGTCTAGTCTAGCTCAGAGGTTTTCAAACAATGCCAAGTATATACATTAAAGGGTTGGTTCACCCCAAAAAAAAAATTCTGTCATGAATTACTCACATTGTTCCAAACCCGTAAGACCTTTGTTGATCTTCGGAACACAAATTAACATATTTTTAATGAAATCTGAGAGCTTTCTGACCCCACAGACAGCAACACAATGACCACTTTCAAGGTCCAGAAAGGTAGTAAAGACATTCTTAAAATAGTCCATGTGACTACAATGGTTCAACCTTAATGTTATGAAGTGACAAGAATATTTTTTGTGATCAAAAAAACAAACAAAAAATTATTCAACAATCTCTTATCTTCCTTGTCACTCTTACACTATTCACTTTGTTGGGCTATTCACACAATGCAGCGCTTCCGGGTTACAATCGGAGTTATATTAAAAAATATCCTGGCTAATCCAAACATTATAATGGCAGTGAATGGCAGCCCAAAGTTTGAAGCCCAAAAAAGTGCATCCATCCATTATAAAAGTAATCCACATGGCTCCAGGGGTTATAAAGGCCTTCTGAAGTGAATCGATGGGTTTGTGTAAGAAAAATATCCATAATTAACTTGTTATAAAGTAAAATATCTAGCTTCCTCCAGACCGCCTTCCTTATGGATGGATGGATGGATGGATGGATGCATTTTTTTGGACTTCAAATTTTGGGCTGCCATTCACTGACATTATAATGCTTGGATTAGCCAGGACATTTTTTTAATATAACTCCAACTGTATTCATCTGAAAGAAGAAAGTCATCATCAATACACATACTGTAGGATGGCTTGAAGGTTGAGGGGGAGTAAATCATGGGGTAATTTTCCTTTTTGGGTGAACCCTTTAACTTCACTACTTCAAAATAACATTTAATTACAAAAGTTAACATGAGTTAACAAAGAAAAAATACTTTTATTGCATTTATTAATCTTTAAAGTTATTGGTGACACTTTATTTTACAGTGTCCTTGTTTCACATTACATGTAGCCACTAGTAATTACTATAAATTGTGCATAATTACTGTCCATGCAACTAACCCTCAACCAAACCCTAATCCTAACCCTATAGTAGCCAAAGTAAATGTTATTACTTATTAAACAACATATTACACTAAGTTAATTCATTAATACATTATTAAAATCAAAAGTTGTATCTGTTAATATTATTTAATGGACCTCAGATATACATACATAAAATAATGAACAGAGTTGCATTTTTACATGATCAAAGATTAATAAATACTGTATTGCATTTTTAGTTAAAGGCACAATATGTAATATTTTTGGATTAAAATGTCCAAAAACCACTAGAACAACATTGTACTTGTTCACCCAAAAGTTTAAATCCAGAGTGTGGCGAGCAGCGAGGCCGAGGGACCGTGAGGGCGGGACGAGGCGGCGCTCATCAGGGATGATGAGCGCCAGCTGCGAGTCGCAGCGATCTCGGCCCTCGTGGAGGAGTGAGGGAGTATAAAGGAGGAGCGACGACAGTGAGGGACGAGAGAGGACCAGGCCTGGATTTTATGTTGTATTTTATTTACGTTATGTTATGTGTTCGCTGCAGTCGTCCGTGAGGGGCTGCAGATTTTTATTTTCATTGTGTGTTTGTTTGTATGTAGGCGACAGTCGTCCGCGAGGGGCTGTCGCCGCCATTTTATTTTGTGTTTGTTTGATTAAAAGTTCTGTTGATTGTCCGCCGGTTCCCGCCTCCTTCTTCCCGTATGAACAAACTTTACTACACAGAGAAATAAGCAATTTTAACCAGGAAACGGCCTATCAATGACATCATACCCACGTTACCCTCGATTTCAGGGTTTTTTTTCCTTTTGATTCTCGATTTCATGGAAACACCAAACACGCTTTAATATATTATGTCTTTTATTAGACAGGTGAACAACTGTTTGGATACATTCATTGACAGAAAACTAATCAACTCAACACAGTTAGTCTTATTGTTTAAATCTAGTTTTTTTATTTATTTACTGTGAGTATGCCTAATACCGATCTGCAGTGTACAACAAGTGTCTAGTAGTAGCCGCTGAGAAAACGCACAGAGTAGCATTATAACATAACTTCAACACACTCAAATGTATCTAATATGATAAAATAGCACTGTGTTGTCCCATGTACACTTGACCAGAAGAAGCGGAAGTGGTCGTCTGTGGCATAATGAAAGCTCCACTGCTCTTGAGCCATGTGTCGCGCTTGTCTCTCAATAGCAATTTCTGCCCGAGTCCCGTCAGATTCTTGCACCGGCTGTAGAGGTGAAGACAACAACTCTCATGATTCTGCGAAATCAAGGTGTCATCAAACTATGGCTTTGTTTTGAATAATTGACCTCTAGCGGTGAAAATTACATATTGTGCCTTTGATGTTAGTTAATACAGGAACTACTATTACTACTATGTTATTATGTTGTAATGTATTAAACGTAAAGCCAAAAGAAATGGTAAAAATATGAAATGAAAAACTATGCTTTTCACTATAAATATTAGTTCACCAAGTTTGAGCTAGTTTACCAAGGCAGGCTTGGTTCAACATCCAAAACACATCATAAGATAGGGTGACCAGGCGTCCCCGTTTTCCGTTTTTTTTGTGTGTGTGTGTGTGTGTGTGTGTTCTATCCCCGACTGGAGCTATCCCAGCAAATGTCCCCATTTTAAAGCTCGTTCAAAACAACCCGCAGATATATTGCAAAAAAAGCCCCCAACCAAAATACAGAAGCCTGCTGGTTATAAGAGCAATCGTGTAGTGATTATTTTCACCAGTAGAAGGCGCTGTGAGAGACTCTACTTGGTCGCATGCGCACCGCTACTTCATGAAGAACGTAACCGAGAGCAGAACCCCATTATCGCCAAATATCAAAAGAAACATCGTTTTTGCTGTCAAGGTATAACATACTAACTATTCATGTTAAATTAAAGTAATCCTGTTTGTATGTGTTTTATAACAGAGCCTCAACAGGGTGCAGGATTGTTTTGTCCCCAAAAGTTACCACACATCTGAACTATAAAAAAACCTAAACAATCACTCGCAAAATAACAAGACCAATTAAGGATAGTACGAGTCATTTTCAAGAACTGAAAATGTAGCAAAACATTTGAAGTAAAAAAGTAATTTATAGAGTATAAACTTCTGAAAATTAAAATATTAAATACATTTTATTTGTTAAATAGTTTTATTTATCATATTTATGTTTTATTTTTGTAATGTGTTTTTGTTAAGTCATGTTATAATATTGTTTTGAACTGCTCGTTATAATGGTTACTATTAAAGGGGTGATGAACTGAGAAATCAACTTTCCCTTGAGCTTTTGATATATAAAAGGTCATGGTAATATAAGAATATCCTGTAAGTTTCAGAGCTAAAAACTTCCTTGTTAGTCAAAGAAAAGCTTTTACTGACACCAGGCCCAGAAAACGAGAGCTCTCAGAATATGCGGATCTCTTACGTAATAGGACCTAGACGCCACCTCTACAGATAAATATGCTTCTGTAGCCCCGCCCACCGACTCGTGAGCTAAGGATCGTCCCTGCATAAGCTTCCTTCTGAACACACACTTATGTGAGTAGGCTAAAACATGTTTTTTATATGTGTTAGTTTTGCATAACATTACAGATCGTTTGAAATCTATTGATTACATACCTTAGCACGCTGTTACAGGGTGGAAAAGGTGTTATTGAACTGGTTCACTCGTGATCGGACTTGTAGCGTTATGGGCCAGGCGCGAGTGTGTGTGTCCATGCGATGCGAGTGAGTGTGTGTGAGTGTGTGTATGTGTCGTCCGCGAGAGTGGGTGTGTGTGATTTAATAATTGTGTTTGTTCAATATTTTGCGAGTCCACTGAGCATTTCCCCCAGACGATTCCTGGGACTGAGGGGAGCTGAAGCTCATTAAATATGCAAAAAATCTTATCCAATCCTAGCCGTGGGCGTTTACTTCCAAGTGTTCAGTGCAGCACTCCCATTAAATCCGAGTGTTTTCCAGAGAGGCTCAAAACCAAGGCAGAAAATAGCCAATTACTTATTAATTACGATGTTTTTGAATGTAAAAACCACACAAATGTCATAATTTGACCTCAGACAACAGTATAAAAAATTTTAAAAAGCCAGTTCATGACACCTTTAACTGTTTTTATTGTTTTTTAGGGGGGGGGGGGGGGGGGGGGGGGGGTTTGTGGGTGCGTTGAATTGTATTAAATCCAGACCAAGAATCCTAATAATCAAACTAAATCATAATAATTATTAATGTTAATAATATAGGGAGCACACAACAACAACAACAACAACAACAACAACAAAACATTAAAAATGTATTGTCCATGTTTTTTAATTAAAAGATAAAAACAAATGAGATTTTAGTGATATTTTGACCACTCAAATAGGAAATGTCCCCAATTTCCATTTCAGAAATCTGGTCACCTTATCATAATATGGTCGGCAATATTGCAGTTCTTTTAACAGGGTGGTGGAAAGATGGTGACCTGAAGGATACCTAAAGAAATATGAATACAAGTGTGCACGCGTGCGCACGTGAAAGCTTGTTTCTGAAAAATGCCGGTCTGCATCAGTAGGCACAAGTAAACAAACACGTTACAGTGAGTGCCACAAAAGGCTTCATTGATCCAATAAAAAAAGCCATAAAAAACCCTCCCCTCTGGTTAATAGCATCTCTAATATAGCATAAAAATGTATTATGATAAAGTCAAACGATGTGAGTGGGTCAGTGGGGAGGAGCGCTCAGCTGGAGAAAGACATGACTCTGAATGATGCCTACTTGACAAGGTGGTTGCTATGGTAACACCACCGCTCAAAGTCCTAAAGGACAAGCACATCAGAAGAGCTCTCCAGCAGATGAGAGACAGAGAGCGAGTGAGGAAGAGAGGGAGGGATGAAATGATAAATAAGAGAAGGATGGAAATGGAGGTAGGCGGTGTGGGAGTGAGTAATGGGGCAGGTGTGCAAGGCTCACTTTATAATATAGCTAGATGTCATGCGTCCCGCTGCCGCCGATACATGCTTCACATCCCACTGTCGGCGCCGATTGACATATTATGAAGCAGAGCTGAGGACCTCAGCGGCGTGGGCTTGAAACTCCATTTTATCACTGAGTCAAAAGGGGCTGTATCAATCGGAAAGACCAAGACCATGAAATGTAGGCTAATTTAAGAACTAATGGAGGCTAGAGGTACACATTATTTAATACTTTTTTTTTTTTCGAGAACTCTGAGAAATGTGCCAAAAACTTTAGTCTTCAAAATAACATGACATGTTGGTCCACCTACGGTTCCAACCTTCATTATTCACAGAGGCACAGGAAAAAAGCCTTTAAGAATGTTGAAGTATGTTGTTGGCTGCACTGACTGTAGTTGTGTATTTCTGCGCGTGTGGGTGCATGAGCATGCGTAGGAACACTTATAAATCAGAGCCGACTCATACCAGCAGCTTCCGTGACGGGGAACTGTAACGTCTCTCGCTCGAGCGAGCTTTAGTATCTTCGAGATTCTTTGAGAGTGACATGTTTATTTTAGGAAAACTGCGGCTCCAAACAAGGTCACTCTGCCAGTCTGCCAGCAGCATTCAGTGGCAGAAAATGAGTGAAAATCATCTCGCTCTCGCTGGAGGTTGCTGAACTCGACAGTGGCTCATTTCCCAGGAGCCACCTGATGATGTGCTTTTAGTGCTCTGGTCAGGGAGAGTCAGTCTCCAGTGGAGACTGAGAGCACAAACCTGACATGACAGGTCTCTCTGAACATGCATGAGATAGCGACAACTGAGACTGGAAAGGGACTCCCAGATAACAATTTTTGGTTCCAAGAACTATTGTTGTTAGCCTGGATGCCAGACGAGCTTAGCCCCGCCCACAAAGTTTTTTGCACGGGCAGTTCGGTCTGGACTTGATCCATAGAGAAGTAATTATGCCCGAACAGAAACTGTTCGGACCAATGAAATTGTCAGGGCGGGCTTTAGACGATGATGGACAGATGATAAACAGTGACGTAATCATCCACGTCATCAAAGGCGCTTGGGTTGAATTTGTTCTAATCCTAAACGGAGAACTTGTTCATATATGCATTCACCTTCACTATTTCTCTCAGAAATGATGATCGTGTTGGTAAGTACTCTGTGTATCCTTAAATTCTTTTTTTACAACACCGGCAAAAATCGTTTACACTCATCTTCTTCTTCTAACGTGACTTATTCCAGCGCGCACAGACAGGGTTGCCAAGTTTTTACAGCAAAACTCGCCCAATTGCTACTCAAAACTAGCTAAAAACAAGCCCAATAGCTTTCCGGGTGGGGGGGTTCTCCGGGAAAAATGGCATTTTGGGGGTAAAATATGTGTTATTTTGGCTGGACTGCCTGTTATATTTCGCATTCCTGGGTCTGTATATCACATAATTGGGGTCGCTTCAACCCGCGGACTTGGCAACACAGTGCAGTTGAGTTCTGTTGACATTTGACAACTAACGTTATGCGTCGCTCCGTTGCTCTGATTGGTTGTAGGTCTATCCAATTGAGGTCTTTCCTGGTTTGGTTTAAACACGTCCCATAATCACAGCCCAACGGAGCAGTATCAGACTCAAATTCTGACTAGAATTGAGTATGACGACGTCAGGCTATATTGTTGTAGTAGGCCTACTCAAAACTGGTCTTGGTCTTGAGACCGGTCTTAAGACATTTTTTTAAGGTCTTGGTCGTGTCTCGGTCTTGACATATTTGTACTCTGACTTGTCTCGGTCTCAGACTTAGAGGACTCGGGATTCGGTTTCAAGACTGCTGGGATATTACTAAATTACCGGTGCATTGTCTGATTTATTTATTAACACCACACTCTCAGAAAAAACGGTAGCCTACAGTAGAGGTACAATTTTGTTCCTTGGCGAACAAAACGTATAACTGTACCTTTAAAAGTACACAATTAGTCCTTAGGCCGTGTGTCAGCACAGCGTTTTTTCTAAGTTGAGACTCTTTGCTTGTTATGATATCCGCGGAAGTGTTACTAGTATCTCATTTCACGGTTGGTCGATGTGATTCTCTGTGATTGGATGGCTGGGTGAAAAGTGACAGTGATGAGCGCTGCGTTTTACTCTAAGTTTAACATTCTTCAACTCTTGGCGACCAGTAAAAAATACTCAGCACTTGAGCGTGAAACACTCGCTCAGCGCCTCGTTAGCGTTCTAAAAATGTGGCACTCCCATTGAAAAAAATTGAATATGCCAGCCAGCTGCGTGAAAAAAACACTTTGGTGGACATTAGGGTACAATTATACCATGGTTTTCCTCTACTGGGGTAGGCTGGGGTAGGCAAGTTCGGTCCTAGAGAGCTGCTGGCCTGCAGTTTGGCTCCAATCCTGAAAGACATCTATAGAAGCTCTTATTGAGAATTAACAGAGGTTTAGGTGTTGATGATTTATTGAAAGTGTTGGGCAGTTTGACTATTGGCTTTTTATGTGAGTTTGTGGTTTTTGTTACAGTGTTAACAAAACATAATCTCTTCAAATCAAAAGAAACCCTAAACAAAAATGATCATGAAGAAAAATGTTTGACTAAACTCATCACTGACTAAAAATGTTAATACAAATGTATCTGAATTTTGATTTTTAAATTCGTTCTGGGGGGGGGGGGGGGGGGGAGTTTAGATGCACACAGATGTCAAGAATCAGCATATGAATCTCAACAATGGTGACATACTTAATGCTGCAATGCATGCTGGGAGCCATGAATTTGATACTATGGTAGCTTAGTAGGGTTAGAGCGAAACTCTGCAGGACATCAGCTCTCTAGGACCGAACTTGCCTACCCCTGACTTAGAGGTACAAAAATGTACCCTTAAGGGTACCACCCCAGTGATGGCCATTTGTACCTTAAAAGGTACAATTTTGTACTCTTTTTTGTTTTGTTTTTGAGAGTGCATTAAAGTGATTGGATGTAAAACTTACTGCTTCAGATGCAATCAATAACTTTAATAACTTCAATAACTAAAATCTAATTTGATTTATTTATTGTGCCAGTTCAGAAATTGTGTCAAAAATTTAATTAATGCTCACAAAATTCAAAATATTGTTGCAAAAATGTACTTGTATGAAATCTGTATTTTTATATTATAACATGTGATAATTAAGCAATATCACAAGAGCAAAGGGAGCTGTTTTCACAAATTTGAGCATGACTGCAAACATGATATTGCCTTTATACAAACATTCAATAAACTTAAAAAAAAAAACCATTACTCTCAACATTATTAATGCATTTATAATTTACCAATTCAGAAGCATCTGTACCACTTCTGCAGTGCAAAGATGAATTTTGTCATTAATTATTTCATTTGAGTGTCTTATTTTAATTATAATTATTGATTAAAAATAAGCCATTTCTCAGGCGGTAATGTAGATCTTTATGAATTTAAGAAGTGCCTGTTTGGTCTTGGTCTTGACTCGGTCTCGTCCTGCCTTGGTCTTAGTCTCAACCCCTCAAAGTCTTGGACTTGTCTTGGTCTCAACACACATTGGTCTTGGTCTCGGATTAGGAGGTCTTGACTTCAACACTACCCAGAACGTTAGTTTTTGGCTCCCAGAACCTTATTTTTTAACCTTTGTTTTTGGTTAGCTAGGAAAGTTTTCTTAATGGAAATAGAATGTTAGTTTTTGTTGTTTCGAGCATTATTCTAACATTACTTTAACGTTCCCCCTAACATTATTCTAATGTTATTTTAACATTGATCTAACGTTACCAGAACGGTCCCCGAACCTCTTTACTGTTCTGGACAAGCTGGTGCCTGTTCCAGACCTGGAAGGTCACGTGCCTAATTCCGGGGTGAAGATGTCAACAAATGATATTGTACACGTGAATCCGCTTAACTGACAATGTGTGGAAATTTACCATGACTGTTCATTTTCTCTGAGCCAATCAGAATCATCCACCTTGCAGTAATGATATGGCTAAACCTTGAATAGAGTATAATTGTTGGGACAATTGTATGTGCGATAGACTGGTAGAGAGGGAGCGCAGCCTATGAACTCCTTGTGAGACTTGAAGCTGGCTTCTGCTGATGAAACTGCAAACTAATCTTCAGTAAATTTTTCTTTAATTAATTGCACTCCTGACTCTTGGTCTTCATTTTTCATAACTGGTCTTGGGTCCTGAACTGTTATCCCCTAACGCCTCTTTACCTAATGTCATTATCCCGCTGTATGTCAGTAGGCTAATCATCCAGCACAGCCGCGATCCAGTACTAGCCCAGTAAAAGCGGTATGGGAGACGGATGGATGGACGCCTATACTCAGTATTATACAAACCATGTCTTGTTTTTATCTAGGCCTATTGTTTAATAAAAGTAACTCGAGCACACCAACCATCAAATGGAAGATTAAATAGCTTGGAAGCGTCAGGATATTTATTAATATAACTCTGATTGTGTTCATCAGAAAGAAGAAAGTCATATACTGAACACCTGGCTTGAGGGTGAGTAAAACATGGGGTAATTTTCATTTTTGGGTGAACTATCCCTTTAAGATTGACTATTTGGCTATTTCACAGGGTATATTTCTTCAGCACCAAATAACAACTTCACAATCTATGGATTTTAAAATATGACATTTATTCACAGACATTAAAAAATGAATGAACAATTGTTTGACTTAAAGTAGGATATCAGTAGGCTACATTTATACCACTGAATTTAGTTTAGCGGACGTACATGCTTTGGTCCGTAAACAAAAACTTTCTTTTCTTCAAATAAGGTGTCAAATCTATCCAAGATGATATACACTCTCACAGATATTAATTATAAGCAATTATTCAATAAAGAGATCGATAAACAAATGTCAGTCAGCCAGGAAAAATAAATTATACCACGGTTTTCTGTGGAAGACAGGAGAAAGATTAGAGGCCTTACTGTAATATTTTAGCTATAAGTTGGATTTATCAAATCATTATAAAGCGTTTTGATTGATCTCGTTTGAAAATAAATGCTGTAGGCTATTAAACTAATATCTGAGCTCTGTCATTACACAAAACATCTGCAAAGTTATTTTTAGGTTATTAAAAATGAACTAGGCCTACCTTGCAACGTTCTGGGAACGTTATTTTATGGTTGAAAAATCTATCTATCTATCTATCTATCTATCTATCTATCTATCTATCTATCTATCTATCTATCTATCTATCTATCTATCTATCTATCTATCTATCTATCTATCTATCTATCTATCTATCTATCTATCTATCTATCTATCTATCTATCTATCTATCTATCTATCTATCTATCTATCTATCTATCTATCTATCTATCTATCTATCTATCTATCTCTTCTCCATACAATGTCAATGGGGTACAATTTTATTTTGGACCCAACTGACATTCACTATACACTTATATAGTGCACTATTTGAGGCACAGCCATTTGTAACCATATGAATAATTTATAGTGCACTCATTCAGTCCTGAAATGCACCTAAATAACAAAGTGTACAACCGAAGTACACTTAACAGCTAGCCTCGAGAATACCTATGCACTCTGAGCGATGTGTTAATTAAACTCCTGCGTCGCACCAAAAGATGTCGTACCCAGCACTTCCGGCGTGCTCAGTGTCCAAATTGGCTGACTCATTTTCATTCACTCATTCAATGCATTGAGGAAAAGTGAATGAGGGAATCAAGCAGGGAATCAAAGTGAATGAAAAATGCATCTCAACTGAAAAAGAAAAAGAAACCTTTGAATGTGGTTGTGAACAATGGGGGGCCTTCGAGTCAAAAAGGTTATTTCAAGGTAAATGTAGACGTTTTCTAGTGCACTTCAAGTCATTTTAGCTGTACAAAAACAGTCAATTATGCTGCTTCTTGTTGCAATTTGTTGTATTTGTTATATTATTTTCGTGTATTATCATAATCACAAACACACTGTTTATTTAAAGGAATTCAGTTATTAAAGGCTTAAAAGAGATAAAAGGGAAAAAAGGGGGGGGGGGGAAGAAATAAGAATGGTAAAAGTTCCAGCTCTATTATGGTTATGAATCTGCCTAATATGTAAAAATGCAAAACGTTTCTTGTCGCATCAAATTCAGTTATGATTTGCATAAATAATGTCATATTTTCAATGAAATTTCATAAAAAATATCAAGTAGTTTGCATTACTTGATATTACTGTTGGGGTTTTTTTATCGTAAAACAGTTGTCAAATATTAATGTTTAGCTACTTACATCTTACGATGCACTCTTTCACCACTATAACTAAAGTGTTGCGATGGAATTCGCACTAACAGTAAGCCCCGCCTTCTTTAATTTGATTGGCCATCTCACTCATTCTGACCGTGACAAGCGCTGTTAGACCGCTGAGGCAGACCAACATAAAAATGTAACATTTTTCTTTTGTCATTCTACCAACAAACAGTGAATGTGTAATGAAGTGCAGCAGAGCAGTATCAAGAATATCAAATATTGGGGGGAACAATTTGACCTTTTCTAATTATTCGGGGGGACTTGTCTACGGTGGTTACAGCCCTGCCTAAATAACCCCAATAGGATAAACTTTAAATGTGTCCTTGTTAAAAAGTTTAAAAAGTTCAACCAACAAAAACAAAAAAGTTAAAATGATTGCTACCAGATTAAAACAGATTTAAAAGGGTTCCAACAGTTAATCAAAACATTTTTAGGAGGGATGAGATGAAAGACAAGGGGGCTCTAGCAGTGCCTATGGCTGAAAGACTGCTCAGAGCTGTGGATGCTGTCGAGTTCGAATATTTCTTGTGTCAACACCGTATTCAGCTGAAAGCGCCTTTGGCTAGTGCTTGACATACCCACAGGAAATCAGTGATGTGTCAAGGCTGGATTCTTCTACATATGTTCATTTGATGAATCAACAGAGCACAGATTTAGAAATAACTGTCTTTAATGCTAAGTGATACTGTGATTCCCTTTCCCAGACAGATTATTAATATTTTAAGACCGAAGACCTGTTCACACCAAAACCGATAACGGTAAAGATAATGTTAAAGATGCCGTTCTAAAATCGTTCTAAATATAAAAGAATAGCACACACCATAACTATAACCGAGAAACAATATAATTGGAATCACTTTCAGAATTATTTTTTTTTTCTAGCTGATAAACGATTCAAATATAGACTAGGTAAACCCAGCCTGAGCTGCCGGCGATTTGATTTCGCCCTGCAGCTCAGGCTGGAAGCCTGTATATTCATTTATCCTGCTTCTGTCACAATTTTGCGGGAACCAATCACAGACTGGCTTATCCACCTGCCGCGTTATTGGCTGGTTTAACACGATGATGGATAAAGAAGCGTTGGATCGATGCCTGTTGATCATGCCTCTTGTGGTCTGATTGGTTGAAGGACTATCCAATTGCGTACAGAATCATTTGAATTATGCCAGTTGATCACGCCTCTTGTGCAGTAGAAAATACATAGCAGACTCCCCAGACCAATGTTCAATCTTAAATTGAGCGTGGTCTGGTGAAAGCCAGACAAATTAAAATATTGACAGCCAATCAGAATCCATCCTGCCTTAACTAGCTCGAGTATTTAAAGCGGCAGAAGACAAAACTGCAACACGTGCTTAGAATAAACAGTACGATGTCGTCCGCTGGTGTGGACACTAATATAGTTATCGTTATCGTTCTAGGTGTGAACAGACCTAAATTATCCTATATACTATTTTCTCACCCTAAAGCCATCCTGGGTGTATATGACATTCTTCTTTCAGACAAACACAATTGGAGTTATATAAAAAAATGTCCTGGCTAATCCTAGCTTTATAATGGCAGTGAATGGGAGCCAAAAAATTTGAAGCCCAAAAAAGTGCATCCATCCATTATAAAATTACTCCACATGGCTCCGGGGGTTAATAAAGGCCTTCTGAAGTGAATCGATGAGTTTGTGTAAGAAAAATATCCATACTTAAAACTTTATAAAGTAAAATATCTAGCTTCCCGTGGACTGTCTTCCGTATTCAATTTATGCAGAAAGTGTAACGCCTCTCGCAGTTCAAAACGCTTACGCTATGTCCGACGTCACCGTCGCGCCAGTTACGCTTTTTCCGTAAATTAAATACAGAAGACGGTTGGCTTGAGGGTGAGTAAATCATGGGGTAATGTTAATTTTTGGGGAAAGCATTCCTTTTAATACTCAAACATCAAAAGAATAGCAGTAGATTTGTAAGAGAATACAGTGATATTTAACAGACTCTGAAGCACCAAAGAGTTTCGCCTTCGGAAGTTAACAGATACATATGACGGGAAAAACAACAAGGGTCCAAACATATACATACAAACAGTAATGCCATTTAAATTAGGACACACATATAGTGTAAGTACAAATACGTCTAAGGCAGAGAAAGCTACATTTACAGCAGCTCTGACGAACACTCGTAAATAAGCAGCAGAGAATGGCAAAGAATATGTGCAAATGTTTATATCTGGATAGCATGTTAAAAAGGAAACCCTATTAGTAGTGTGTGAATGTATAAACACTCCGAGATCTACTGTACATTGTGTAGGGTTTAAAATCTACATCGGCGAAGGAGCCATTGTACACTCTAGTTCATTTACATATTATTTAAAATCCATTTTTCACTCAAATAATGCTGATCATCAAATTAAGATCCTTTGATAGGAAGGAACAAAAGACTTTGGTCCAAAGCAAATAAATACAGGGTAGGTGACTTCTAATGGGTATCATGGTGTTATTGGAGATAATTTAAAACTCAATCACAGCAGCTGACTACCACTAGAGTTTGGCACATGAGCTAGTTCAGTTAAGACAGTCTCTCAGGCCTCGGCTCCACCTAGGGGAGTGGAGGTCAACAGGTGGGCGGCTCTAGTGTGGATGATAGGTAGACCTAACTGGTGGAGTCTCCCATTCACTCCTGTCCATAATGAAGACATTCACAGTGATTGGCTGGATTAGTGCCAACCATTGCCTCTTAGATTTCTGTCCCCGTTTCGACCTCGTTGCTGTCTTCTGTGAGCTTGTCACCTGAAATACAAACACAATATACTCAAACATCCCTGCAAATGCATTCTCATTGATGCTGCAACAGGGCGAAACACTCTGGGCCCGATTTTACGTGGTCTGAAGCGCATGGCACACTTAGGGCATGTCCGAATCCACTAGTTTAACAACGGAAAAAAAACGGTCTGCGTTTTTACCAAGTCTCTTAATGAGTCATGAGTGTGTTTTGGGCGTAATGTGCAATAAACCAATCCGAGTCTCATCTCCCATTCCCTTTAAAAGCCAGTTGCGCTTGCACCATGGTGGATTCGCTATTTACATGGCGGAATTTGCGAGCAGAAATACTGAACGCTTCTCCAGAGAGAAATCTTTTTGTTTTTAATACTTTAAAATGTTTGTGTGCTGTATAGTGTTAATTTCGCTAACGAAAATATGACGAAAAATGTTCGTTGACGACCCTTTTTTCCTTGACTAAGACGAGAAGATAAAATGACACAAACATCATTAAACGATAACTGTGACTCTATTAACATGCAATGTCATTGACGAAAAATGGGCGCACGTTCGTTAAGTCCACGAGACCGTAGAGTGTCCCATTTGTCATTTTAGGTCTCAGAAGGGTGCTCGCGAGCACCCCTTTGTGGTCGATATGCGCCCTCGATGTGCACTTCTGCCGAGCCCGCACTGGTGATGGGGGTGGGGGGGTTGTGTGGGGTGGTGGATGAGCGTTCGAGTGTTCATGATTGCGGTTGCCAGATTTCAATCATTTAAATCCCCCAATCAGAGCTATTCTGTTAAAAGAACACGTAGTCAATCTGTTGTTTTACATAAACTGTGCAATCTGGAAACCATGTGCACGCGAGCTCTTGCTCTCGCGCTGGTGCGCAGATGATCTGAAAACACCAATAAACAAGTAAGTTGCATTTCAGCAATCTCCATTTGAGATTCTGCTTATATTAAAGTGTCATTCAGTCAGCCTGTGTTCTGCCACGACTCAGAGCAGCTTGTGTTCTTTGTGCGACTAAATCTGCAATCATACCTTCTCTGTGATGAACTGTGATAAATACAAGCATGGATCTCTCGACTATTTGCGATTGTGTTTGCTGAATAACTGCACTTACTCTGTCTGAGAATACAAAGTCTTTTTTGCTGTTGTTTTAATAGAAAAACATTAAAGTAATGTGGAATTTTACATTTTTAGAGATGTTTCTTATTTTTCCACTCGGTCTATATAAATTGCATATAATAAATCATTAAACTAGATGAGGTCAAATAAACCATGCGTATTGCGTATGGGTGGACATTCACTTGATTTGTGCTTACAGGTGAAAGTGCAAAAAAATAAATACATTTCTCAAATGACAACAATCGTTGCGATTATAATTTTGAGCAAAATAATCAGGATTATCAATGCAGCATGATGGAAAATTTAGTCGACTAAAACTTGACTAAACAAAAACAGGACAAGGTTGACTAAATATGATAAAAACTAAAAAGCACATTTGAAACAGGACTAAGACTGAGACTAAGTTAAAAATAGCTGACGAAATTAACACTAGTGTGCTGCGCGTCCCTGTGTGTGTTAACAAGCTACTAACGTTACTAAAACGCCCTTTAAATTACACAAGAAATACTGTGCTATTGACTTTAGACCAGGTTTTTATTGGTCAATTTGCCTCAAAATAGAAACGCGCCAACAACGTGACTGAACACACTTCGTTTTCAGACCAGCATGCCCATGGGCGAACAGATGGGCACAAGTGCATTTGCTATTTAAACATTAGGCCTCATTCATGAAACACGAGCAGAACGAATTTGTTCACGAAAATTATCGTATTTTCAAAATGTTAGTTGGTACGAAAGAAATTTACACCTGCTCCCTACCACGTGTAAATGGTGCATAAAACATTTGAACGTTCTGTGTTCTAATTTAGGCAAACTGATGACATTGCATTTTGATGCACTATGTACCGTAATAATATTTCTTTATGTCTTTTTTTTTTTTTTTTTTTACTGTTCAACGTTGGGTAATAGGCAGCGCTCGTCGCTGTCATTTTTTACCAAGCCGTCCAATCACAGTGGACGAGGGGCAGGACAAATACTACACCGACCAATCATCCTACTTGTACACCGACTGAACAACAATAATGGAGAAGTTAATACTGCTTTTTACTTCATTTTTATATTCCGTAATCTTCAAAATGAGATACTAGTAAGTTAGTAACACATTACTGCCATGGATATTCTGTATCATATTCATAGCAATCAAAGTATCTCAGCTGGAAAAACGCTGCCCTTGCAAAGCGCTTTCAAGCGCCACCAGCTGGCCGTTTTCAGAAGAGCACCAAGCGTTTTTTAGCTGGCTAAAAATGCTTTGGTGGACATACGATAATTGAATATTTATTGCTAGGCATATGGTCAATTAGTCTCTTTAGCATTTATGCAAAATACTTGAGCCAAACCTGAGAAAAAAATCCAGAAGATTCCACAGTGTTCCTGGCCATGTCATTTGCAGTTGTAATTCATGGGCGGGGATTATGCTAATTATGAATACGCGTTTGGGAATCTGAAGGAGAGTTAGGTCCATTTTACACGCAAATTATTCCGAATTTGCTCGTATATTTACGAATGTTTCATGAATGAGGCCCATTGTGGCGCTGGACGTGAAAATGATAACTGCGTCAGGCTGAAAAAACCTCAAAAAACACTTGCCTGGCATTGCATTGCGCTGGGTGTATGATAGGGCCCATAATCACCAATCTCGAATTCCCACATTGTTGCATTTCAAAACTGCAATTGAAATGTAATTTAAAAATTCGCAACTAACTTTTTTTCTAACTTAGACTGCTCTTGGAAAACGTCTAAAAATGTATACTTTTAGTCAGCAAAGACAGCAAAAAATGTATACATTTTAAACATATTTTATATAAATGCTGTTCTTCAGAACTTTCTAGTCATCGAAGATTTCTGAAAAAAAGTATCCCAGTTTCCACAAAAATATTAAGCAGCACATATAATAACTGTTATTAAAATGATTTCTGAAGGATCATTTGACACTGAAGACTGCAGTAATGGTGCTGAAAATTCAGCTTTGTCATCAAAGGAATAAATTACATTTTAAGTTATTTTAAAAATGTAATTGAATAATATTTCACAATATTTTTACTCTATTGACGACATAAATGCAGCCTTGGTGAGCATAAAGAGACTTCTTTCAAAAACATTAAAACAAAATTTGTACCAACCCCAAACTTTTGGATAATAAATAAGTATTTTCATAAGTAAAGACTAAGAATATAAATACGTTTTAGTGGCATGTTAAAATAAAGTAATAAATGTCGGCACCAATAGCCTCGTGGGCAGTGCGCTGACATATAACGCTGTTGCGCTTCGGGCGACCCGAGTTCGAGTCCCGGCTCGTGGACCTTTCCCGATCCCGTCCCTCTCTCTCTCTCCCACTTCGCTTCCTGTCTACCTACTGTCCTTTCATAATAAAAAATCTTTAAAAAAAAAGTAATAAAAAAACATTACATAAATAAAGTTTCGAGACTAATCTCATAATAGGCCTTTTAAGAGAATACATCAAAGTTTTTAGAGTAAAGATAATATATTAAAAAAAAAGATTGAAGCAGTAGTATTTTGAGAAAAAAATATTTAATTAAGATATTAAATTGTAGTATTATGAGTTGCAAAAGTAAAGTTAATAAAAGATGTTCCTTTAACATGAGCTTACTTGCAGCCTGGGCCTGTTTGTCTCTGGGGTCGTCTGTAGGGCTCAGATCATCAGGAGGCCAGCGGAGTTCCCCGCTCTCTACCTCCCCGCTCTCAGTGGGTTCAACCACGATGGACGGCAAGCGTTTGGAAAGCTTGGGGAACCTTTCATGGGAGTCTGGGAAGATCTATAACATGGGGACATAAGAGGCCACATTAAATGACAGTGTGTTAAAATGTATCTGAAAGTCCTCAAAATGACCTGACAGATTTCATGAAACAGCACGATTTGACATTTACAGTAACACCTTTTGTTTGAGCATCAGTAACGCAGTGGTTGTTTGTGCTTGATCTCTTCAAAATTTGATACATGAACGTAACTTACTTGGACATTATGTGAATGTCTGACTGGGGTGAGTTGTGGCACTAGCTGGGGATAGATGTAAAAATTAGAGCTAATTTGCTGAAATAGGATGCACACAATCTAAATTTATGCAAGAACGTTATTGAAGAACAAAGAATAATCAATTTTGAATAAAGTGAACAATTTAAAGTGCCCAAAACATGTTGCATTTCGGCCCCACTTTATATTAGGTGGCCTTAAGTACTATGTACATACATCAAAAAATAAGTACAATGTACTTACTGTGTTCAAATTGTATTGCAAAACACCTTTGCTGATATTGAGGAGGGATACGGGTAGAGTTAGGGACAGGTGTGGTGGTATGGGTAAGTTTAAGGGTAGGGTTAGGTGTAAGGGAAGGGTCAACTGTGTAATTACAAATGTAACTACAGATATTAATTACAGACGTAATTACATGCAGGTATTTTTTCAAATGTAAGTACAATGTAAAAACATGTATGTACACAATAAGTGCATTGTATCAAATGATTAATTAAAATGTTAGTACATAGTAGTTAAGGCCACCTAATATAAAGTGGGTCCTGTATTTCTTTAAGGGCTATAAATTTAGCACAAAAACATTTGCTGTGTGTGTTTGTTCGTGTGTACTGTGTTCCTGTCACATAAGAGTTCAGTAAGCTATGTTGCCATCCACCTATTTTATGTGAATTTTGGGATATCAATGGTATCCATACTTAGGTCTCCTATACTTAGATTTGTGCTTAAAAGAAAAAAAATGTCAAGAAATCTTTCTTTCGATAGTCTACTAGTCTAGAGAATTCAATTCTAGCGCAAGAGCAGACAGATTCGTGACTGCCAGGGCACAGTTTGAGCGCGCACACGCAATATCTGTGTGAGAGGAGAGGCAGTTCAAGAGAGCACTGAATATTGAGAGTGCATCCAGTTTTGTGTGCGCGTAGAGATTACACGGATGTGCTCTTGTGTTACAATAATGATCTCCTGACATTTATCATAAATTTGCAATAAGGTGACCAGACATCCCCGTTTTCTCGGTTTTTGGTATCCTGTCCCCGACTAGAGCTGTCCCCGGAAATGTCCCCGTTTTACAGCTCGTTCAAAACAACCCACAAATGCCAACCCGATCTCACGACCAATATGTTCGTATTTTAAGAGGTGGCTAATTCGAATTAATTTGTACGACCTTTTGTATAAAACCCCAGTGACGGATAGGTTTAGGGGCGGGGTTTGAGGTAGGTCATTCATACGAATTCATGCGAATTTGGCAACTGGTCAAATACATACAATTTAGCAAAAATCTTACAAATTCGTACGAATTAGCCACCTCGTAAAATTTGTACGAATTGCCATAAGATAGGGTTGGCAAATACACTATATTGTACTAAATACCAACCCCTGAAAAATATATCGTCGCTGTCCGATGAAACTCACGTATGTCCAAAACGCTTACTTTTCAGGAAGTGAAAAAAACACTGTATTTCAAAAGCAGTTGAATGTAGCGTTGTCATACTTGGTACGGCATCTTTACATGTAACCATATTCTTGCCAGTGTAATGATATAATCCACATTTGACCAAAATTGAGTTTAAATGGACATACGTGCATATTTTACAGTAACGGTGGTCGATACGCGTTCTTCCGATCATTAATTAGAATGGCAAAGTCGCGTTTCAGCAGAGGAATACGTGAGGAATACAGAGGAATACATGCTGGATATTCTCAGCCTCTGGCAAGCGGTGATAGCAGTATGAGTGAGGCCTGTTCTAGTGACAATCATGACAGTAGCATTACAGGCTATAATTTGATCAGTTTGACTGAGAAAAAAAGGCTGAATCTTATCAAAGAGACCGAGTTTATTTACATACTAGCAAGCAAACTAATCTTTGAAGAACTAGATTAGAACTAAACTGCGGAGAGCTTCAATGTCGTACTATCGGCTATCCAGTGCTGAGCTTCGATGAAACAACTTCACGATACCAGCGAGACTGGCGAGATGCTTCCACAGGGCGGGAGATACGCGGCGTGATTGACAGCTTTGACACCAAATGGATATACATGAAAATCAGATGACATGATTTCACAACTTTTCATTGGCCATTTAGATATGTGACGCATACTGTATACGGAAATGAACCTGGACATTCAATCCGTCGAAAAATCTCAAAATCGGCAAAATGGACATACGTGGTTTTCATCGGACAGCGACGATATATATATTTATATATAAAAAACTAACAATTACACTTGCAGAATACATATACTTTCTGCTTAAAATAAGCCTAAATGCAAAATAACAAGCCCAAGTAAGAGTCATTTTCAAGCACAAACGTAACAAAACATCTGAAGCTAAAAAAAGTTGTAATTTCTGTATACAGTATAAACAGCTTGTGAAAATGAAAATATGTATTTAATATTAAATTTTTTTTATATTAAATAAATATTAATGTAATCTACTACAAATGAGATTTCAGACCACTATTTTGACCTCTCAAATTGGAAATGTCTTCGGTTTCCATTTTTTAGAAATCTGGTCACCTTACATTACAACTACCAGTCTACTAAAACTCTAATGAGAGTTAGTTGACGTGTAGTTGCAAAGTAGAATATCTAAAGTGGGCCATCAAAATAAAGTGTTACTAAATTAAATCATGATATTATCTAAAAACATTTGAAGTAAATGTACTGTGTTTTATGCATGCTTAGAAAGATTTTCTGGAAACAAGACAAAAAGTACCATTAAAAACTCTGGTCAGTCTGTTTTATCCTTGGAAGCATTCAGCACTAAAGCCTACTTTTCAGTGCATTCCCATTATAAGCAATCAGAGAGGAAAATGAAATCTTTTTTTTTTGTTTTTGTGGACAATCACTTATAATATGTGTAAATATATGTTTGCAAAAGTCCTAATCCCCCCCCCCCCCCCCCCCCCCCTTGGGATTAATCAGGTGTTTGGCATTCACCTCATGCCTTCCATGAGTTCTATTGCCACAGCCTTGTTCAAATTCATGAGAGCAGGATGTGACTCATGTTTTGTATATGCATTGAAGTGTGAACAAGAGCATCTTGAGTGTGCATCCATGTGTTTGCAACATGTCGGGTATCAAGTCTAAAATCATCTATATCAACTGTGGAAAAGGGTGTGCATTGGCATGTTGGTTTGCACAGCACAGAAAGAGCTTACATGACAGAGTGACAGACAGATTCAGACTGGGGTTCATTCAGCTAGCATATAATAGCACTGCTCATCCTGTGGTAAAGAACAGGGCAATGATGATCGCTTCCTGGAAAGATTGTGACCTTTTGAGTCTCTCTTGAGTGTCGGAGAGGAATCTGAATTCACCCAGCATCAGGCTGTATGAATGCGCATGCATCCCATTGGCTTTTTGGAGCAATGTGAGCAAAATAAAAGAGACTCCAATCAGGCTGAAATGATGGAGTATGAAATATATCCACGGAGACCCATCACAGTCATCTATCAAGTAACCAGAAAAACACTCAGCATGTGTGTCTGCGTGACCATGACTTAAAATACACAGTGCATCCGGAAAGTATTCACAGCTCTTCACTTTTTGTTGTTAGAGCCTTATTCTTAAAAACTAACTAATTGCGTTACTTCGTTACTTTTTAAGAAAAGTAATGTGTTACGTTACTTTTTCTCACCTGGACTGGGCTGGTTTGTTTTTTTTATAACAAAAAAGTTCTATTTTTTGGTCAAATTTAAAGGCCCTTTCACACCAAAATTTAATAATATGGATGAAGGAAATGCAAATTCTTCATCATTAAAAAAAAATCTAAAGTAATTTTTGCTTATGGTTTAACTAAATCATTGGAAGGTCAGCAAAAAGTAAACTGGTCAATAAAGTGACATTAAATGCGTACAAATGTACAAAATATATGTTTTATTTAACATATTTAATTATTGGAAGTTTTTGTACTATTCTGATTTTGTATTTCACTGTTTTTTAATTCATTTTGAGGAATACTGAATCTGTTTTTGTGCAAGTGAGATGAGTAAATGCATGCTCATATTTAGTCTAGAACTACAATAACCATCATGTTCACACAGCACACACAACACCCACGACACCTCTTTACTCACAATTTTTCTCAACATGAGGACAGGAGAGCTGTCAGTCAATACATGCGAAAACAAAGTAACTTGCGTTACTTATTTGAAAAAGTAACTCAGATATTTTGTTGTAAATTTAAAAGTAATGCGTTACTTTACTAGTTACCTGATAAAAAAGTAACCTGATTACGTAACTCAAGTTACTTGTAATGTGTTACCCCCAACACTGATGACAACTTGAAAGAAGTTTGTTTGAAATCTTTGCAAATTTATTAAAAATAAAAAACGAAAAGAATCACATGTACATTAAGTATTCACAGCCTTTGCCATGACGCTCAAAATTGAGCGCAGGTGCATCCTGTTTCCACTGATCATCCTTGAGATGTTTCTACAACTACAACTGGAGTCCACCTGTGGTAAATTCAGTTGATTGGACATGATTTGGAAAGGCACAAATCATGTCCTCGTCTCGGCGCGGATAGCTTTTCGCAAAATGAAATTCGAAAAGAATTCCGTGAAATGAACACGGGCCCCTTAACTTAAAATCCGTGGCAGTTTCACGGAATCGCCGAAAATTCCGTGATGGGTCCACAGAAGTGATGCCTATGCAAGTCAATGACAGTATACAGACGCGTTGGGCATGGTTATCATCATGAAACTATGATTTTTGCCATTATGACATGGAGTGTGATTCTCGATTTAATCAGCCAGCATAATTTTTTATTTTTTTATTTACAGTATTTAGACACGTTTTGAACACGTAACCCAATCCCTTCCCTAAACCTACCCATTTGTGTATTATAAAAAACAGGATATAACAGGCAGATACGACTGCAGGCACAATTTATTCAAAAAGTACAAATATTCCAAGTGTTCAGAGGCCAAACGATTGATTTGTGTGAAGAAAATCCCCAAAAGCGATCAGCAGCGCCGAGTCCATCCGCCAAAGATCAAAAACACATTTCAAATTTTACCGCCGGAAGAAACGTTACGTCAGCTTTGACAGCATTGGCTCTCGTATGTCTCGTGACCAATTGCGTCATTACGTCGGCTTTGATTGTAAAATGCCATTGGCTCTCGTGTGTCTCGTGACAGATTGCGTCACGCTAAAGAGTCGTGTGTATTATTTGAATGAGATATGAATGAGTGTGTTCACGGAGCGTTGGGATCATCATTTCAGCGGTTAAAACATTAAGATCAACTTTGTTCTTTACATGAAGACATCGTATGACTTCAGAAGACTTGGAATGCAACATGAGTTAATACTTTTATGCTGTTTTTGGTCAGTTTTTGCAATAAATACCTGTGACTACTTGTATTTGCCTGTTACGTGTTTTATATTGTTGAGAGTGGGTAGGTTTAGGGTAGGAGTGGAGTTAGTTGCTCCATAATATAAAAGTAGCCTATAAATATTCATAAAATCATGTCTACTTTTTACGGTCATTGACTTGCATAGGAATCATTTCCGTGGACCCATCACAGAATTTTCGGCGATTCCGTGAAACTGCCACGGATTTTGAGTTAAGGGACCCGTGTTCATTGCACAGAATTCTATGAGACCAGGTTGCACAGTTAACAGTGCATGAAGTCCAAGGAATTGTCTGTAGACCTCAGAGACAGGATTGTATTGAGGAATAGATCTGGGGAATGGTACAGAAAAATTTCTGCCGCATTGAAGGTCCCACTGAGCACAGTGGACTCCATCATCCGTAAATGGAAGAAGTTTGGAACCACCAGGACTCTTCCCAGGGCTGGCCGCCCGGCCAAACTGAGTGATCGGGGGAGAAGGGCCTTAGTCAGGGAGGTGACCAAGAACCCGATGGTCACCAAATTGGAAACAAAATTCTCTGGTCTGAGGAAACAATGATTGAACTCTTTGGCCTGAATGGCATCATGTCTGGAGGAAACCAGGCACTGCTCAACACCTGGCCAATACCATGTGGGGATGTTTTTCAGCAGCAGGAACTGAGAGACTAGTCAGGATCGAGGGAAAGATGAATGCAGCAATATACAGAGACATCCTTGATGAAAACCTGCTCCAGAGTGCTCTGGACCTCAGACTGGGGCGACGGTTCATCTTCCAACAGGACAACGACCCTAAGCGCACAGCCAAGATAACAAAGGAGTGGCTACGGGACAACTCTGTGAATGTCGGAAAATTTGTCTGCAAACGAATGGGAGAAACTGCCCAAAAATAAGCTTGTAGCATCATACTCAAAAAGACTTGAGGCTGTAATTGGTGCCAAAGGTGCTTCAACAAAGTATTGAGCAAAGACTGTCTCATTTTTTTTCCAAAGATTTCAAACAAACTACTTTCATGTTGTCATTATGGGGTATTGTTTGTAGAATTTTGAGGAAAATAATGAATTTAATCAATTTTGGAATAAGGCTGTAACATAGCAAAATGTGGAAAAAGTGAAGTGCTCTGTAGAGAAGTTTGTCCGTTACTTAAGACTTTGAATATTAAAGTGCAAATGCACACCTGACCACTCTTGTGTGTTTGCTACTGTTATAATTAAAAACTGTATACGGGTAAAATCATGCCAGGTACCATGGTATGACGCTACACAGCTACAACTAATACAATTGATAGTGTGCGACTAATACTCTTTCAATACTCTTACAATACAAGTTAGCATTTATTGAATTAGTTAGTTAAAGATAGCTAAGTTTCCACTACTAAAAATATTTAAGTTGAGATTACATGATAATTAAAATAATATAAAAGTTAAATATTTGAATTAGTTTACTCAAATATTTCAATTAAAATGTATAAGTACAAAAGAAAATGGACACAGGGGAATGATACCGTTCGCACACAACATGTTTTTGTATTCCACTTTTTAAACTGTCTTTATATGTGCATGTGTTAGACATCTCTCATCTCTCGTTTTCTAAACACAAAAACTCGTTCTGTTTGAATGGCCCCTTAGAATCACTTTCAGGTGTTTTAAAGTATGGCTGCATTCGAAATCACATATTCATAAAACAGTAGATGGTTGCCATATGAATGTTGCCAGATGAACTACTATTTCTGGCGGGATTCTGAAGTGAGCATCAAATGAACACTTTACTATCCCATGATGCCACGTTAGAGAAGTTGTGAATGGCAGTGAAGCTACACAACTGACGTCATAAATCGCTTGACAATGACAACATGACGAATGTAGTATGTCCGATTTATATTCACACTACACACATTCATACTATATATTGAGAATGCATGATTTCGGACACAGCCTATGCATTCCTTCAGCTAAGAGGTCACGCCATGATGTATCATTCATCTATTGGTCACGCATCTTCACAGCACCAAATTTTGAATGAGCCTATTTTTCATTTGCATATGTACAAATGGAAGTCAACAAAGTGTTGTGTGACCTCCCTTTAATACAATTATTGTTGTAGTTATCGTTCGTGGTGTAACCAGGCTTTTACTGTATATTTTATTGTTGTCTACGGCAAAATAATCTCTCACTGACACCATCGAGAATCACAACGGAAGACTTCAGTATTATATTTATGGTGATCATAAACTTAGGAGTCCCCAGTTAAAGCTAAAAAACAAAAACATCACTAAGCAAAGCTAAGAACAACGAATCAGAGGTTTAAGAGCTGTATGAGCACACTAAAATGCCTTGTTTGCAAAAGTTATTGCATCTATTGCTATTTGCACTTTGTGTAGTCTCTGCTGAACTGAAAATAGAGGGAGACATATTACACTGTAGCTGAATATGTTAGCTAACAAATTCACAAAAAGTAACATAAATTGCAGATTAAATTAACCTCACGTACCCCAGTTTTGGAACCATGACTAGAACAACAATAACCATCATGTTTACACAGTGCACACAACACTTCTGTACCCGATTTCTCTCAACATGGGGACAAGAGAGGTGTCAGTCAATAAATGAAAAATAAAATTACTTTCATTACTAAAATGTAAATTGCATTACTTGTAATGTGTCACCCCCAACACTGATCAAATCAATATTTCATGTCCATGCATTTCTTTATTCTTTCTTTTTGTTTGAAAATAACAATTTAATGTAGTATTGCAAATTGCATATTGCATACATTGTTTATGTATTAGCCTTGTTCTTCTGGCTTGAATAAAATAATTTATATGAATCTCAAGCAAGCATCTAGCCAGTTGATCCAGAGGAGTGCAAGCCCACCTGAAAAGAGATGTTCTGTTCCTCAGATGCGCCGCTCACATTGTAGTCTCCCACCGCAGAGTCACAGCTGTTCATCACCTCTGTCATACTGCCCAGTGTGACACTTAAACCTACAACAAATCAGCAGGAAATACATTTAGAATCTCATAGTCACAGCGTCGCTCGGTCCACTCATTTGCCTGTGAATGAGGGAGAGACTGATTCAGATGAGCCACCTGCAATAACCACAGCTGGGCTATTTTCACATCTATGAAAAGATCCTGCCAAAACCATCCACCCAATCCATGCACACCTACCTGATTTTATGCAGAGAAAGTCTGTACATAGTTTGTTATTCAAATGAGCTCTCCCACCATTTTTGAAGGAAATTACTTTCATACTCATCAGCTAAAATCAAGAGCAAGGATACATTCAGTGGGTAGCAATAATATCAAGGCTGTTCTCTGATTCATTCTAAATGCAAGGCTCATCTAGAAGATAAAAAATTGAATTGTGCTGAGCATCCAATTGTGAGAAGTATTACAAAATTTTGGTCAAATATTAAAATCTCAGATCAACAGATTGTTTTAAGTTAAAGATCAGGGTTCCTCAAACTCGGTCCTGGAGGGCCACTGTCCTGCAGAGTTTAGCTCCTAATACCTTGATTATCTTGGTCAGGTGTGTTTGATCAGGGTTGGAGTTTTTTAAAACTTACTCTGTAAAAAAGTCTATTGACAGTTACTGTGACAGTTACAATACTGTGTATAAAAGGACTTGTGTTTAAAGGGGTGGTAAACCACGATTTCACTTTTCTAACTTTAGCTAGTGTGTAATGTTGATGTTTGAGCATAAACAACATCTGTGCAAAGTTACAACGTTCAAAGTTTAAAGCAAAGGGAGATATTTGCTTTTAAAGAAATCAATTTCTAAGGACTACAGCAAACAGCCGCTAGGGACTACTTGACATTCCTCCAGGGTTGCTGACATCACCAGCCCCAATATTTACATAAAGAATATTAAGAATGCAGAGAATATTAAATAAGGGGGGGGGGCAAGTCCATTTTGTATCGCCGCAGGGAAGCGTTGTTGTGGTATAGTTAGTAGGCTGGAGTATTGTTGCCGCAATGCCGACGAAACGCTGTTATTTTCATCCGGATTGCAGGTCCACTTTGTTCAGCCTTCCTAGGGACGGGGGTGCGTTGCAGTGCGTTTAACATACAACATGTTATATGCATGTGTGTATGAAACAGAGGGGAACAGGTCGCATTTGCAGCAGATATATGCTGCCCATCATAAATCAAAGCACGAGACAGACAGGGGTCGGACGAGAAGACCGGAAAATGTGACATAATGGACAATATTCGTCTGTATTTGCAATTCACAAGCCGCGGTTCAGCTGCGCGAGACAAACACTGCCAGTGTGAAAGCACAACAGGCGCGCGCGGCTCCCGCTGCACATTTCACGGAGGAAAGCTTCCACAATCTTCGCAACTTCAATACAGGATTCGCACAACGGCTTGTCCTGAAAGATGGATTTAAAAACAGAAGCTGTTTACGGGCCACAACCTGTAAATATGATTTATTTTTCGTCGATGTGTTTTCCTGTAATAGTTTGTATTGTTAATTGTATGTTGTAGCAAGGAAGTAAACATTACAACGCTGTTTGGCTCTGCAAACCAGTTTGTTAAATGCTCGTTCATACTTAACGTTATCCGACAAACACCTAACGTTACAAACTTTTTTTAAATCTCAACAGCGAACTTGGCATTAGTGTAAATTATTCTTTGATTAGAGCTTTTATGTATTGTTTATCTACAGGCATGCTAAACATGGTTCTGTGTTTGATTTGGCTACTATAGTAAAGCCAATGTTTAGTGTTCGTTCTTGCGACAGATATTTGGCTATAATCGTTCTAAAAATACAAAAGTAACAGTGCCATTCAGTAGCGATCACTATAGATCCGCAGTCTTTACTCTTGAGGACTGAACAGGTTCTGCTCGATCATCTTCACTAAAATTGTCTGGGTCTGATTCGGGCTCAAATTGGAATGGTATTGATGCCATTGTTTCTAATACTACCCAAAGCACAGGCTACTGGTAAAGGTAAGGGGCGTGACGTTTCTGACAAACGTGCACTAGGCGGTTAGCGAATCACAACACACTGGGCCAGCTAACCAATCTGAGCCCATTGCGTATTTTTGAGGGACTGGCTTCATACAACGTGGAAACCATCCGACTGTTTTTACAAGGAGGGACAGAGCAGTGTAGAATAAAGTTCAAATATATGAAAAATAATGAATTTTTTTAAAAACAAAGCATGAACACATGTTACAGTGTACCCCACAAACACAATCAAGCCTTCGAAAGAATGTTTTTTTAGCACCCCTTTAATGTAACGTAAAGTAGTCAGGTTGGTTCAGACATATTAAATAATATTTGACTTCAGTAAATTCATGTTAATGAAGATGTGACCACATAAAGTACCTTTTTAAGGCTCATTTCCACTGAGCTGTACAGTACTATACAGTAAGGTACACAATTATCTTGATTGTTTGGATTGTCAGAAGTTGTGAATGGTACCAAAATCCCGAACCGTACCGTACCTCTTTTTTGGGACCCTTCCGTTGGGGTACCTAGCACAGTAATCCCAGTGGCGGCTGGTGCTAAAAAAGTTTTGGGGGGCGCCAAAAAACCCAATTAGTAATGTACTAATTTTCAAATAACCATTTAACAAGTGATATAATAATGTATCATCACTGCTTAGCTAAAACATGGGAAATTCAGCATTTAAAGCATGCCATATGGTAGTGCTGAGCGATATATGGCCAGAAAATAATGTCTCTATATTTTTGGACTGAATGGCGATGTACATTTTTCTATTTGAATTCAAAGAAATACGTATTTAATAAAAAAAAAAAATATTTCATATCCTGCCCAACATTTTTTGGGTGAACTAACCCTTTAAAGATTATTAATAGAGTTATGTTTGTTACCACCAATCGCTGCACAATTTAAGGTTACGCATGATGTTGAAAGCACGTTAGTGCTAGCCCTCCCAGAATGCATTGCAGTGCCTGCCGTTCGAAAAAAAAAAATTGTATGGAGGTCTATGAGAACAGTCTGGGCATTTCTCCACAGAACGTGACTTGGCACTGATTGTACTATATACCTAGCCTGACTCCGCCCTCCTACATACTTCCGCTCAATTTTCATTTTCCTTCAGTACTCCGTCTGGGATTGTGGTATATTCTCTGGTTTTCTCCGGTCAAATTTTAACCGGTCCAATCAACGAACAGAGGGAGTGGCTGAGAACGATGACGTTGATGTCGTGCGCTAGTTTCAGATTACATATGCCACGACCAAACGTTAGCGATTGGTTATGGCAGATCCAGAGTGGCTCTTTGCAGATCCAATAGTTTTAAACTTCAACAGAGTACCCGCCTTCAAAGAAGTTAACGCTTGTCAATGGAGAGTGGCCAGACTCTCTGTACAAATGAAATGTACGAGAGTCTGGCAGGACCAGGCTACTATATACCCAGAGGCAGAACAGTCTAGAATAGTGACAGCTAGCGTTACTCTATGGTTGAATGTGATTGAAAAATCTTTGCACTTTGGTGGTGCGTTGCCCTATCGCCCTAATGAAGAAACCGCCCCTGAGTAGTCTGGTACCTAAAAGGTGGAGCTAGACTCACTGCATTGATTGGTTGACAGAGAATCGCCACTTGTGCGTGCTACGAGGGGAATGACAACACAAGAGGCGCCATTTTTTAATATACAGCTGGAATACAATACCATTGCAACACAATGTTTCTTATCGTGTGACAAACATCCACATGCGAAGAAGCAAGAACTGTCCTTCACTGTTGTTTACTGTGTCGTTTTCTTCTTTGCATGAGAATGACGTTGATCGCTACATTGCGGCATACACCACTATCAAGTAAGGGTACTGTTGGTGGTGGAAGCCGGATCAGGGTTTACTGTCCCGAATCGTACTGTACTGTATTGTACCGCTCAGTGGAAACGAGCCATAACAAAACATTTTTACAGTATATAAAATTAAACACGTTTATATCTGTGTATCTGATTAGCATTCAGTGTTATTTTTAAAGACTATTATATTATTTATTAATATTTATTTATTAATGCAGTTTTTATTTTAGTTTAGTTTAAGTCTCATATTTATATAACATTTTTAAGAATAGCACCACTGGTTACAGACAGACTGTGGTGGGGAATGTTAATTGACTTTTTCTGCAGGCCACATTTTTACACTAGTGGATAGCAACAAGTTACTATTTATGAGTAAGTAAATTATAATTCACTTAAATGATTCATTCAAAAACACTGATTCAATCCGGAATAAAACAACTGCCTGCCTTTTAAGTCATTGAATCATTCACTCAATTCATTTCAACATGATTCTCATGACAATACACTCTAAAAAAAAAAAGGTTCTATAAGGCACCAAAAATGGTTCTTGGCTCGTAATCATAGAGGAACCTTTTTAACCAATTTTGGTGCTTCAGTGGTTCTTCAGCGGTTCTTCAGAGGTTCTTCACCGGTTCTTTGACTAAGGTCACCGCTACCATATACAGAACATTTTAAGATATGGTGCTATATAGCACCAAAAGTGGTTCCTCTATGATTACGACGAAGAGCCATTTTTGGTGCCATATAGAACCTTTTTTTTTAGAGTGTATGTGTGTATTTTTACGCAAAGTGTTGTTCTACCACACGTACATTTACTTACGTTTTCACACACTGAAACATATAATAATGGCGTATTGACAGCACTAAAACTTTAATGATTTACATATGAACTACTTTACCAACGTACAAATTTGTATATATTCCTATTTATTTGAATATTAAAATCGTGGCATTCATTTAGACTCTATTTTATTCAATTGTCGCATTTATTAAATGCAGTTTACTCATTTGCTTAATAATAATAACATTTCGCTCTGTTTGTAACTTCTGCTGCAAACTTGTTTTGAAGGATTACATGTTAATAAACAAGACTACACTTTAAAAAATGTCTTTAATCGTTTAACCATTTTGTAATATTTAGTGTATTTGCCGTGAGACACAAAAGGCGTTTTCTCTTTTATACAGCGACTGACAATAGATTCAAACATAAATTCACAAAAGACATCAATTTTATTCGCATGCTGCAATCCAAATCCGTTACAATCCATGCGTTTGCGAGGGACAGATCCAAATTCAGCCCTTTATCCAGCGATCTTCATCTCCATTCTCAGCAGTGACTGTAAAAGTCAAATCCAACGCTCATTACAATGAATTCAAATTACAAAACTGCGCCCTCAAGAAGCGTTACAACATGTTTTACGGCAGTAAAAACACTCATTGGCTCATTGGCTGTTACAGTCCATTTGTACATTTGAAATTGGGAAATGCACGCCTTCACGGAGTGAATTTGAAACCAGATTAACATTTTCATGGATTAATAACTTAAATTCTGCTCTGTTCCTCATACAAAACTATACCGCCAGAGAAGACAGTGATTGCAAAACATCTAATTTGAATGACTTTTGGTACCGCTTTTATACGTTTTGTGTCTTTAAAAAAGTTACATATTAATACCTACATATTAACAATGAGACTAGGCTGTTCTTTCAGGAGCAAAACGCAATTGTGTGTTGCTCAAAGACATGCAATGGTCTCGTTTGGAAACAGGTTTGTTGGAGGAGCAATCATATTGCATTTAAATTGATACTGAGAGACACTGAGTTTTAACTTCTTGGGCCCTATCATACACCGGCGCAATGCGACGCAAGTGTTTTTTGCTAGTTTCAGCCTGACGAAGTTATCATTTTCACGTCCAGCACCAAGTTGTTTAAATAGCAAATGCACTCGCACCCATCTGTTCACCCATGGGCGTGCTGGTCTGAAAACGAGGTGTGTTCAGGCGTATTTTTGACGTGTTGCTATTTTGAGGCAACTGAAAACGACTGCGCCATTGACCAACAAAACCTGGTCTAAAGTCTAAAGTATTTTTTGTGTTATTTAAAGGGCGCGTTAGTAATATGCACCTACGCATACTCTCTGCTTATTACACACACGTGTAGCTAGGGTTGCCACCTTCAATGTGGCAAAATAAGGGACACCCAATCAGGGTTCACTTGAGGGTGAGTAAATGATGACAGAATTAAAGATTTTGGGTGAACTGTCCCATACTGTCACATATTACTATGTGTTTAATATTATTACTATATTATTATGTAATTATTTGTCCCATTTTTATCTAAAACATTTTTTTAAATGTCATAAACTTTAAATGACAGGATTATTTATTATGATTAATATAGCCTAGCTAAATGATAAATTAATAATAATATTATTTAGGCTATAATCTAATTATTTAACCTGTCTAATGTCTAAAAAATATAATAATTCTGTCTGCAAAGCTCTGATAATGTAAGGAATATTATATTAATATATTATCCATTAAAAAAAACAATAGGCCTATACCTTTAGAAGCACGGATGTGTCTGTCACTGCTGCTGCTTGAAATCAGACAGCCTGAGCAACTGAGATGCTTCTCTGCAAAGTGTGCAGTTCGCCTGAGGTTCCCCATGAGTTCATGGACAGACCCATTGATACCTTTTTTATATTCAGCCCTATATCTGGAGATCCTCTTGCGGTCAAACAGTGGACGCGAGCTTGACATGTTTTTTAAAAAAACGCACAAGTTTACAGTACGTTCTCGAGACTCTGTCGCTATGGCAACAAAGCGCTAAAACGCAATCACGCGCAAATGAGCATCTGTACTTTATATTTGCTATTAGTATTCTCCACACTACAAAATCCTTATGTGTTTATCAAACTATGTGTGGACCTATGTACAATACGGGACGTATCCGTATTTCATGGGATGAGCAACCCTACGTGCTGCAGCGCACAAACCTTTTTAAATATTAACCTCTTAACTGTCACCATCCCACAGGTGGGACGCCTGGGGCTCTTTTTTTGATTGCCTTTTTTTCGTATCATATATTTAAGTAATTACCATAAATTAGGTATCATTTGAAAGCTTACAAACTCAAAATTCATCCTGTGAAAACCGTTTTGAATTCGGACATTGTGTTACCATGGAAACTTTACTCTAAATTATTCTAGCGGGCTCCTCCTCTAGTGGGCGGTGTCATGTTTCATATTACAACAATTATTTTTACTACTTTATATTCAAAATCTTTTCCAATCTTGACAAAACATATATTTTCGGGAAGGTCTGAGTCTCAAGGGTCCATATTTGGTGACTGTTTTGTGATGGAAGTTATATTTGGACAGAAATTTACAGTAAATTCATCAAAAAAACAATCAATGGAATTTGAATGACACCCGGTGGCTATTTTTGGTACAGCACCTAAACAAAATCTCATGGGAGCTTCAATTTTTGTGATATCAACTTCAAATTTGGAACACAAATTGGTTAGACATATGGCTTTGAATTTATAGTAATTTTAGAGTAAATTCTTTTTTGTAAAATATATATTTTGCCTTCACTTCAGCAATAATCTGCAGAGTGTCGTCTTTAAAACGAGACCAAACTTTGGTCTATATTCCAAAGCATTCTTGAATTACAGCCCTTTAAGTTTGGATAGTGCATTTTCATGTGTGTTCTCAAAAAGGGGGGTGACAGTTAAAGGGTTAAAAATAAAAGGATTCCTATCTGGAGAAGCGTTCAGTCTTTCCGCTCGCAAATTCCATCATGGTGCAAGTGCAACTGGCTTTTAAAGGGAATGGGAGATGAGACTAGCCTGACAAGCCAGACCCACATCAAGATGTTGGGTCTGGAAACTCACCATTGACAGGGCTCAATCCAAGGGGCAGGATAAACGGTTGTCTTTCAAATTCCCTCTGCACGCAATTGGATAGCGCCATGTGTGCCACAACCAACCAGAGGGAAGAAGAAGGTGACGCGAAGCTAACGTTAGTTGATAGACTTTCGCCGTATCCGGTCGGCAAAACTTCATTTATTGCGCAATATTATGACAGTACTCTGCTCCTGAGATACAGCTCGTGACAGACTGGTCATATTTACACATGAGTACAGTCTGCCACATGATCTGATGGTCTGATGCAATGTGGAGCAGCTGGTGGTCCTCAGCCCTCCGCATGGCACATATGCACACCATCCAGTGTGAATGACCAAGGCTGGGTGACTAACACGGACTCATGGAATCGTGCATTAGCATCATCAGCACATGGTATTCGTTTGATAAAGAATGGGGTTTTATTAGATACAGTAGTTTAGTTTACACAATGTATTCTTACATGTAAACTTTTACTTATTATACTGTAATATTGTATTATTAGTATTATTGTACTGCATCAAAGGTGTGCATCACATGCACCGTCCCGAGACAACCCTGCGTTTTTTATTTTGATGAAACATATACTATCATCTCATCATTTACATGGATAAAATTAGTATCCAGTCTTAGCTGATCTGAGATAAGACTCTCAAGAGACCACAATGATACTTCTTATGCTTTGATGTGATGAGAAACAGCCAACCTATAAAGCCACACAGGTGACAGATGAAATAAGAGAGTTCTTTACTAGAGATCAAATTTGTGTTTTATCTGAGAAACCAAAGGTCTCGGTAGAGACTAGAGAGGGTATTATTCTGTCATTATCATTGTAGTTTACCCGTGATTCCATTTTGGAACTGGGTGGCTCAACTGAATCAAAGGACCTGTGGAAAAAGTGAGGGGTGAACAGATGAAAGAAAGTAGAAGCAGTACTACAAAAGAAAAAGGATTAAAGGACAGTGAAAATGAAACGATGAAGAAATAAACTGTTTGGACCAAAGAACGGCACCTATATGCCTGATAAAACAGACCCTCAAGCTACAATCTCACGCACTGCTATAACAAAAATCACAGCAGTTCAAAGAGCCATGAAAAATAATCCTAAATATAACTCAAACTTTTTAACTAAAAGCACCATTCAGATTAATTAGCGCCACACAGATGCTGGATGGCAGACAGATAAAGAAACTAAGCTGTTTATGTTCTCTGCCTTTAATGTTGGTTGAAAATGGGACTGATTATTCATGCTCGCTATCATGTTGATGGTGACCAGCATAAATACAGCTCACTCCCCAGACCCTTGTTTGCATACAGGCTTTTTCAATGGTGAAAGTGAGCGGCAAAGACAAAAGGGACGTGAGTGAGGGATCAAAGAGCTGTGCGTGTGCTTGGTGCCATTTATAGTGAGACAAAGCACTGTAGAAGACTGGCTTTGTAGGTGGCCGCACAAAGACTTCATATGATCATTAAAATATTTTCGGATGGGCAAACCCCGAAAAACAGTGCAGGTGTTATTGTGGTTGGTTGCACTACTCGTTGTTTTAAAAGAAAACCCCATGCTCAATAAACTCCTGAATGCATTGAGGTTACAAACACTATTTGTGACTTTTCTACCAATTAAAGGTGTGCGTTGCTCTGTGTTTCTGTGAAAAATAGAGATGGCATCTGAATAATTTAACATGCCTGGGTGCAACGACAGACCTCGCCCCCTTCCTGGTGAGATGGAAAATCTTACTCAAATCTAGGCAAATGACCGATACTTGCAGTCAGCTTGAATCAATAGCAAAACTCTCGTAACGAAACATTACCATCACAAAACACATGAATTAAACATGTACAATAGCACACTAGCTTTAAAATAAGTGAAGTTACTAAACGTAATTTCGTGAGGAAGTACGCCCATCTAATCTTCCAATTAATTCCAAGGTATAAAACCAGCAGCTTACCTCTTCCCATTGTTAGTTCTTGCAGCATCCCTCCTCCTCCCCGGCTCCTCCCTTTTGAACAATTTTCCTGTTATAGGGGGGCAATCGGAGCTCGGGTAGAATATCCTCTCCGAGCCCCTCTATAGCAGACAGCACGCCAAATCCGTTTACCACTTTTACCAAGATTATATGGGCACACAAACTCATGAATTGAAAGTTGAGCACAATACTACAGCAAAATCCAGAGCTGGATTGCAAAACAAGTCATATCAAGAAACAAAAACCCATTTTACACATTTCATGTAGCCTAAAATTGGAAAAATAGACCAATAAATAAAGTGTTAAAAAGCCATTGCTTTAAAATTGCCAATAGAAATGGACAAACATTAGCATAAGACATTATAAATATGCTTATCTGTCTATAAAAACTGCATAATGCTAGCTATAACACAAGGTATCAAGTTTTACATTTTTTTCACCCAAAAATGCAAATTCTGACATTGTTTACTCACCTCATGTAATTCCATTTTTTCTATTTTTATCAAAGTAGTAAAAGATTATTTTAACAAGTGAAAAGAAATAATTAACTATTAAGGTACGAGAAAAATAAAAAGGTTGACTGCGACATTTATCTCATTTATCTTTATTTATTGTGATAAAATGTCGCAATTACCATATTTATTTTTTATTCCATGAAGCTTCCATACACTATAGCAAGACATTTGCAAAATTAATAAAAAATATTAATAACACAATTAAACATTTTTTATTGTATTATTTTTTATTTTGTGTGACCAATTACCATTCCAGTCATTAATTAATAGTTGTCAAAGTACCATTCCTTCACTAGAATGCAGCCTAGTCCCTTGCTTAAAAGACGTTGCAAACAAAATAACGATCCAAGTATCGATATCCGGACCTAAGCATCCAGACCAGAACTATCCGTTGTATTCAGACCACTTTATCCAACAAATAATAAGATAAGACTAGCCTACAAAAAGTGTAATTTAAAAAGATTATGATAGGCAACTGCTTTCACCCAGCTAACATTTAGAGATTTAATGACCCCTCTCCTGTCATTGTTGAAAAATAGTTCCTAAATGAAATTTGAAAGGACATATCTGAATGCATTTGTAGCAAATGTTCTGTGTTACATATTTTTTTTTTACGATTTATGCCGTCCTACCGCGACTATTTTTGGCCAGGGACACGACCTTGCCGTTGGACCAATGTTGGGCAGGAATAGCTACGTGTAATGTGTAATCAGTAACGTAACACCGTAAATGGAAGAAAGAATACAGTGTTACATTTTTTTCGTCCTACTTAGACTATTTTTGACCAGGGACACGAGGTTGCCGTCGGACCCATGTTTGCTAGGCAGGAATACTCGTGTAACGTGTAATCAGTAACGTAACACCGTAAATGGAAGAAAGAATACCGTGTTACATTTTTTTCCGGTATATGCCGTCCTACTTCGCCTATTTTTGACCAGGGACACGAGGTTGCCGTCGGACCCATGTTTGCTAGGCAGGGATACTCATGTAATCAGTAACGTAACACCGTAAATGGAAGAAAGAATACCGTGTTACATTTTTTTCCGGTATATGCCGTCCTACTTCGCCTATTTTTGACCAGGGACACGAGGTTGCCGTCGGACCCATGTTTGCTAGGCAGGGATACTCATGTAATCAGTAACGTAACACCGTAAATGGAAGAAAGAATACCGTGTTACATTTTTTTCCGGTATATGCCGTCCTACTTCGACTATTTTTGACCAGGGACACGAGGTTGCCGTCGGACCCATGTTTGCTAGGCAGGGATGTAATCAGTAACGTAACACCGTAAATGGAAGAATACCGCGTGAGTGTGAGTGAATGATGACAGAACCAGTCTTAAAAATAAGGGTTCTTTAATGGCATCTGTGGTTCCATAGCACAAAAGGTTCTTTAGATGATTAATGTTCTTCACACAAATACATTTTATTTTATTTTAAGAACTACTCCCTGAATGGTTATTTGGGGAACCTAAAATGTTTTTTTTTTATGACATTGCTTGGAAAACACACTTTAAGAGTGTATTTTATTCCTTCAAAATCAGAATGAGCAATTGCTGGTAATACTATCCTAATAATATATACTAAAGCCATTTCTAAATACATAAATGTAGCCTAATAGAAATAAGAATAGGCTAGTAGCCTACATTTGACAATTATTTTTCATTAGAACACAATATTGGTGGCATAATAGCATTGAAAAAATCATCAATAACTGAGTAGGCTAATCATAAGTTTTCTTTTCGTTCTTAAAAATCTCGCATAAGGGATAACAGAGATTTGCTTTCATTAGGCTAATTGTAGTCAATAGACTCAAGACAATCCATCGCACAAGGCAATGCATCTTCCTCAAAACACGAAAATATCTCACATATCATGCAGTAATCCTGGACCACTGAATGCTGATGAACGCTTTAAGTGTTCCTCAGACAGTTTCTGAGTTCAAGCTCGAGCGCACATTGTGCACAGCATTTGTACGGCTGATGTGTAAAGTGCTTACCTGTAGCCTTCAGAAGTGTTGGCTCTCCGTGTAAAGCCCGTGACTGTTGCTCTTTCCAGTGGATGTGTGTGCTAGACTCACTCAAGTCTGATTCTTTCTCCCAGACTGAAGCGCTGCTACTGTTACCTCAGAGCGCGCGACCGAGATAGCGACTGTAATTTCACGCGCACTCACCCAAGTCACAAGAGCACGACTGTGTGAGTGTGTGTGTGTGTGTGTGTGTGTGTGCGAGAGAGAGAGAGAGAGAGAGAGAGAGAGAGAGAGAGAGAGAGAGAGAGAGAGAGAGAGAGAGAGAGAGAGAGAGAGACCTCTGTCTCTTCACGATGGTTTTGAGATGCAGATAGTTTAGTGTACATTACTATTGAACATTTGCCATAATTCAGATGTTAGATATGGCCTTACTGCAATCCCAGTATAGCTATATGCAGGAATTATAATTTAATATAATAATGGTTTATGAAATATTAAATCTCTCCTCTACAAATCATGTCCGACAGTCCTTTTAAAAGTAAATGGTAACCTTTTCACATATATAGCTGAAATTCATGACTAATTTGAACTTATTCTAAAAATATGCCTACATGCATGCTAATTGTTTTTATTCAATATTAATTTACAAACAAAATTATTTTAAGGGATCGATCAAATTTAAAATAAAATAAAAAATCCTTTTTGTAGATAGCATTTTGTGGATTTTTAAATGTACTATATTGTTGTATTTTATTAATTTATTAATTGTATAAATTGAACATTTTCACTTGTATTATTAATTTCATGTCTGAGGCTTTTCTCCTCACAGTTTTTATGTTCGTCACCACAACACCGTCCTAAAGCAATACATCACTGGAGATGGACAAGCATGACCAGGTCAGTTTATAAACAGTGTTGTGGGTAACACAAATAGCCTTGTGAGTTCAGTATGTAATCAGATTACTTTTTTCAAGTAAATAGTTGTCAGGGTTTTGTCTTGTTTAGTTGTGTTTTTGTTCATAAACTGTGTCCCGATTTAAAGGCTTCATTGTTCGAAGGAAACAACTTCAAAGGTCATACAGAGGATGCAGCCTTTGATGCAGCTTTGCCCTGCGTCACAACGTCCATACTAACCATCCTAAATAGTATGTGAGATTAGAATAAAATCTACCGGCAATAGTAGACCATCTAGGGACTTCTGACATACTCTTATTCTACTATTTAGGATGGATATGGACATTGGGATGCAGGGAAACTCCTTTGTCAGTTGTTGTGTGCTAAGTGGTGTTAGTGTATTGATTTCCTTCCGTATCTACTACTTGTTTATTAAAAGCATTGCCTGCATCTCCTTAACAACATATAGACTGATCTACTGACTTAACTAGACCCCTGAAGGTGTGCTGTGGTATCTGGCACCAAGATGCAAGCAGCAGATCCTTTAAAGGTCCCGTTCTTCGTGATCCCACTGTTCAAACTTTAGTTAGTGTGTAATGTTGCTGTTAGAGCATAAATAATACCTGTAAAATTATAAAGCTCAAAGTTCAATGCCAAGCGAGATATTTTATTTAACAGAAGTTTCCTTTCAAAGCCTACAGCGAACGGCTGGCTTGGACTACATCCTGGTACTTCCTTCATAAATGACGTCAGTAGAACAGACTAACCTCCGCCCACAAGAATACGCGAAAAAGGGGGCGTGGTCTTGTTGCTGTCCCACGTGGAGAAGAGGACGTGTCGCGTGGAGAAAAGGAAGTGGTGCGTTTGAGTGTGTTTGTCGCCATGTCGTCGAGACGCTGTTATTTTCATCCCGGAGTCAAATCACCTTTGTTTGGCTTTCCCAGGGACGATGTAGAGATCATTAAGCGCATACATCTCCCGTTAAGAGGCGTGACCTTTCCATGCAAGTTACGTGCGCTAAGCTGCTGTCGAATCACAACACAGGAACTACTGGCACAATCAGAACACGTTACGTATTTCTGAAGGAGGGACTTCATAGAATAAAGGAAGTCATCAGCCGTTTTTAGGACAGTGAAAACAGCGGTATACAGATAAGTACATTGTGTGAAAAATACTGTGTTTTTTTACACGCGAAACATGAACACATGTTATATTGCACACTGTAAACACATTCAAAGCTTCAAAAAAACACGAAGAACGGGACCTTTAAGTCCTGTAAATTGCGAGGTGGGGCCTCTATAAATCGGACTTGAGCCCCGTTTCCACTGAAATTACCCGGAACAATTTGTACCAGGAACTTTTTTTACAGGAACTTTTTTCCCCCAGACCTGCTGCTGTCTGCGTTTCCACTACGGTCTAAAGTACCGAGAACATTAGGCAAACTAGTCCGGTGATGTAGGACCGCGCGCAGCGCGACTGCTCCTCCCAGCGACGGACAGCAATAATTTTTGTGCGATACTGTCTGCAACAATAACAAGTGGAGGAGATGCAAGCAGCGCTGCTTTTGCTGGTTATATATCGGTTTACTAAAGAGGTCATTAACAAAACGGCGGAAAAGAGACGAGCACTGATATTAAAGCGTATTCTGAAAGCTCGTAAAGCTAGATTTAAAATATGACAAAGTATGTTATCATCAGCTATTACGGACATTGACTGTGCGATTGCTGAGACGAATGCGCGCCATCGGACAGAAAGAGCAAGACTGATATTTACTGAACGCTGAACGATCCTCGCAAAAATCCTTTTAAAAATGCCGGTTGAAATAAAATGTTGCGTGAGCTCAACCAATCAGCATGTTCAGCGCCCAAGTCCCACCCCCGAACTGATTTACTGACTCTGCAGAAAGTTGGCGACTTCTGCGCACTGTGCGCCTCAGCATGCGCTGACCCCACTCTGGGATTTTACGTGGCCTACCACTTCGTGGCTGTTGTTCCCAATTGCTTCCACTTTGTTATGATAATACTAACAGTTGACCGTGGAATATTTAGTGGTGAGGAAATTTCACGAATGGACTTATTGCACAGGTGACAACCTATCACGGTACCACGCTTGAATTCACCGAGCTCCTGAGAGCAACCCATTCTTTCACAAATGTTTGTAGAAGCAGTCTGCATGCCTAAGTGCTTGATTTTATACACCTTTGACTATGGAAGTGATTGGAACACTTGAATTCAATGATTTGGAGGGGTGTCCCAATACTTTTGGCAATATAGTGTATGTGACTGTATAGCTGTGTCCCAAGGCCACACCTTTGAAGGCAGTTGAGTAAGTTCAAATCCTTAGATATAAAAGTGTAATCCATCAATTTCTCTCAAAAAAGTAATGTCGTCACCAGTGCGCAATGAATTCTGGGATAAGCTAGGAGGATCCATCTGTTGTACAGTCTTTGGCGCGTAGCTGTGATGCAATCAGCCTTCGAAGGATGCATCCTCTGAACTGGGACGCAACTTATGAGTATTCAATTGCACCTTTTTAATGTATTGAACAACATTCAAACATAACTGTTGCCATACTGGTTATTATAACTTCAAGCTTACCTGACCAGGATATCATTTATTCATTTTTAAAAAATAATAATAAAACAAAACGTATCACTAAGACAACAGTCAGATAACAGTGACGAATAACTGTAAGTGATGCTTTTTCCTGGCTAGATAAACCATTCTGCAAGTGATTGTATTTGTGATGTAAAAAGTCAAGTCCTCTGGAGTTCACACACTCACTGGTATCTTATGTGTTGGCATTTCTGTGTCAAATTACACGGCGTGATGGAAAACAGGGAGAGAAGTTAAATGTCAGAGGTTACAGCACCTCACATTCCTATTGGCTCAACTCTGATAGAGATGATGATGATGATGTCACAGAGAGTAACGAGTGAAAGGAGATGCTGCTGTTCATGCATGATCCAGTAAAACCCAGACCTCAGCCTCTTGGCAGGCAGATTTTTCCAGTGGCTCTGTAACTTGACAAGGAAAGGTATCCGTTTTGACACATATACCTCTGTGCATGTTAATTTTTAAACAGAAAGAGTCAGTGTCTGTTCAGCGTGATCCTCATGCATTCCTGCCCCAAAGATAAAAGATTTTTAGTCATGATCGACAAAAAATATTTGGACACATTTGTACACTCAAGTTACAATTGTCAGCTAAAAACAAAATTTTTTCCGAACTAATTTCACTTTGCTGAGCCAGATTTTGCGATGACATTTAACTAGTTTCAATATGATCTTTAGTCATTGTATGAATAACCTAACCCTAACTTTTTTTTGCTTAATGTGCTTTGCTTTATTTCTCTAAAATAAATGCCACTTGTTTGATATTGTTACAAAGTGCAAAGACAATCCGAAACCCTAACATTTAAAATAATTAATTGGTTTGAGTAGAACCAACTCAAATTAAACAAATTAGTTAAAACAAATGAACTTGTATGAGTATTTAGAACTTAATGTTTCTCTTGAGTTCTCAAAACTGACACATTTTAAGTAATCTGAATTGTTTCATTTTGAGTTTTGGAAACTTGTTTCTTTTAATTTAGACTAACTTAAATTTAACTGAAACTGGGCTGGGATTTCTATTTCTCAGCATGCTTTGCCATGACACTCAAAAGGGACAGTAAATGCCAAAATTAAGTGTTTTGTGTGTGTTTGTGTGTGTGTACAAGATTAACATTAAATGGGAGATTTAGTGTTTAATATTTTGTTATGCTAGTTTAGAAGAGTTTCTGTTATGTTGGGGTTTTCATGGTGACGGGTGGAACATGAGCTTAGTTTGAGACCAGATATATGTAAAATACCAAAGCGTTGTGTAAACAATTAGCAAGGTGGCATTTATTGAATTAGCCAGTTAAAGCTATACATTTCTACTACTAAAAATGTGAGATTATATTATATTTTTAAGTTAAATTTATGAATTATCTTACTCAAATATATCAATTTCAGAGCAATTAAATTGAGGCATTTTGCCTCCATTTTGTTTGAGTTTTGCCTACTTATTTGTGTTTATAGTGCACAATTTGAAGTATTCAAATACTTTTTTGGGGCCACTATTGCTGACATTTATTTCTCATTAAAAAGACCAGACCAGTTTCTCTAGTCTCACACCAAACACAATCTGAAATGCAATTTCCAACGAGCGTTCAAGAGGTTCAGGATTGCCGGCTTGCAGACTTTTCTTGAGTAACTGAAATGTAGTGCTCCGCTCCGCTCATCTCCTCTCCTCTCCTCTCCTCTCCTCTCCTCTCCTCTCCTCTCCTCTCATCTCTTCACTCTCCTCTTCACTCTTTTCTACAACTGCTGTGTCTCTTTGAATGAAGAGCTCTGAACTCTGCGTGTGTGGAGGAGTGTAATAGAGTGACCTTTCAGTAATTTTGCCATCTCGTATAAATTCACTTCAGGCCTGCTTTCTGACATTCTCTATTCATTCAACCAATTAGCACTTCATGCATCTGCCTACTCTCCCTCAGCTTTTGTGGAAGTCTCAGATTGAAAGCACCTCTGAGCAAAATAAGTAATTAACTGAAATTTCTTTCAATATCCTGATGTCCTCCGGCTGAAGAGGAATCTCTAACATCAGAAGTAATGTTAAGTTTGATTGAAGAATTCATAAATCTTATTGGTGTGCTGAGTGGCATCTCTACAAGTTATACAATTGGAATAATTATTCACTCTATATAATCGTATTCACCATATAGTACTATACTGTAAAAGATATTGTTGGTTTAACTTAAACATTATAGTAACAGTAACCTGGTTGCCTTAAAATTTCAAGTTCATTGAATTTTTAAAAAAATGTGTTAATACAATGAAGGATATTGTTTAATCGACAGAAACTCAAAATATTATGTTATCTGAACCACATAAATTATCTAAGTTGATTTGACAAAATAAAAAATGACAAATCATGCAAATATTTTATACAGGGTACATACTCTAATCAAACGTTTGAAATCACTTTACTGAGTTTCATGAGGTGTGAAAATCCTATGTGATAAATTGTGACATGAAGTGCTTTATAAAACTAAAATTAAACATTTGGTCACACTTTAGATTAGGGTCCAATTTCACTATTAACTAACTATTAACTATGACTTTTGCCTCAATAAACTCCTACTTACTGCTTATTAATATTTAGTATGGTATTGTTACATTTATGTATTGGGGATTAAGGGATGAAGAATATGGTCATAGAGTATAAGGCATTTATATGTGCTTTACTAATAAACAGCCAATATCCTAGTTGTTGTAATATAGTAATTTGCCAATAGGTGTCACTGTTATACTATGCCATCTAGTGTGTCACTGCAGTTCTGTTTCCTCCTACTTCCTGTTCAGTTGGTAAAATAAAGAAACACGTGAAACCTCAACAGGTTATGGGCCCAGATCTTCGCTAAAAAAGGTGCTTTTACACAGGATTTTGTGTGATATAGACAGTATTGTGGAATTCACAATGGAGGATAGACTGTTTATTGAGAAGCTGAGTGGGCCAGAGAACTGGGCAATGTGGAAATTTCAAATGGAACATTTGATGAAAGCCAAAGGACTATGGGGCATGGTGATGGAGACTGACAACGTGTCAGAGGGAGCAAATGCACAGGCAAGAGCAGAATTCGAAAAACGGAAAGAAAAGGCGTTTTCTGTGTTGGTGCTGAATGTGAGTACACCCCAATTGTATCTGACAACAAGCTTCAAGACACCTAAAGAAGCGTGGGATACGCTAAAAGGACATTTTGAGAGAGACACTCTTGCAAACAAGCTGTTTCTGAAGAAAAAATACTTCAGATGTGAAATGAAGGAAGGAGAAAGCATAACTGAACATTTGAAACGAATGAAAGAACTAACTGACCAGCTAGGAGCAATCAAGCTATGCTACAATTGTCACTGCACTGGAAACCAAGTTGGACAATTTAACACTGCAGTTTGTTCAGCAAGCATTAATAAATGAAGAACAAAAGCGAGTGTCTGCTGATGGTAACTATGGTGGTCCAACTCCAAGCTCTCACTGCCTTGGAGTTGGACTGCATATCACCGCGAACTTGCGTTGACATCGCTGACGCGCCACCGGACACAGCACCACCATAGTTACCATCAGCAGACACTCGCTTTTGTTCTATAGTAATAGACAAGCTGGTAATAGACGAGCTGGACAGATCCAGCTCGTGGAGATGTTACAAGTGTGGGAAAGAGGGACATATCAAGCGCGACTGTCCAAGTAAAACAAAAAAGAATAAAACCCACAAGGCCAAAAACGTAACATGTGAACATTCAGAAGACTCGTCTGAGAGTGCTTTTATCGCTAAAGAGGCAAACCAGGATAAAATGACACAACAGATAGAGTGGTTGATCGACTCTGGAGCATCAAAGCACATGACGTGTCATGAAGAAATCCTCCAAAACTACCAGCAATTTCCAAAACCACAGTCTGTGAAACTCGATGACAGAAGAGTGGTAGACGCCCTAGGACTTGGTAATGTTAAGCTGAGAATGACATTCAAAGTCGATGATGTCAAAAATGTCACGATGTTTGATGTGCTGTATGTTCCAAAGTTATCCGGGAATCTCTTCTCAGTGGGAGCTGCTGTCAGAAGAGGAAATGTGGTGCAGTTCAAAAAATCTTGCTGTTACATCCGTAGTAAAGATGGAGATCTCAGAGGAACGGGAACACAAAGATATGACGGGCTGTATCAGCTGGATGTTGAGGGAAGTTCGCCCGACTGTCACTGTGCGTCAAGTGCATTAGTAACAGCCAGTGTGTGGCACCAGCGACTGGGACACACCACCAAATTGAAGGAACTTAAAAATCTGGTGAATGGAGTGGACTTTCCTGCAGAGAAAAAAGTTATCTTCTGTGAAGCCTGCGTGGAAGGCAAGCTGTCTAGAAAGCCTCACAAGCCAGTGGGAGAAATCCGTTCCAAACGCAAACTGCAGTTGGTTCATAGTGATGTCTGTGGTCCCATGCAGACTGAGTCTATAGGTGGGTCAAAGTACTTTGTGACTTTTATCGATAACTATTCTAGATGTTGCAAGGTATACTTTATGAAGCAGAAGAGTGAAGTGTTTAACAAATTCAAGGAATTTGAGAAAACATTCTCCAATGAGTGTGGAGAGAAAGTGACAAGACTAAGAATGGACAATGGTGGAGAATACACATCCAAAGAATTTCAAGAATACTTGAAGGCACAAGGTATCCATCATGAAACAACTGTGCCTCACACACCTCAGCAAAATGGTGTTGCAGAAAGAAAAAATTAATTCACATTAATTGAAGCAGCAAGAACCATGCTCTCTCATGCTCAATTTCCAAAGACGTACTGGGCAGAGGCTGTAGCGACTGCAGTTTACATACAGAACAGGCCCACATCTGTTCTGAAGCAAGAGACACCCTACCAGAGATGGTACGATAAGCAGCCAAATGTAAGTCACATGAAAGTGTTTGGTTGTGTAGCTTATGCACATGTCCCAGACGCAGAAAGAAGAAAACTGGACTAGAAGACTGTGAAGCTTCGTTTCGTGGGATATGCCAACAATGCGAAGGGCTACCGATTGTTTGACGAAGAAAAAAAAAGGATTCTAATTCGTCGGGATGTGATCTTCAACGAGTCAGACTTTGACTGGAAACAAGAAGTGGACATTTCTTTTTCGGAGAATGAAATTAACATGAAAACTGACAAGACAACATCAGTCGATGCTACTGTCGATGAGACTGCTAGAGAAGGCGGCAGAATCAGAAAACCACCCAAGAGATATGGATATGATGAGTTTGCCAACCTGGTGACTGTTGACCATTATGCTGGTGTTTGTTGTGTTGCAGAACCAAGCACAATGAAAGAGGCAATGATGAGTCCTAACGCAAAGGAATGGCAGGATGCGGCTGACTTGGAATATGAATCGCTGCTGGAAAATGAGACGTGGGATTTAGTGGAACTACCAAAGGATCGGAAGGCCATAGGATCAAGATGGGTGTTCAAAGTCAAGCATCAGAGTGATGGACGAGTGGAGAGATACAAGTGTAGACTCGTCGCTAAGGGATACTCACAGAAGTATGGTGCTGACTACGATGAAACTCTTTCACTCGTGGTAAGATTCAGCTCAATTCGTACGTTGCTGTCCTTCGCCATCCAGAATAACCTACATGTGCATCAGATGGATGTGGTAACTGCATTTCTAAATGGACACCTGGACGAGGAAATCTACATGGAACAACCAGAGGGATACATCAGACCAGGGGAGGAACGTCTGGTATGCAAACTGAAGAAGTCAATATACGGGCTGAAGCAATCCCCTCGCTGCTGGAGCGAAACCTTCACAGAGTTCATGAAGAACATTGGCTTCAAACAGAGTACATCCGACCCGTGTGTGTTTGTGAGATCTCGACAGGAGCTGGAAATATTAGCTGTATGTTGATGATCTGATCCTGATCAGAGTCGATGGAAAGCATGAAAGAGCTGAAACTTGCTCTTATGAAGCGCTACAAGATGAAGGCCATGGGAGAGCTGTCCTATATCTTGGGTATCTCTGTCATCCAAGACAAGGAAAAGAAATGTGTGTTTCTTCATCAGAAGCATTACATTGAAGCCATTCTTCCGTTGCAACCCCAGCTGATGCAAATCTGAAGCTGAAAACGAACGACGGTGTCAGTAAGCCTGTGAACTCAAGTACCTACCAGTCTATGGTAGGTAGCCTACTGTATGCTGCGATGGCCACACGACCTGATATAGCACAAGCAGTGAGTGTTGTATCAAAGTTCAACGCAAATCCAAGTGCTGCGCGGCTGTGAAGATGGTGGTCCAGAGGGTTAAACCATGGAACTGATATGCAGAAGGTTGCTGGTTCGATCCCAGCAGTCACCACCAGTGTGTCCTTGAGCAAGGCACTTTACTCCATGTTGCTCCAGAGGGATTGTCTCTGTAGCAAGGGCACTGTAAGTCGCTTTGGATAAAAGCATCTGCCAAATGCATAAATGGAAATGTAAGAGAATTCTACGGTACTTGAAGGGTACATTAGAACTCGCTCTCAAGTATAAGAAACAGTCAACTGTTGCTCTTTCAACAGCGGAGGCTGAATATGTTGCACTTAGCCAAGCTTCTCAGGAATGTGTCTGGCTTATACGACTACTGAGTGATCTTGGAATGGATGATATGCCTGTGGTGATCCTGGAGGACAACCAAGGAGCCATTGCAATAGCAAAGAATCCAGTTGATCATTCAAGAACTAAGCACATAGACATTCGCTATCATTACATTCGTGAATGTGTGCCGAATGGACAAATACAACTGCAATACTGCCCTACAGATGACATGAAGGCAGATATCTTGACCAAGCCATTGGTAAGACAGGATCAGATTGTAACACTGCTGGGTAGTTTGCCATCAAGCTATGCTACAATTGTCACTGCACTGGAAACCAAGTTGGACAATTTAACGCTGCAGTTTGTTCAGCAAGCATTAATAAAGATCTTAGAAGTGAGATTGGACTTTGTTTCATTTAAATCTGTTTAGTCTAACATTAAATAGACTAGACTGTGTTTAGTGTTAAATATGTTATGATGCAAAACTGTTAACATGGCAAAAGGACAAAGAAAAAGTTTGTGTTAGTATGGTTTATTGTATCTTTACATTATTCAAAAACAAAAACAAACATTTTTTTATTGTTGGCTTAAAGGGGCTATATGCGTTTTTCTGAAATTTAAACTCGCGACTGACACCTGTGGCCAAAAAAAAGAACTGCTCTACATTTCTGCTCGCTCTCGCAGCGCGCGCTCGTACGTGCACACTTCACAAGTCATCTGCTGCAAGGAGGTCAACATTATGTTTACAGAGGTAAGAACAGTCAAATACATATATTGTTTGAGAGAAGTGTTCTCTTATCAAAACGTCAAATGTGTAGCTGACAAACTACACAAAAAATTAATACATTAAATAAATAAATAAACCCATTTCGCCATTGGCCTACACGCTGATGAAGGGCGCAAAGACCGAAACTTTCGTAGAATATTAAAAACACAAATCTGAGCACTGTCCTTGACGACTGAGCACTGTCCTTGACCACTTATTATACACAAGAAGCTTACTATCACCAAGTATGAAAGACACATATACAGGGTGTGAGATCTAACAGCATTTACAAGTGAACTGAAAACAACACAGTGCTATTTCAATGAACAGTTTTATCACGTATTACCTTTTCAGAAGAAAAAAAGCCATTTCTGGGTCATTTTGTATTCCCAACACAGATCTGAGCTCCCTCCAAGGCTCAAATGCGAAGCCGAGGTTCACTCTAGTCCTTGCAATGCGCCGGTCTCTCTCAATCTTCGACCTTTTTTGGCCACTTGTCAGGGGTTTAACTTTTTTCTTCTTCTGTGGAGTTACTGTTGGTGTCCGAGTTGTCCTGGGTCTCTTCTGTGTAATCGCTAAATCCATTGCACTGCTTGCGAGTGTAGGCTACTTGCTGACTAGCGGTGGTGGCAGAGTGATCTGAAACGTTTAACATGAACGCGCTTGACGTCACATCCGCAGACAGCGCGGGAAAAGACGACCCGTCAGAAAATATTAAAAATAGGATATAGGCTTATAGGTGCACCCATTGTGAGCGGACAAGGTGTCAGTATGCTCATCAGGAGATGTTTGAGTCATAAATGGTAAAAAAAAAAGGCTATAGTTACGTTTATTTTTGGGAAAAAGTTGCATATAGTCCCTTTAATGCTATTGTAAAATTAAGTGGGAGTGTTGTAATATAGTAATTTGCCAATAGGTGTCACTGTTATACTATGCCATCTAGTGTGTCACTGCAGTTCTGTTTCTTCCTACTTCCTGTTCAGTTGGTAAAATAAAGAAACACGTGAAACCTCAACACTAGTAATATGCATGCTAATAAGCAACTAGCATTGGGCCCTACTAAAATGTTGCCAAACATTTTTTGAAAAGCTGAACTGGATAATGAAATCCTCAACAATGCAAATATTTAAGAACTAAAAAGCATTTGTGGGTGAAAATGTTTGGACAGGTGGCAACTATCTCTCTAATTGTGAATAAATTTATAAATCCATTATCCAGAATATTAACAAAAGTATAGTCATTAGCATTTGTATTGTGAAAGTTCAAAAACATGGGGAAAGACAAAAAGGACTCTGAAAGACATTGCCACGCAGGCATGGGCGTAGATTACGCGGGGGACGGGGGGGACGTGTCCCCCGCACCTTTAATAAAACGTAAATTCGTCCCCCGCACTTTACCGAGTCTCACCGGTCCAAGTCGACCCGCTCCGTGGGGGATTCGAACCGGCGTCTAGTCGTACCGCTCTTACTGGCCTACGTCTGTTACACGGGCAAGTTTGATTACGTAGAAGCCAATGTGAATAAATCTACATGACCTGTCATTTTATTCGTATCCAAAAACAAGGCGCTCTGAACACCATGGAGTGCTAACTAACACTCTCGTGCAACACTTCAATTCATACTCGAAGCCGGAGGGCGATCTCTCACAGAAAGTCCAAAACGGATTCGTAGAAATAATCACGTTCCAAAGGCATTCACAGCGCTGAACCAGCAGCTAAATAAAGAGAATTATGACTGATGAAACGCGACGACAAACACATGATTTCGACATTATATGTGTGTGTGTTTTTCAAGCCATCTCAAGGTATTTATTGACAATAAAGTATATGAATAATGCAGTGCTAACTGACATCCTTTTTAATGTTTAGTATCTTCTGCTCACCAAGGCTGCATTTATTATATAAAACAGCTGTTTACTATGTAACTGAGCTAGTAAACGTGTAATTTTTTCCTGTGATCAAAGCTGAATTTTCAGCATCATTACACCAGTCTTCTGTGTCATATGATCCTTCAGAAATCATTATAATATGAGCATTTGCTGCTCAAGAAACATTTATGATTATTATAAATGTTGAAAACAGTTGTGCTGCTTAAAAATGTTGTGGAAACCATGATGCATTTTATTTTTCAGGATTCTTTGATGAATAGAAAGTTAAATTAACTGCATTTATTTGCATTAAATAAAGCACTTATTAAATATAAATCTTTATTTATATTATAAATATCACTTGTGATCAATTTAATGCATGTTTAATTAATAAAAGTATGAATTTCTCTCTTTTTTAATCTTACCACAAAAGTTTGAATACTATCATGGTTTCCACAAAAATTAAGCAGCAGTGTTTTCAGCAGTGAATTAAGTAAGCAACTGTTTTCATCACTGATAATAATCATAAATGTTTCTTGAGCAGCATATTAGAATGATTTCTGAAGGATCATGTGACACTGAAAACTGGAGTAATGATGCTGAAAATTCAGCTTTGATCACATTTATATATTCACATAGATAACAGCTGCTTTAAATTGGCATAATATTTCACTGTATTATTTTTTTACTACATTTTTTATTAAATAAATGCAGCCTTGGTGAGCAGAAGTCTTACTGGTGTCGAACAACATGAGGGTGAGTAATTAATGACAGAATTTTCATTTTTGGGTGAACTAACCCTTTAATGCACAAGTGTTTGTAGTGCATAAACCAATCATAAAATTGGCATAAAATATAGGGGAAAATATTATACATATTAGTGGTTATTGTTCAGCAGTGTATTTGATATCTTACTGAATTAAAAGCAATAGATCAATTAAATCTGTCAATTAGACAGAGGTCAGAAAAAAACAGGTATTATACCTGACATTTATGTCCCCCTCACTTATGAAAAGACGGCTACGCCCCTGCACGCAGGGATAAAACTTTTCCTCCTATTATTTATTTATTAAGGGCTAAGGCACAATGATAATTGGATGTCATGTAGTTTAACTGGTGTTAACACTAATTTATTTCTATAGTGAACACACATATTCATGAAATATATTACGTAAGCCTATACTTTAAAGCTGCAGTCTGTAACTTTTTTGAGATAAAAATGATCCAAAATCAATTTTGAGCAAGTACATAACCAGCCAGTGTTCAAAACTATCTCCTTACCTTCATTTATAGCGGATCATAGCCTTTTCTCACAGCAGCTGAAATAATTAAACGTATCATTTTGATGGCGGATTGTAATCCAGAAAGGTCCAAATGACAATAATCAGTGACAACTGGAGATTCACCCGTAGTCAAAAGCAAAAGATTAGACTGTACGGAAAATTAAATCTACAGGTATACTAAATACAAAATGAAATACACACTAAATACACATAGTCACGCAATGCTTATGTTGTTAATATACTGTGGCAAGAAAAAGTATGTGAACTGCTTGCAGAATCTGTGAAAATGGGAATAATTTTAACTAAATAAGAGGGATCATACAAAATGCATGTTATTTTTTTATTTAGTACTGTCCTGAATACGATATTTTACATAAAACATTTTTACATATAGTCCACAAGACAAAAAAAAATAGCTGAATTTATTAAAATGACCCCGATCAAAAGTTTATGAACCATTGATTCTCAGTGCTGTGTGTCGTTACCTGGATGATACACGGCTGTTTTTGTTTTGTATTGTGATGGTTGTTCATGAGTCCCTTGGTTGTTTTGAGCAGTTAAACTGCACAATGTTCTTCAGAAAAATCCTCCAGGTCCTGCACATTCTTCAGTTTTCCAGCATCTTTTTCATATTTGAACCCTCTCCAGCAGTGACTGTAGGATTTTAAGATCCATCTTTTCACACTGAGGACAATTGAGGAACTCAAACACAACTATTAAAAGAGGTTCAAACATTCACTGATGCTCCATCTTTCTGACTTTTGAACAGCATGAAGATGTCCAAATTTTTCTTATTTTGTTTAAATATCAGGTTATTTTTTCATTTAGTACTGCCCTTCAGAAGCAACAGAAGATACTTACAAGTTTCCCAGAAGACAAATTAAGTACAATTTACCTTGATCCGCAAATTCAATAAGTTTTCACCCCCCAGCTCTTAATGCATCGTGTGTCCTTCTGGAGCATCAGTGAATATTTGAACCTTTTTTAATAGTTGTGTTTGAGTCCCTCAATTGTCCTCGGTGTGAAAAGATGGATCTTAAAACTGTACAGTCATTGCTGGAGAGGGTTCAAATATGAAAATGCTGGAAAACTGAAGAATGTGCAAGACCTGAAGGGTTCACATGCTTTTTCTTGCCACTGTATTAATAATTTGTATGGTTTGATGTGATATGAGCTAATAGATTGTTAGTTTCAAACCGTTGGTAGCACAATTTATTGTAATGCTTTTTTTCCTAAGTTGGTCAAAACAAAAGTGGCAGACATGTTAATTCCTATTTTGGTCAAACCTCCAAAATGTAGAATATGTGATTCCGAAGTACAGTATCCACACCGTGCGGTGACTGACAGCCACACATACTCCCTTAAAACATTAGATTAATCCGCGCTGAGGAGCCGTGCCGATGCACAACCCACGTAAAGACGATAATTCCGCAAATAACTGCAATTGCAGGTTTCAAACAGAGATAGTGACCAAGAGACAAAACTTACAGACTGTAGCTTCAAATCCACAAGTGTCTGCCAAGTGAAGAAAGACTACTGGTAACACTTTACAATACGGGTGCACTAATATGCATTAATCCATGCTTAAATAATCATGATTTAATGTGTTCATGGCTCAAGAACTAATGATTACTGCATCAGGAATTAATGAAGATTCTACATGATTAATAGATTATTAAATTGTTATTAGTTAAATGTGTCATATTGTATTAATTCCCTAATAACATATTATATTAACTAATCATGTAAATTAATATGTTAATTACCACAATGGGTCAAAGCCATGCATTTCAACTTCCAGTTGTCTGCTTTAATTAATCATTAGCTAACGTAAAGTTACAACGTTCAAAGTTTAAAGCAAAGGGAGATATTTGCTTTTAAAGAAATCAATTTCTAAGGACTACAGCAAACAGCCAGTAGGGACTACTAGACATTCCTCCAGGGTTGCTGACATCACCAGCCCCAATATTTACATAAACCCCTCCTCCGAGAATATTAAATAAGGGGGGCGAGGCCATTTTGTATCGCCACAGGGAAGCGTTGTTGTGGTATAGTTAGTAGGCTAGAGGTTTGTTGCCGCAATGCCGACGAAACGCTGTTATTTTCATCCGGATTGCTGGTCCACTTTGTTCAGCCTTCCTAGGGACGGGGGTGTGTTGCAGTGCGTTTAACATACAACGTTATATGCATGTGTGTATGAAACAGAGGGGAACAGGACGCATTTGCAGCAGATACATGCTGCCCATCATAAATCAAAGCACGAGAAGACTGGAAAATGTGACATAATGGACAATATTCATCTCTATTTGCAATTCAGCTGCGTGAGACAAACGCGCGCGGCTCCCGCTGCACATTTCACGGAGGAAAGCTTCCACAATCTTCGCGAGTTCAATGAAGGATTCGCACAACGGCTTGTCCTGAAAGATGGATTTAAAAACAGAAGCTGTTTACGGGCCACAACCTGTAAGTATAATTTATTTTTCGTCGATGTGTTTTCCTGTAATAGTTTGTATTGTTAATTGGAAGTACACAGATGACAACACTGTTTGGCTCTGCAAACCAGTTTGTTAAATGCTCATTCATACTTAACATTATCCGACAAACACCTAACGTTACAAACTTTTTTTTAAATCTCAACAGTGAACTTGGCATTAGTGTAAATTATTCTTTGATTAGAGCTTGTATGTATTGTTTATCTACAGGCATGCTAAACATGGTTCTGTGTTTGATTTGGCTACTAGTAACGCCAATGTTTAGTGTTCGTTCTTGCGACAGATATTTGGCTATAATCGTTCTAAAAATACAAAAGTAACAGTGCCATTCAGTAGCGATTACTATAGATCCGCAGTCAGGTTCTGCTCGATCATCTTCACTAAAATTGTCTGGGTCTGATTCGGGCTCAAATTGGTATGGTTTTATTGACGCCATTGTACTACTCAAAGCACAGGCTACCGGTAAAGGTAAGGGGCGTGACGTTTCCGACAAATGTGCACTAGGCGGTTAGCGAATCACAACACACTGGGCCAGCTAACCAATCTGAGCCCATTGCGTATTTTTGAGGGACTGGCTTCATACAACCCGGAAACCATCAGACCGTTTTTACAAGGAGGGATAGAGCAGTGTAGAATAAAGGTAAAATATATGAAAAATAATGCAATTGTTTAAAAACAAAGCATGAACACATGTTACAGTGCACCCCACAAACTCAAGCCTTCGAAAGAATGTGTTTTACCACCCCTTTAAGTAATATGTCATTGTGGTTAAGGCTTTTGAATTAATTTTGAATTGGTTAATAGTCATGTGCCTCAACAAGTAAAGCCACAACATAATGATACCTTTGCTAATCGCTAGCTAATGATTAATTAAAGCAGACAACTGGAAGTTGAAATGCATGAATTTGACCCATTGTGGTAATTAACATGAATTTACATGATTAGTTAATATAATATGTTATTAGGGAATTAATACAATATGACACATTTAACTAATACAAATTGAATGATTACTTAATCTATTAATCATGAAGAATCTTCATTAGTTGCTAATGCAGTACACAAAAAAAAAAAAAAGGTTCTATATGGCACCAAAAATGGTTCTTGGCTTGTAATCATAGGGGAACCTTTTAAAGTGCTATACTAAGGTGCTATATAGCACCGCTACCATATACAGAACATGTTAAGATATGGTGCTATATAGCACCAAAAGTGTCCTCTAATAGAGTTATTACGATGAAGAACCATTTTTGGTGCCATATAGAACCTATTTTTTTTAGCGTAATAAATGGTTTAGTTCTTCATGAGTCACACATTAACTCATGATTATCTGTGCATTAGTTAAGCATGAATTGAATGAATAGTAGTGCAACCGTATTGTAAGGTTTTACAGGACTATTAGACTATCACAATACCCTTAAACTGTAATGAAAATCATGCATGCTTTTAAAGCGTATCCACAATCAAATTTGCAGACATTGTTTAAGGCACTGATGGTAAACGATAAAAAGTAAATGTTAAGGACAGTTAATATGGTCATCTTCATTAAGGCCTAAACTAGCTCATGTTTTCTAGCTTTGATGTACATTATTGATGCCCAAGCGGTGTTGTGATCCTGCAATCCCAGAACATGAATGAATGAATCCGTCACACTGCTGGTGCTGACAGCAGACGAAGGCCTGGTGCTCCCTCTGCTGCACAATGAATGTAGCAAAGATAAAAGAAAATTAGTCTTGCATGTCCAATGCAAAATGACAGAGTTACACGTAATATTATAAACATGAACAGGCTTTTTCACACAGGCCTACAATTTCAGAGCTCAAGTGTGACACATAAAAACAACAGTAGCTAACTTACCTCAGCTGCCTTTTAGCTATATATATTAGAGGTGCTTTCCTCTGTGAATCCTTATCTCTTGGCAACAGAAGTTGTTAGGCTTCAGGGTGATTGGAGGAGAGGAACGCAAGGTAAAGCGTGACATTCAAAAATCAGTGGATGAGTGTAGCATGTGGTCCGTTTTCCCCCTCCTTCCATCAGTCAGAACGGATTGGCAGAACGACGGGCCAGAGAGAGGGGAAACGCAAAGTGTTCAAATAAGCTCTACAGGGCATCCTTTTTTCCTAGCTTGTGTGTCCTCAAAAACACCCCAGGGCACAAAAATGTAGGCAAAAGGTTGAGGCAGGAAAAATAATCCGTCCTGACACTTACAAGCTTCCACAGAGATTTGAAGCCCTCTGCTTATAAAATATTGAACAGCCACTAACAGAACTGGGTTCTGTCTCCCAGAGCTGTCTGCAATTCATCTCAGAGAGAGAGAAAAAAGCTTAATAGGAGGCGATAAGACAAAAAAAAAGTGCCAAGACTGCAGAGAGTGATAAAATGGCCACTGAGTCTCACCACCAGAGGTCGCTGTTTTCAAAGAATTGACAGTTTAATGCTCAAAGGGTGGCAGAACCAAATTTCACCAAGTGCAACGTGTTCCTGGATCAACGTCTTTGATGATCCTGAACATTCCAATCAACCAATCAGATTTGAGGGACAAATTTACAGTTTATGTCAAGTTTAGGCTTAGGTGCTTCTGGGTGTTATTCACCTATCATTTCCCTCTGATGTTAGGATTACGTTTAGGGGTAGGGATAAGGCTATGATTATTTTTTCAGACAGGAATGTTGTTCCAGGATCAACAAAACACTATATTGCCAAAAGTTTTGGGACGCCTGCCTTTACATGCACATGAACTTTAAAGACATCCTATTCTTAATTTGTAGGGTTTAATATGGAGTTGGCCCAGTCTTTGCAGCTATAACAGCTTCAACTCTTCTGGGAAGGCTTTCCACAAGGTTTAGGAGTGTGTTTATGGGACTTTTTGACCATTCTTCTAGAAGCGCATTTGTGAGGTCAGACACTGATGTTGGACAAGAAGGCCTAGCTCACAGTCTCCGCTCTAATTCATCCCAAAGGTGTTCTATCGATTTGATCTAGGATTCTGTGCAGGCCAGTCAAGTTCCTCCACACCAAACTCACTCATCCATGTCTTTATGGACCTTGCTTTGTGCACTGGTGCGCAGTCATGTTTGAACAGGAAGGGGTCATCGCCAAACTGTTCCCACAAAGTTGGGAGCATGAAATTGTCCAAAATGTCTTGGTATGCTGAAGCATTAAAGGGATATTTCACCCAAAAATTAAAATTCTCTCATCATTTACTCACCCTCAAGTTGTTTCAAACCTGTATGAGTTTCTTTGTTTTGATGAACACAAAAGAAGATATTTAGAAGAATGTTTGTAACCAAATAGAGAGAGCAACCATTTACTACCATAGTATTTTTTTCCCTACTATGGTAGTCAACGGTTGCTCTCTCTGCTTGTTTGGAACAACTTTTTAGGTTTTTGGGTGAACTATCCCTATAAGAGTTCCATTCACTGGAACTTAGGGGCCCAGCCCAACCCCTAAAAAAACAACATCACACCGTAATCCCCCCTCCACCAAACTTTACACTTGGCACAATGCAGTCAGGCAAGGATCGTTCTCCTGGCAACCACCAAACCCAGACTCGTCCATCGGACTGCCAGATAGAGAAGTGTGTTTCGTCACTCCAGAGAACACGTCTCCACTGGGATTTTACGTGGCGTACCACTTCGTGGCTGAGTGGCTGTTGTTCCCAATTGCTTCCACTAACATTATAATACCACTAACAGTTGACCGTGGAATATTTAGTAGTGAGGAAATGTCACCAATGGACTTTTGCACAGGTGGCAACCTATCATGGTACCACGCTTGAATTCACTGAGCTCCTGAGAGCTACCCATTCTTTCACAAATGTTTGTAGAAGCAGTCTGCATGGTGCTTGTTTTTATTTACCTTTGTCATGGAAATGATTGGAACACCTGAATTTTGGGCACAATGTACTGTATAAATATGAAGGAATTTTCCGTATTGGTTTTTTACAGGTGTTTTACCTGTATTTTGAATTACACATTGCATTAGTTTGTGTTTTAAGGGTTAACAGAAATTTCTGTGAAATTACTGGATAATGTACTGGCAGAAAATGACCAGTACATTTTCCATTTTTATTTTTTTACAGTGTATTTGGAGGGGTGTCCCAATACTTTTGGCAATATAGTGTATGTTGACCCATAAAAGCGTCTAACTCGGCAAGTGCCATTTGGTGAGTAGGCTATCAGTATGCTTCAGCTATTTGAATGGCTAGATGAATAGCTATTATTTGTGCAAACCAATCAACAAATGATTGAATAACTATAATAGTATAATATTGATCATAAATCATGTTGTTGGATCATAAGAGCAGACTGCAGTGGTAGTGAAAAGGTCACTGACTAATGGCTTAGTGAATGACCAGGCAATTATAATCTGCGTTTAACAAATGTAATTGCTTTGATAGGCTATCGAGAGGTCATAGCCTAGGTGTGCCTCTTACACTGCAGATGGCCTGGAACATTGTCAGCACATTTTTGTATCTTTGTACAGAACATTTCCATGAGATGACACCTTAAAAACTGATGTTTGACTGATTCTATTTGCGAGGAGCTAGAATTCCTGAAAACATGCTTTACAAATAAATCAGTGTGTGAGTAAATTTGGTACTTTCAGAAAGCAGGTACTGAAAAATTATTCAGAAAAATGTATTTTCATTATTGTCAAACGTTCCTCCATTAAAGGGGACAAATACAAACTTCTGGACATGAACTTGTTGACAGACAGGCAAACGTCCATTTTTAAACTTTTTGAAACCCAAAATGTAAAACATATAGCACAATATTATTAATATTATCAAAATGGCTAGTAACCTGTACATTGGAAACCTGGACTGTGTGAAAAGCATACTTGAGCTTTGCCTTTGTTTGTCACAAGTTTAGACAGGAGGCAACTAGTCTATTTAGAAAGACCCATTTGTGATTATATATAAATCCAGATGCGATGTTTAACCACAAATAATTCTCAATATGTACAAATATATGCATAAATTAGTTGTGGTAATATTATAAAATATTCATCTGAATATTATTAGCCTATATAATAGCCTATTATTAATCATAGCCTATTATATTAAACATTATTAATAATAATAAATTACAATAAAATATATACATTGCAGTACATTGAAAAATAAAATACAAAAGTAAAACGCATAAGTAATTGCTGAAATGTGTAATCTCTAATTCCCTTCGCGGCTGCTCTCAGTGCATGCGAGCTCCTGGTGAGGTCAGTGCTAGCTGCCTCCCGGTGTCAATCAAACAATGGCGTCATATATCCCCAGCGTTTCCGGTACGGTGGGCGGGGCTCCGCTATCCCGGTCTGGATTCTTCATTCGGGAGCGCTAGACAAGGCTGAACACGAATGCAGCCATATTCGGCTTCAGGGAGAAGCACACCGGCTAGCGCCAACTTACACGCAAGGATTCGCCTACTTAGATAAAGCACCCGCTCCCAGTCTTTGGAGGGCGTATGTATGTAGGTTAAAGATGTGTGTTGTTCTTCATTAGGGAGTTTATTATTGAAGATTTACAGCTGAGCGTCCAGTCATCCTGAGATTCGACGGGAGAAAAAGCCCCGACATCCCGCAAAGTGGAAAGTACAGATTTGTCCGGATTAAGGCAAATGGAGCCGACAGGGCGTCGGGAGTGAGGAGGGGGGTGGAAACGCTGGCAACCAGCGGACAACAACGGGTTTAGGCGCATTAGGTCTTCGTTTATCTGAGCACAATGTTGGGCACATTTTGCTAGCTGGCTAGCTGGATGGCTGGCTAGCAGTTGGAGTCTGGGACTGCAGATCTCCACACGTATCAGCCAGATAAATCCTATCTGTATATATTTATCACGCGAATCCCCATTATACTAATTTCGACTAGTGTTATTTTATATTTTCTGGCTGAGGGAGTGGTAGTCAGGCCGCTAAATTGGTAGAAAATGTCTGCGAAGGTGCGCCTGAAGAAGTTGGAGCAGTTGCTGCTGGATGGCCATCAGAAAAACGAGAAGTCACTGAGTGTGGAGACACTGCTGGATATTCTCGTATGTTTATACAACGAGTGCAGCAACTCGCCCTTAAAACGGGAAAAACACGTGACGGACTTTTTGGAATGGGGTAAGTTGATGAATTTGGGTGTACTGTTCTGAATGCATTTGGGTATAGAAATCAGTGCCTGTCCCTTTAAGACCTGTTTATCTGTTATTACATTTGCCTTAATCACCCAGCTGACTTCAGGCTATTGTCAAAATTGCTGCCGTGACATTTGCTCTTGAGATTCCTGGCCTCGTTGTTTGGACAATTTGTGGGAGATGTACTAATAAACCTCCATCAAAAACCTGATGGACCATAATTGATACTCATTCAAACATGATTTTTCTAAAATAATTAAACAAATAAATATGTGGAAATCAAGTACACCTAACCTAAGCTGTCCTTCAGCCCAGTACGTTCATCTTGAAATATTAATAACAGTATATTCAGTATATATTCTTACACTTTATAAAAAAAATCATTCGTTTTTTGTGCTAAAAACTATGAACTATCAATCAGACGATGGAAGGCATGTAGAAAATTGTGTACAGCGGCTTTTTCAGCCAAGTTCTGGTCATATTGCTAATTTAGAGACCGTAGAAATGTATATAATACAGTACAGTATAAATGTCTGACAAACAAGTTGGACTTTGTTTTCAAGGGCGATGCAAATGTTAGTAAAGTCTGGGGACATTGGTTCCTGTTGATGTTCTTCCATTTATGCTACATTTATTGTTGCTATTGCCATCACCATTTGCATGAGGGATCAATGATTCAGTCTGACACGATTCACTGTGGCTTCAGTCGCTTCCTGGTAGAGTTCATTTTAAAGTGTAAACAGGACTGCAGTAGGTGGGATGCCCCTTTTCGGGCTCTTAGTGGTCCTGTTGGTTGCGGTTGGCCTTCACAGTGAGTGGATTCTCTGTCCTGGGTGTTGGGTTGACGTCAGTAATGAGATTACACCCCAGTGTGTCTGCTCCTGTAAAGACCGCCACCGTCCTCGTGCAACCCATCACTAGCAGGTGCCACTTCACATCCCATCACTGTGAGAGAGCCATGACCTAATTTCCAGGAGTCGTAAACTCCTCTGCTCTTGTCTTACTACAGTGGTAGGCCACATACTTTCTTATGGCGCCCTTGATTGTGGATGTTAATGATTTACATGGAGGATGTTATGCTGCTGTTAAACACAATGCACTAATGCTACTCTAAAGTGCAGTATTGGCAGTGGTTGCTCTCAATACTTGCTTTCCATTTTATGGAGTGTTCCTCAAGTGAACATCTTAGAATGGACACTTGGAATTGCTGGTTTCCCTTTTCTGGTAAATGAAATGAACCATATCTTCTATTTACACATGGCTTTCTGGAAGTGACCGATAAACAGCTTTGGTGGAAATATAGTAAGATAATAAGAGAAGCTCTAACTGTTTCAGTGTCTGTCAATTTGATGACATTATCACGGTTTTTGAAGGCATCGATAAATTGCGTCAGCTCCTTTGAAACTTACCAATTGGCTGAAACTAGCGATGCTCTGATCAGAATTTTTTCAGCCAATACGACTACTGATTTCTTGTCATCATGATTGGCCGATAACCGTCCTAGTGATTTAACAGTCCTAATAATTCAAGGATTATATAATTGATATGCAAGCTCTCTGTTGATTGTCACGTTTAACCTCTTACAAACGAAAGGCATTTATGATTTCACATCTAAGTGGCTTACAAAAATATCATCAAGTACATGATCTCATTTGATAGAAAACCTTTCAAATGTAAAAAAAAAAAAAAAATTCATGTTTGGAAGTTCTGAAAATTCCAGAAAAATAATGCAATTTATTTTGTTATGCCTATTATTTATGATTGACATGATGACTATTAGAAAGTGTAATGACAGGCATGGGCGTCGGAAGCTAAACAAATGTGGGTGTTTTTTACTGGAGTAGATGCAATTTACAAATAGTCTCCATCATTTACTAAACGTCTGGTTCGGCCAGACAAAATTACAAAAGTCACCAAAGCATTTGCATTGACAATAGTGTAGGGGTAAGTCGCGTGGAAGAATGTTTTGATGCAAATCGACCCAAGGTTCGAATCCGCCTTTTGCCAAACTCGCTCTACTCCGTTTTCCAATCACATATTAGATCGGAAAGGCATTTATTTTCAATAAATTAAAACATTCAAAAAGTGGAAATAAAGCGTCTAACGTGTGTTTAACAATAAAGTGTTTTTGTTTAGGGGCAGGTGAACAGAATTATTGACGGTAAAAGTGAGTGGGTCCAATATCATTGGTCTTAAAAAGTGGGTGGGTCTTGTTCCACCCACATACATGATGACAGGTCAAAAAATAAAGTTTTCTGCAACCGATCGATCAGAGCATTCCTAGCTTATACTTCAGTCATCTTATTTCAGAGGGTCTTATATTGTGTTATATGTGCTTGAACCCATTATTTTATGGCTTTGTACAGACTTTGTATTTGTTTTGTAGCTTAGATACAGAATTTTTCATTTAATGTTAGGCCAATATTTCATAATTTTGCGAATATTGGCATTGGCTGTTAAACAAACCACGATTTTAAAATTACAATCTTAGTTTTTTAGTGGAATATTGAAGTGTATTATAAATAATTTAGTGGTGTAACAGATCATTGTTGATTTGTACGGACCAGGCCGCTTCGGCAAAATATCGTGAGAATGAATAATTTGCAATTCATGGGTTTCTAAGACCTGGCAATTTAAACATTCAAGTGCACAAACTGTTGAAAGCAAATGCTATTCTCCAAAAAAGGAGATTAGCTAAGCTAATAGAGCCGTCAGTTGTGGTACTGTTACTTTGTCACAATGTATAGCATTCTTGAATAGCTCATTTTGAGACTGTTTCTGATGGATTTTTACCATAATAGGGTAGTTTTTTATACACTGAGGTGCGGGCACAATTATGTAAAAGTGATATATATATATATATTTTTTTTTTTGCAGTATAGGTCCCCTTTAATCAAACAACAAAACAGCTTTTAAATTTATTTATTTTATAATATTTCATACATTGAAGACTGTGCAGTGTTATTTTACACTTATTACATTTCTGTACCTAAATACTACTGACCTTTATTTGTAACTTTGTTATATTATTGTAGTGTGTGTGTGTGTGTTTGTTCTTATTTTATTACTTACTGTTAACTTGCATATTGTGAATATTGTACAATATATGCATAGTGTATGTATATTCTCCCATTTTATTTGCTTCTATTTTAGAACAATTGATGATTATCTAATCAAAACTACAAAATATGTATTACAGTGATAAAAAAAATTGTTTGTTTCTGTCGGGTGCATGAACATATGCATTTTTATTGCTATTAACAAATGCATAAAAGTGAACAGCTGGATATAAACTAATGCAAATAGAGGCTAACAATCGTGACATTAAACATTTTGCTCAGACTTGTGTGCAGTTTTGTCACATTGTTTTAACCTCTTGAGGTTCTACTAATATCCTCTCAGCCTTGTCAGCAAACATACTGCTGTTCTTTACTAATGCAGCATCTAGTCAACGAATGTAGGCCTATTACTTTATAATATGAAAACATGTACTGTATACATTATAATTTTGTGTATGTGTTTGTTGTGTAAGGAGACACAACAGAGAAATTAATTCGGTGTTCGTGCAACTCTCTGTGTGTGCACGCTTCGGGTATGTGTGAGTATCGAATCACATCATGGATTTACTACTATCCATTGCACATAGGGTTACAAAGTTTAGAGATACTTTCCAGGGTCTTTGGAAAGTGTCCAGGATTTTTTGGAAATTTACCGAAAATGTTTAGCTTTTCAACTCTAGTTGCACCCCTAATCGCTGCTATTAGCAAACCACATTGATCCAATCAATTCCCAATTGATTAAATCAAGTCCCACCCTATTTTTTTTCCTTGTCTCTGAAGCCAATTCACTCGCATATGCATCATAATGCTAAAGAAAGGCTGATCAAAATGCATAGTACATTTCTATGGACTAGGGATCCACTGATACCAGTACTCGGGTGTCGGTCTGATACTGTGCTCAAGTACTCGTACTTGTAAAACTACCCCGAGACACCCGCACCCAATACCACTTTATGGCAACGCAGCTTCGGATGCTGAGCCGTGTGGAAAGTTGCATAATTTGCCGTGCACACCCGCACACCGCCAAATGAAAAGGGGTCTACCATCTGAATGTCTCAACAGAAATCGAGGCTCATCAGACCAGGCAACATTTTTCCAGTCTTCAACTGTCCAATTTTGGTGAGCTTGTGCAAATTGTAGCCTCTTTTCCTATTTGTAGTGGAGATGAGTGGTACCCGGTGGGGTCTTCTGCTGTTGTAGCCCATCCGCCTCAAGGTTGTGCGTGTTGTGGCTTCACAAATTCTTTGCTGCATACCTCGGTTGTAACGAGTGGTTATTTCAGTCAAAGTTGCTCTTCTATCAGCTTGAATCAGTCAGCCCATTTTCCTCTGACCTCTAGCATCAACAAGGCATTTTCGCCCACAGGACTGCCGCATACTGGATGTTTTTCCCTTTTCACACCATTCTTTGTGAACCCTAGAAATAGTTGTGCGTGAAAATCCCAGTAATTGAGCAGATTGTGAAATACTCAGACCAGCCCGTCTGGCACCAACAACCATGCCACGCTCAAAATTGCTTAAATCACCTTTCTTTCCCATTCTGACATTCAGTTTGGAGTTCAGGAGATTGTCTTGACCAGGACCACACCCCTACATGCATTGAAGCAACTGCCATGTGATTGGTTGATTAGATAATTGCATTAATGAGAAATTCAACAGGTGTTCCTAATAATCCTTTAGGTGTGTGTATAAGCAAAAAAAGTAACCACTAGTATTTTCCAAGTCGTCTAGCAGCAGCGCTAACGGTTAATCGACTAGTCTCAAGATGTACTTTTCCTTCACAAATACAGTTCATACTTTTAGGGCGAAAAAGTAGGCAAATTGGGACACAGCAAGCGTTTTTGAATGAATTTCTTTAATGAATGATTCAATGATGCATATATTTTTTTACAATCACTTGTCGCCACCTAATGGTGTAACAATGTAATAAATAGAATCTTTTTTTGAAGCGTCAAATTACTTTCAAAAGGTGACTTACTCTATTTTGATTACTACCATAGACATCAGTGTTTATATCCGAACTATAAACTTATATCCCAGTACTGTGATAATTTGATTTATTATAAAATCTAAATAATAACACTGTGTGGTTGAAAAGACTGTTTACATGACAACTGCTCGCTCTGGGCAACAAAACAGATTTGAATGTTCCTCTGTGATTGTACTTGTGAAACGTTTAATAGACAAAGCCGAATCGTTGTCATTTAAGAATAAGATTGCTTGGGTGGTTGAATTTAGATTGCGATCTTTTAGCGATTAACCATGCAGCTTTGTCGATGGATATTTAAACAATTTATGGGTTACGCTTTATTATTAGGTAACATTGTTACAGTGTAATTACACTGAGTACTGAGTAATATTTAACTTCAAGTACTTACTATAGGTTTATGTTTGGGTTTAGGGTTAGTTGCTTGAAAGTATGCATGTCATTTACTGTTTGTTGCCTATTTTGTTTTTTAAATGTTTTCATTAAACATTTGAAACCTTTTGATTCTTTGGTTTTCAGACTAAGTAACATGATTAGAAATTTCACCATTCACAAACATTTTTTGTGCCTGAGATCCCTATGGGATCTGCACCTCATTATCACTGACAGACATATTGACCGCGCCTCACATTCTGCTATTGACCGGATCTGTTAGTTCACAGTCCATCTTGTCTCACCGGGGCAGTTTTCCAAGAGAGGATGAGCTCTGACTGGATAAATTCCTCTTCAGAGTTGCACAAGAAATGCTAATGAACCTGCATTAGTGCATCTGAATCCATTTTGTTGTATGTAAGAGCGTGACAGGAAGTCAAGCTTGGCTAGTTCATGAATTTATCGCATGCTCCTAATAACCAAGTTTATAATGGCGTTCTCTTGCCAAAGCAACAAGCAGAGCACTTATTAATCATTGCAGTGTCTTTCTCCTTTGCTTGATTTCTCAAACGCAGCTTGCCAAGGTCAGTGGTGACAGAGAGAGCGGTATGCAGGTGTTTATGCCTGACTTCCTCTTCGACAGCAGACTGAAGGCTAATTAAAGGAGAAGATTAAGCAGAATGAACACATCGGCTATAGTATTTACCCTCCTTGGCAGGTTTTGGTGTGAACTGTCAATGTTGTTGTTGCAGTTGCTAGATGCACAGACTTTCACTGCTCCATCTCTAACAAATCACAATGTTGATTGCATGCAATTTGATATATTGTATTTGCCAGTATTGTTAGAAATGGAAAGCATATGCTTATTTGGGTACAATTTTGAAATGGAATTTTATTATCAAATACACAAAATACAGTGTTTTACACTTTTAGTAGAGATGCACTAATATTAAAATTCTGTCTGATAACTGGCAGATAGTAAAATTCAGTACTATTGAATATAAGCAGCGTGGCAGTATGAAAAATTTATATTTTGAGTTCTTAAAAATATATTGGTACCCTATTGATTATTGGTATATTGTATGTTTACCTGTGCATTATTGTTTCCTTTTACATTAGGGTTTCCTTCATCTAGCTAATGCTCACTTGAACTTAAAGGAATAGTTCAAAATTTGATGTTTATCTGCTTACCCCCAGGGCATCCAAGATATAGGTGTCTTTGTTTCTCCAGCAGAACACGCATGAAGATTTTTAACTCAGTCTGTCAGTCGTATAATGCATGTGAATGCTAACAAAATCTATGAGCATAAAAAAAACGTACACATACAAATCTATATTAAACCTTCCGGCTCGTGACGACACATTGATATCTTAAGACACGAAACGACGGTTTGTGCGAGAAACCGAACAGAATTTATATAATTTGTTTTTACCTCTAATGCGGCCTATGTCCAACAGCCTTCAGCGCACGATCACTTCCGGTAAGTGAGGTCAATTTACCTTTATTTAAGTGAAGCATTATAAGACTGACAGAGTGCAACGGTGGAGTTAAAAATCTTCATTTGTGTTCTACTGAAGAAACAAAGATGCCTATATCTCGGATGCCCTGGGGGTAAGCAGATAAACATCAAATGTTCATTTTTGGGTGAACTATCCCTTTAATCTTTAAAAAAGCAAATAAATAACACTGTTAAATGTAATCTTTAGCAGTTCTCACAATGAATATCTGTTTTTCATACTGTACATTTATAATGTTGTGATGCCGGAATGCAGGAATTTCCCCCTTTCTTTAAACGCATGAAGAAATTACTAGGTCTGCAACTAATGACTTCTAACAATTTTACTGAAAAACATTTAGTTTAACTTGCAACATTGGCTTTCAGTAGTGTACTATAAATTATTAATGTAAACAAGCCCTTGAAGCAGTAAAAAACAGTAAAAGTATTAGAATAATATGACACAACTTACTATTCATTGTTTTATCATTGTTTTAGGGTTAAAAAAACCCCTAAAAACTCACGTGGCCAGCATGTTTCTGCCAGGTTCCTGGCCTGCCTCACACAGAATATTAGGTCCAGCCCTTTAAGAGCTGCACGGACCAAATTCATTGTAACACCCGATTTCGCATTCAACTCCTGTATACGTTCACTGAAGACATATCCGACTGCGTTTACCCGAATACTTGCCAGGACGTGCATTTTTACATATTTTTGACCATTCACACCCAATAATCCGCGAAACTGGCGTCGCGATCTATCTGAGTGAAAGGCCATAGACTGTAAAAAAAATGTAAGTGAAAGAGCATGTCCTGGCTGCGCCGCAGTTTTCTGTTGCTTTCTTTTTCCTGAGCTGCGCGTATATATTTGACTGCTCTGCTTCCATTATTTAGTGAATGGTAAAAGCAGAACACACACACACACGTCCTCACTCCTGCTGTCACACATCAACGCAAATGAAGAAATGCTGCTCTTATTAGAGTGCTGGCAAAGTACCGGTACTAATACAATTTCATATCGTACCCAACTTACCCAGTCGACTAAAAATATTGCCGTCGACTAATTAACAGCGCGACGCAGTCGATTGTATCGACCAATCGCGGCAGGCCTAGAAATGACCGTTATCTCACCTAAGCGTTTGCTCACTCAATGTATTTGTGTTTTTACGATGGCGTAATTTTGTTGCAATAGCTTGCAGATGGCTAAGAGTCAGTAATAAAACAAGGACAAATAGACAAGTTACAAGCAACAAGCGCTTTACGTTTTTCAGTTAGGTGTAACCGTTAGATTCAGGTAAAAAATACCACAGCAATTAAATAAGATGGGCATTTTGTCATATTTTTTGTTTGTATTTGTCCATTTAAGTGCAGTCAACTAAATTTGACACTCGCGAGCTGTTTGAGAGGCAGATTTATGTGTGCGTGCTTTGGCTGAGAGCGCACAGAAAACTGTCTCTCAGAGTGCGTGAGTGCTGAATGGTTTAAATCATGGATAAACTATAGTGACGATGCAACACTGGCCCGATTGGGTAAGTAAAAATGTCCCTCAACTGTCCCAAAACGCGAGCAAAAATCTTGTATTGCAGCGAGCAGCTCACTTTGTTTGTAGTGCAGACGCAATGTGCTGATGTGAAGCCATTTGTGCATTTTGAGAGAGAGAGAGATTTTGTACCGCTGAATCACTCGCACTGTTCGTGAAATTACACCTCACTGAAAGATTTCAAACCTATTTTGCTCTAATAGTCTCTTTTGGAATCTTTTACTCATTTCATTAATTTTAGTATCCCACTTCATAATTGCGAAACCTGTGGGAATGTGTAAAATGATGCGCATAATACCAGCTATCCCGCATCGAAATTCAGGACTTGTTATTGGCGTACCTATCAAAATTACTGAGAATTTTTCAGTACGTGTGCTTCCTGGGAATCAAACCTGCTATCTTAGTGATGCCAGCCTTGCTCTAGCTGTTGAGCTACATGAGCTCAGAACCTCTGCCTCCTCCCTGTGTTTGTACACCGCCCTTTGCCGTAGTGTTCACTCTACTGTCCTAATGAAGCTGCAAAGCAGGTTATGCCTTTTTATTGTATTTCATGCCTTTAAAAGTATGGAGTAGGGCTGGTAAACTGTACCTGACTTACCAGTTGGCTCTTGCCTCAAACATCATAGTTGCTTGTCAAGTGTATGTGTGCTTTAAACAGGCGAAACTCCCCTTTGACAGGGCAACTGGGCATATCGTGCCCTCTTGATGGAGGAATCGTCTTGTTAGTTGCAGCGTACAGCAGACGGTGCGCTTGTTCTTATTCACAGCAGCTGCCTCTTATTCCCACTGGTGGGAGATGCCTCTGACTAGCCTACTTTCACAACATGCTGCAAATAACCTAATAAGAAACTGTGGCTGGAGAGACTGTTTGAAACTGCTAGCCAGAGAGAAGGTGAAAAGCTGTGGGCCCTGCCATATAAGCTCAGATCGAGCTGTGTAAGCTTGGGTTTTGGCTGTGCTCTGTGTTTACAGGCACTCTTTGCAGCTTTGCAACTCTTTAAGTCTGCACCTGCTGAGATTTTCTCTCAGCCTCATTTTCACGGCATTCCTGGTTGCCGTCCTGACACGCACACAGTTTTAAAGGGCCTTGCCAAGCATTTTTTTTTGCTTTTATTATATGTTGAATATCATTATCATCCCTTTTGGTATGTTCTATAGTGTTTCCTAATTTAGACCCTCATAACGTTGTACATTAAACCGCTGCTCAACACAGCAAGATCAGCAATTATATGCTAATTAGGCAGACTAGTAAAATATTCACGTTTTATATGGTTAATTTTATTGTTTACTCTCACAGATGTTACCTGATGGTGAACTGCACACTGTTTAAATACATTTTCTTCCTAAATTTTATCAACCAGTGTCATCTTTGATGCAGTGCTGTTCAAAAGTTTGATGTTGTTTGAAAGAAGGCTTTTAAAAATGTTATCTCCAAGGGTACATAACACACAGTTTCTGCCCGTCTCATGTGAATCTTGAGTACCTAGAGTAGTATTGCATCCTTCATATCTTTGAAGAGTCAGATGCTCTGTACCGATTCTTTACGAACTTGTGGAGACATGCAGTGGGCGGAGCTAAAGAGTAACGAACACACGCACACACCATGGCATTGTCCCTGGAAATCTTTCGATTCACTATACGTTTGTGTTGTGTACAACAAAACAGACATTTGATGCAGTTTCACACACCACCTGCGGTTTCGACTCTTGATCGGGAACAAACAAACACACTTGCAGAACTCCGGCGCTGCTCCGGAAAAACAAACTGCATCCAATTTTTCCTTAACTCTGGGTTATTTGGGAAGCTGATCAAGGTTATCTTTCCCTCGCAACCAAAAACACACTTCTTTAGTGACATTGTTGATTTTGTGGTCTAAAAACTAAATGACAGCGCTGGCAATGGCTTCCATAACCCGAACGAAGCTCGTTGATGGGTGCTCTTGCTCTCGCTGATGTGTGCACGCGCTTATCCGGGATAAGTGCCCATATAAGGAATTCCCCCCTTTATGATGTCATACAGGGCCATATACAAAAAAAAAAACGTTCCGAAACTTGTTCGAATCCTGAAGGAGTATATTTGGCACAGAAATACTTCGTCATACATCCAATTCAGGGGTTTTTTGGACCATGGTTAGCATGAGAATCCAATTCTTTAACAGTGTAAATGAGTCAGAATGTATGAATTGGCGTTATCGCATGTCCTGTGATGGCAAAGCTGAATCACCTGTCTGCATTTCATTTAAAACGATAAAAACACGCAAACACCAAAGCAAAAGGTACAACAGATTTCATGGTCCACTTTCATATTCTTTCTGTGACACAAAAAAATCTAAATCAATTTCACCCCCTTAAAATTCTGAGAAGACACAACCTCTTTAATTGGTTTGCACGTCACTCTAAACAGGAGGAAATGAGCAAGCTGCTACTCCCATTACATTGGAAATGTCTGGTATGTCCAGAACGAGTTCTTTTGCTGCCTGTGAACAGGCCAAATGGTCTATACTGTGTGAGGCATCTCTCTTTTCACAGCGCAGGCCACCCTGAATCGCTGCATACCGCTCTGACATGTGCTCGGCGTGCTTTAGGTGCGGAGTCAGGACAGGGCTTGTGTCAGGAATGCCTTTCAAAACAAACGCTGTTCACTCCTGATCTTTACAGATGTACGTACTGCAATGTACACTTTGTGATCCACCACATGATTTGTCAGATTAATATTTTAGAGGATTGTATGTTGCTGAAAAGTCGGTGTCCCTCAGGACTTGAAGTCACCTGACCCAAAGCGGTGGCTGGACTAAAGAGAATTCCAGTCATTCCTGTTAATATCCTCCCCCAACACAAGGCATGTGTGGGCGATCTCCCCTCCCCCCTCCTTCCCCTCCTCTGCTTTCAGGCCGTTGGCCGCAAGCATGACACAGATTAGCCGCTCAGCTCTCCTGTAAAGCCTATGGGCCACGTTGTGACGTATGTTAATGTTAGAAATGTGCTAGGGCTGCACGGTATATCAAAATAAAATCAATATCACGATATGGCTACGATGTCAAATCGAATTGTACACAGTACACATTATGTAAAAAAGTTAAAAACATATATATTTTGGATGCGGTTAATCCCGATTAATCGTTTGACAGCACTAATATTAAAAAAATGGTAAATCATAATTTTGGTCCCAAATTTGATCAATTTCACTGTTAGTCCCCAGTATGAAGAATGTTTGAGTATAATATGTCAGTTTACTTTATTTTGCCATCCTCACTTACACAAATTAACTATAGTGTCTCCACCCACTAGTAAAAATGATAATTTCGAGCTACAGTCAAAACAAGTGAAATTTTTTGGTTTTGCTCTATTTTGAGGTTTTCACAAAAATGTTTACGAGGGTCTAGCGATCCCAATGCTCCAAATAGCAATTAAACATCTAAAAGTATCTTAGTAGGCTTGCTGCGATAGTCAGTGTTACTGGTGTTCATGCAAAACACTGGTTACATCACTTGCCCACCGCCCCCACCATTGTTTTGATTTTTATAGTCATAAAATAATTTAGCTAATGCCTGGTTCAGACTACACGATTTTAGCCCGAATTTGACACGATCCGTTTGACGTACGGTGTCGTAGGGATTCGTAAACGACAATGGACGTCGGGACGCAAGAATTGATCGTATCATCTCGTATAGTGTGTCATAGTATACGACAACCGAATCCGCGTCTGCGATAGTTCACGACGTCACAGCAGAAAGACTAGCATGTTGAATTTTTTATTCACGTTCCCCACGACGGGTTCCGTCACATGGGTGACGCTGACCAATCGGAGCACAGAATATATATTCTGACAGGATTCAAACATGGCGAAACGCAAGAGAGATGATGGTGCGGCTAGGTGGAGTTATGAAATAGAGGAAAGGTTCGTGGAGATGTGGCAACAGTACTCTTGCCTGTACGATGTTTCATCGAGGGACTAGAGAGAGAGGTGTGAGTGAGTCTGGGTGCGCGCGTGTGTGTGAGTCTGACTGTGAGGGTGTGTTTGTGCGTGACTGTGTATATGTGTGTGAGTGTGAGAGATTAACATCAACAAAGATAAAATAAATGGTTTATAGGAGCAGTTCATTATTAGTTCATGTTAACAAATGTAAAGTGTTCCCAGATTTTTTTTACAAATACGTTGTAGTGGCAAGCTTTCACTACTGGCTAATAAAATATTTAATATAAAAAGAACGATATTTTATCTCAAGTTCTCCTTGGAGGATTGACAGCCCATACTGCCCTCTTCGAGCAAGCCAGGAACGTGTCCATGGTCGGGTTTTCTTTCTTTTTTTGCGCTTTTCTAGACACACGTCAGCCAGTACAAAACACGCTGCAGACATTGTTTACGCTCGTTTGTTTCCGGAAGTCAGTCGCTAGTTTCGCCTTCTCGATGACATCACGCGCGTCGTAAAAGACAACAAGCGATCATTGGTCGCGAAGCAACGTGTAGTCTGACATGTTTCTTATCCAGGACACGACAAGATTTTAGGAGTCAAAATCGCATAATCTGACACAGTGACAGACAAAAAAAATCGTGTAGTCTGAACCAGGCATAAGTTAGAGAACTGACACCACTACAAATAAAAACTAAATTGAACTGAACTGAAAAATAATCTTATTCGGGCTGACTGACAGATCCGAAGCGCGCGATCCCGATATACACAATAGTATTTCTATTGGCGGCAGTGGTTCATGTAGGTTGTCTACAAACCGGAAGGTTGATGGTTCAATCCCCGGTTCCACCTGACCAAGTGTCGAGGTGTTCATGAGCAAGACACCTAACCCCAGCTGCTCCCAAGGAGGTGGGTGGCGCCTTGCATGGCTGACACCGCCATCGGTGTATGAATGGGTGAAATCTCATTGAGCCTCATGTTAAAATGCCCAACTTTACAGCAGAAAAACATATGTTTACAGCCTGGTACAAATTGTGGTTTTGGTCTATATGGCAAATTTTGCCCTTCATGACGATTGTTAGGGGGGTGAATTTTTTTATAACTCCTTCGTTTACATTATATAAAGCCTTAAAGTTCTGCATAATTAAGGGCGTGGCCACTTTGAGTTAGAGATGTTCCGATACCCTTTTTCCCTTCCCGATACCAATTCCGATACCTGGGCTCAGGGTATCGGCCGATACCGAGTACTGATCCGATACCTGGGTGTGTATCTGTATATACACTAGCCCTGTATGAATTGCTAGAATTATTTTATGGTGTGCTTCAGACTTATCCCTTAATAAAACAGAACAAATACATGGTGAACTACTGTATTTATTACAGTTTTTTTATTATCTGACATGCATTTGACAGTAAAATTATTTATTTTTCTTAAGCGAAAAAGAACTTCAAATGCAGCCACAAATCTAACACAAATCTAACTGCAAACTATATATATATATATATATATATATATATATATATATATATATATATATATATATATATATATATATATATATATATATATATATATATATATATATATATATATATATATATATATATATATATATATATATATATAATATATATATAATATATATATATATAATATATTATATATTAATCAGAAAATAATCTCTACAACAAAACAAGTGAAAAATAAGCAACCATCTAGGCATTATCATTATTATTAGTAGAGACGTATTATTATTACATAGAGACGGAGCTAAATCTACTGTACAGCATTAGCCTAATATATTCTGTCAATTTAAAATGTTTTAAACCAAACTTTTATTTTGACGGGTTGCCATGAAGATATTTCAGTGTCTGTGTTCCTTATATGACAGTTTTCCCAAATGAAACGGCAAATTCTCATGAAGTGACAGTTTATGCGTTCGTGTCCTCATATAGTGACCATAGACTGTGAATATGGACGTAGAGAAACTGGGGGAGGTTGCCGCTTGATAGTGACACACGGCAGAGATTACAAAGACAGCGAGCGAGCGCGGGCGCCCGCCATCCACACAGAGACGAAATACTGCTAAACAGCCAGTAAACAGCGGACATAGCCTACTGCTAACGCGTTTACATTTCTTCTTCGCTGCTCTAAACAGTGGTTCCTTGTGGCAAAACGGCACAACTTCCTGTGTTTGCAATGCATTCGGAGCACCGAAGAAGAACCGCGCAGTGGTTAGGCAAAGCTCGCGGTCATAACTAGGTCTTGTTTAAGATAATGGTATCGGATCGGTACACAAGTACTCTCCGATACCGATGCCAGATTTTTTTGTGGTATCGGTGATATTTCCGATACTAGTATCAGAATCGGAACAACTCTACTTTGAGTGACAAGTGGATAGCCATTTATCTGCTGTCTGTTAAGGCCTTTGCACACTGAGTCCGATATTCGCATGCGAAATTTTCGCACGTCTAAAAATTAATTCAACCTCACGTTATGTCAGTCACGCTTACACACTGCCTCCGAAACATTCGTCCATCAAAAAAAAATTCGGAACAGGTTCGATTTTCGGCGTTTTTCGCATCCGTTTTTCCCATCTACAGTGCTGATGCCCAACCTAAAACTGCTGGCAATGGTGGTGAATGAATCGCCAGTACTCAAAATACTAATATTATTATATCACAGCTATAATTATAGCACACCATATAGTAGTGTGTGTGTTGTGTGTGTGTGTGTGTGTGTGTTGTGTGTGTGTGTGTGTGTGTGTGTGTTGTGTGTGTGTGTGTGTGTGTTGTGTGCGTGGATCCCTTAGACATACTGCCAGTGTCTGTTCAGGATCAATTGATTCACGGAAGTTGGTGGTCTTCTTTTTAATATGTGGCTCCAGTAGGCCTATCGCTATCAAAGCATCAAACTGAGTCACTGACATTCTAAAGTAAACTTTGAATCGGTCTGGATAATCACGCAGCTCCTTGATAAGGAGGTGGAACTCTCCTTCCTCTCTACACGATCACAGGAGTGGATGATGGACCCATTATTTCCTCTTTCTTTTTCTCTTTTGGAATATAAGAAGAGAGAGGACAAAAAAAAAATCATCCTCACTACTTGAAGACAGCATTTTGTATTGTTTTGCGTTTTTTTCCCCGTAATGCATTCATTAATGCACATCGGACTCAGTGTGCAAGGTCTCTGTGCGTGACAAATTTTTCGGATCACTAATACGAAAAAACGCATGCGAAAATTTCGGACTCAATAATTGTGCAAAGGCCTTTAGTCATCGCGTCACCTCAGCTCCACCCACGTTCCGCCTCTATGCCCATTTTCTATTATCATGGAATGACGCGCTGACAAGATGGCAATGGCCAGCTCATCCCTACTTTGCGCTTCAAAACGGCTCTTCAGAATCCTATGGGTTACGTCACGGACACTACGTCCATATTTTTTTACAGTCTATGGTTTTAACCTGATGTGTGCCAAATTTGGTGTTATTACCAGGGATTTTAAGGTTTGTTGCCAGGTGATATTGTTTTGGAACCTTCAGAAAGCTTTAACTCGATTTTTCTCTAAACGTTCTTTGCTGACTCTATTGGCTTCAAACATGTAGCTCAGAATGTGAAAATAACGAACTAATTTTTGAAAATTTGCTCATTGCGACTCATTTTTCCAGCACAGGTCACATATATTTATAGTCGAGGGTGAAGGTGAGCGGAGGTTACAGCCCACTATTTTCCAGGTTTAGATCTGTCATGGCCAAAACCTCTCATGTTTTTTCTTCTCCTCCAAGCCTTTTCACTCGCCCAGAGAGACAGTCTGCTGGGGTTTTTTTTTATTTATCATAGCCCCATAGAGCATTCTTGCATTCCCTCTCCGAATTTCGCAATAATACGCCATGGACAGGATTCTCATTAGTCAAGTGCCAACCCCCTGAGGGAT